>JARFJB010002205.1:0-125000 GCA_036346205.1 Vesta saturnalis
CATCGAGTTACATCGTCGATTGTTCGTCAATTTTTGGCACGAACTCAAGTCTACATGTGAAATCATTCACACTATTCACCTAATTTATCACCACATGACTATTCCCAAAATAAAAATTAAGTTGAAAGGACGTGTTATTGGTGAGATCCAACGTGCGTCGACGCGCACTTTGGAGAATTACCGAAAAATGAGCTCAAGAAGACTTTTGAATCACTATGGAGTCTTTGTAGAGAGTGCATTTAATCAGAAAGAGAATACTTTGAATAAAGAAAAAGAGAGATTTGAAAAAAATTGTTTCGTTCCATTTTTATAAGTTCAGTCCCGGATTGTAATTTACGCACTGTGCAATGTAAAGCACTATTAATTTTCGTGCGTCCAATAGGACGCTAACTACACCCAGTGCGTCAACATAATCTCACAATTTATTACAGTTCTTCAACAAAGTGTATAAATATTATACGAATAAAGGACATGTTCATATACCTAACTCCGATTTTGCATGCATCATTTGAATTATGTTTCCAGATACTAAAATTTAAAGCTAAAACACCAAGGGCTGAAAATCGATCATTTCATAGAACAAAAAAAAATTTTATTAATGAATTGTTCTTTAATGAACGTAATTTGTGACGTAATAATACCACACCTGTCTAACGCAATTCAGTCGGTATGATATTGTTACATGCACAAAAGCATGGCGTAGCAAAAGTAAAATGTGTGCCGTAACAATAAACAGGGAAGGCCGGAAGCCAGTCGGTCGGTTAGGTTCAGGATGCGTGGGCGTGTGGCTAGCGTAGATACATAGAAAGTTTTAAAAGGGCACCACTTGATTTATTGTTATATCGCCCTTAGAACAAGAAAATGGCTACGACACAGGAAGAGGTAAGATACAGTTAAAATATTGTTGGACACAGTCCAAGAAGGGAATGGGCCCGGTTAGGAATTTACTCCCAAACCGCTCGATAAAGAAACAACTACAGGTAGTTTAATTTGAACATAAATTCACACCCCAAATCGGTGCTTTCGTTAAAGCTATATGCAATACAATTAATAACACAATCTTGGTACAGCCCCAATAATATGGATAGATAATTGTAACAATTTATAAATAATAATAAATACTAACACAATCGTTATCGTAGGTTTGGGTAGCTATACGGTTTGTGAACAAAATTTAGAAAATTCGTTGTCGGAACTATCTATTTAATCAAACGTTGTAATAGTAACACCGTTCTGGATAGTACTATGCCTATAATATAACCCAAAAATAAATACTGTACGTTACTCAAAACCCAAAAATATCATGCACAGTTCGACATCCAGCGTTGATCCTAGAAATCAAAGACACAACACATATTCAAAATCAAATAAACAATAAACCGTAGTTCCAGGAACAGCCCTCCTTAAAACTGGCGTATCAATTTATTATTTTATTATTATACCCGATATAAGTAACTAGAAAATTTTAGCCAGATGTCTACCATTGCGTTTTTCTTGAACACACAGTACCAAAAAATGAAGCATAAATTTTCACACAGCAAACAGAAGGGTTAGTTTGCTACTATTTCTATAAGCATATATCAAAATCGTAAGCTACAACTCTTACAATTACAAAGAAAAGGTGTTAAGAAAAAATGTATAACCCAGTGGCTGAGCCGAAATAGTTATAAGACAAAAAATGAATAACTTCCTTATTATGATAGCGGATGTTGGCATGTATAGTTATAGCGTAGATAATTATACTAATAAGTAAGACACATAAACATGCATTAACCATTTAGCATCAGCAGTCTATAAACTGGTGATATGGGTCACGCCATATAAGCAGTTTAGTTCATAAACGACCAAATATTAACATATATGGTGAAGCACCCTGTAGAGCAACCGTTGAAATACGTAAGTGCCTAAGTTCAGATTATAAACATATGTTTACTTCCCAAAACAGTAGGTACAAAGATATAACAGCTGTGTAAATACACTACAATTTTTGTGAAAATGCAAAGTTATACATGAAAATAGCAAAAGATTGAAGCTAGATAGCAGCTGTAATCAATGAGCACTTGTGTCAGTATAACTTAGTAAATTTTCACTAAAGATTGCGTAGACGAAGGACGATAATATCCAATACAAAGAAAAACCAAGAGAAACCAATGTTTTAGATACGAGTTGAGCCCGAGGTATAACGAATGTACTTAGTTAAATATCCAATGACAAAAGTAGAGCGAGTTTAAGAATTTTTATGCCAGTTGTGTAGGCAATATGTTGTCTTCAATTATAAGAAACTTGGCAACATGGTGCGTGACAATTGAATTTCAAATAAATTTAAAAATGTAATAATTTTAGAAAATTTCTGATTGGTTAAAATTATCAGGTGACTTCTTTTTGGTTTGAGTTCTTCTGAAAAAGAACACTATTTTGTGAGGGAAAAAATTGCGTTGTTAGTAACTAGAAAGGTTTCTCTCTGTAATGTTTATAAACATTTATTTAATAAAAGTTACATACAGCGTAGTGCTGGTTTTTTAAATCTCCATAGTTAGTAAAGAAACGATTTTAAGTAATTTAGTTTCCGTTTCTACGGATATAAAGTTTCTTAACAAAAGCTTCACGTCCCGGCTGGTGGTGGGTTAAAACAAATTTTCTTAACAAACCCAAAGTTAGTTTAAGACGTATAAGTATCCTAAAATTTGAACAGTGGATATCAAGTATGAAAGAAGTAAACACTTCAATTATTTGAGTTTCTTGCAGAATAAAAACAAATCTGTAATTTGATTTTTGGTTTGGAAGTTTATATGCGATGTAGTAAGACTACGCTATGTACTGTAACTACAAATACTTACTTTTCAAGTATATAAATCGTGTATTTCGAGATAAATTATAAAAAATCTATACGATAACCATCACAGTTATTGTCATTAGTAAGAATGACAATTTATACATTTAAAAGAAAAGTATTTGTAATTATGAAAAATTTTACATTTCCATAAAGTATTGGAATTATTGTTCTGGCTTTTAATAATTAGTTTACCCGAAGTAATTTTACTATAAATGTAATTCAACAATTGATTAGTGATTGTCCAAAGTTGGCCATAACATTATTAATCACAACAAAATTGTTTTGTTAAATGCGTAATTTTAAATTCAGGTGTCATTCTAAACAGGGCGGCAGATGTGACGTCTCAAGTTTGAATGAGTACATTGTGACAGCTTTAATATATTTTATGAAAAACGTAGCAGAAGTTTTAGTTCGTTTGATTAATTTTAGTTGGTGTCAAACATCTACAAATTAAAAGAAACTCGCTTTTACGTCGGTAGCAGGAATTGATTTGTTCTAGATTAGTGCGACGTTTTAATATCGTTTAAGACCGAGAAAAGCGGCAAGGGACTATGACATGTTCATTTGTGAGTCGTATTTTATAATTAAAAAGTCACTTCAATATAGTAGTAGAAACTAATTTTCAATCTAAAATATTATATTCCAATGAAATTGTAATCTGTTGAAAAATCTGTTTCATTTTTTTTAGGTTAGGTCCTAAATGTGCTATTTTAAATACGCAGTAAAATAAAACCTTTCTAATCACACGTTAATACGTAGTTATCAGATATTTGAAACACTATTGTTTGGGTTGGGTACTCCTATAGCTTACAGCGTTAATTTAATCCTTAAGACAAATAAGATAAATTAAATATTTCGTATACTAACTATATATTCTCCAAGTAAAGTAATTAAGTTATAGACCTGATTGTGGTTACTTTCAGAACAACGTGTGTTACTGTTATCACAACCCCACCAAGTCATGAATAATTGTGACATGCACTTGAACCAAACCCCTATTGTGGCCAATACACTACATTTATCGGCGAAACAATCTGGATAATAACATCAGATGTATTTCTTGTATTATTTCTCCTACATTTTTAAGATTTGATTATTACTTTTAACTACAAATACTTGCATTTGCGTTTAAAAACCCACAAATTATACTAATTTAACACATTTCGACAACAATTGCAGTTACGGCCATCTCCAGTAATGACAGACTTAAGATTAATCAGAGTCAAAAGAAGTGGGGAAAAGAGGACAACAGTGGTTAAGTTTCTGATCCGGCACCAAGTGAATAATTTTATGGCTTTGTCCCGTAATAGTTATTTGTATTATAAGTAAAGAAAAGTATTGCTTTCTTTACTAATCGCGATTTTTCTAATCGATGCGCAGCCGAGATTAGAAAAGCGATGAGTTTTAAGAATAATACATAAAATTTTTTCGGACACTAAATGGAAATGGATTACATTTTATAAGAAATTATTTCTAATATATGACAAGCGCGAGAATCAAATTTCTGTTTCCATCACTGCAGCAACTAAACAAAAATAGGTAAACAAAAACAGATAAACAAAAATTTTGTCAACTGTTATCGCGTAAAAATGGAAATAAATAATGAAAATCATCCTGAAATATCGGCATTAGCGCTTGAAGCTGTTGCTAGTTTATTACCCTTTAAATCACGAGATACATAGGAGAAGACCTACAATATTTTCAAGTCTTGGAGGACTTCAAAGAATCTAAGAAACATTATAGATGAAGATGTTATGCTCGCTTTTTTTCATCCTGAATGCATTTATATACATATACATATAATAAGTGATGGGAAGTAATTTGACCTACTTTCTTGAAATACAATAAAGCATCGTTAATTGGTTTTCAGGTCAGAAATCAGACTGTTAATTTTAAAAGATTTAAAATTCCATTATTAAGTCGATATTTCGAAATATTTTATTTCTTCTTCAGGACTAATACTAAAATACGTCATGGTCAGGAAATATAAAATTAAATTTACAAAGTGTATACACTTACATAAATTAATGATGAATTGAAACGGAATGTAACAATGTAACAATTAATAAGTATTGGTGAATGTATGAATAAATACATGTAAGGAGTACTTAAAAACAGGAAATCTAAAATTATAATTAACTAATTATCATTATAAAAGATTATTGTAAAAGACTTACAATTAATGTACAAAATGGAGACGTTATTTTTAAATGCGTGTTACTGCAATTTTGACTGATAAGAAGCATGTGTGCTAGGGAAATGCCAGTTATATATTGGACAAGGATGGGAGTACCAATCTCTCCCCACCTTTTTTCGTTAAAGTAAAGCGGGAATTTTAAAATAGTAAAAGGTCAATAAGAATTAATGATTGATGAATTGCAACTTTAGTAGATAATTATATATAGTGCTGAGGCCACTAATGTCTGTTCTGCTATTGATTGAATTTTCATCTTTAAGTATATGACACATTTCAAGGAATAAGCGTTTTAATATATTACGTTCTTTAGCCAATATTTTTGGGTTATCGAAATCGAAAGAGTGACTGTTCTCAACTGAATGTGCTGCCAATTGACATCCTAGTCTTTTATATTTTATGTCAGATTTATGAGCTGAAATTCTACCTTTCAAAAATTGTGAAGTTTGCCCTATATATGTGCCTGAGCACTTTGTACAATTTAAAGAGTATACGATATTTGAATGCAATAAAATGCGTTTTTTCCTTTAAAGGAGAGAAGAGGATTTTAAGAGTAACTAACGGTTTATCTGCTATTATAATCGGGAATGGTTTTACGATATATTTTATTTGTGGGGTGACTTTTCTAAGTACGTAAGGCCTACATAGGTTTTATATTATTATTTTGTATCTGTTGAGAAGTATTATTGATAGAAAGCTGTGAAGTATTATTATGAATTTGCATAACAGGACTTTCTTGTGAGAAAAGTATTTTGTTAACTAAGGTTTTAGGATAAGAGTTTTCGATGAAGAGTCTCGATAATTTTTAAATTTTTATGACAAATGACGCATCAGAGATAGTTTGAACTCTATATTTCAACGCCTTAATTAAATTTACTTTATATTTCAAAGGATGGTAGCTCCTATAATTGAGATAACGACCAGAATGTGTACTTTTTTGATACCAATCAAATCTAATGCTGTTCGAACCATCCCTAACTAGTAGGGTGTCTAGGAAGGGCACCGCCCCTTTTTCATTTTCTACCTCAGCTGTAAACTGTATGTGTTGGTCATAACTATTAAAAATACTAAGTGTGTTGTCAATCTGATCTAGTGGAACACTGCATATGATATCGTCCACATATTTTTTAATAAATGGGAGTTTGAAAGGAAGCTTTGGTAGAGTCTGATCTAGGAGGTATCCATAACGACCTGACTGAGGATGGGGCTGATTATAGCACCCATAGGAACGCCTAACAACTGCCTGTAGAAATTACCATCATGTGTGAAATATGTAGAATCAAAAATGTATTTTATAATTTCAATGAATAGGTTTAACTCAATTGTAGTTTGTAAAGAAATAGAGTCCCATCTAATCTCTATGGCTTCTTGTATGCGAATCCAAGGAATATTATTACAGAGACTAACAACATCTAAACTAATAAGCACAAAACCTTGAGGTAGTTTGAAATGTTTCAGTTGTTTTATTAAATCAAATGTCGATATAACAAAATATGGGTTATCTGTATTATAAGAAGATTTTAAAATGTCAGTAATAAAAGATTCTAATCGCCTAGAAGGAGAATTGTGTGCATCAACTATATGTCGTAGAGGATGATTTTCTTTATGAATTTTTACATTACAGAATATCTTAGGTGGAAGTGGGTATTTTGGTTTTAGAGTTTTAGCCTTTTCTGAAGTTATATGCCCTAGGCTGACGAGCTTTTCTATAAATGAATGACAACGTCTTGTAAAACGAGGTGGGATCCTTCGTCAGTACTTCATAATTAAGGGGTCTGATATGATAGCTGTTAATTTTTCAGAGTATTGATCCTTATCCATTATAACTGTGGAGCTGCCTTTATCAGCTTTTAAGACGAGAATGTTGTTATGTTCTTTTAGGAATTTTTACATTTATAGAGAGATTTAGACATAGTTATTTGAAATTTGTCATTGTTAAAGCCATTATTCTTATTATATTCTTTTATGTTAAAATTATTTAAAATATGATTTGTAACGACATTAGTGATTCTAGCTCTTATATAATCTTGGTTATTTTTAGGATAATGTTAATAATATTTTCTATTTCAGACAGGTAATTAAAAATGGAGAAATTGTTTTGTTGAGGTTGTATACTAAATTTTGGGCCCAGCGCCAAGAAATTATTTACCTCCTCAGGTATTAGTTGTGAACTTATATTTTGATCCACTCGTCCTTAATAGGGACTTTATTAATATTATTGTGTGACAACCTAAGTTGGTTTAATTTCTTTGTGTTCGACCTCTTTATCCTATTGAACATTCTATAGTATTCAGAGTCTTGCCTACTTTTAAAACTGTGAAACAGATGTGGAGGAGAACCCTACTTAAATTATTTTAATGAAATTGAGTGATAAATCAATATTTTTAAGTTTAGAGCAGGTAATAGTAATTTCAGAATTAAGTATATTGTATTTCAACCTTTTTCCATTTTCCTAGACACCCTACTAGTTAGGGATGGTTCGAACAGCATTAGATTTGATTGGTATCAAAAAAGTACACATTCTGGTCGTTATCTCAATTATAGGAGCTACCATCCTTTGAAATATAAAGTAAATTTAATTAAGGCGTTGAAATATAGAGTTCAAACTATCTCTGATGCGTCATTTGCCATAAAAAATTTAAAAAAATTATCGAGACTCTTCATCGAAAACTCTTATCCTAAAACCTTAGTTAACAAAATACTTTTCTCACAATAAAGTCCTGCTATGCAAAATCATAATAATACTTCACAGCTTTCGATCAATAATACTTCTCAACAGATACAAAATAATAATATAAAAACCTATGTAGGCCTTACGTACTTAGAAAAAGTCACCCCACAAATAAAATATATCGTAACACCATTCCCAATTATAATAGCAGATAAACCGTTAGTTACTCTTAAAATCCTCTTCTCTCCTTTAAAGGAAAAACGCATTTTTTATTGCATTCAAATATCGTATACTCTCTAAACTGTACTAAGTGCTCGGGCACATATATAGGGCAAACTTCACAATTTTTGAAAGGTAGAATTTCAGCTCATAAATCTGACATAAAATATAAAAGACTAGGATGTCAATTGGCAGCACATTCAGTTGAGAACAGTCACTCTTTCGATTTCGATAACCCAAAAATATTGGCCAAAGAACGTAATATATTAAAACGCTTATTCCTTGAAATGTGTCATATACTTAAAGATGAAAATTCAATCAATAGCAGAACAGACATTAGTGGCCTCAGCACTATATATAATTATCTATTAAAGTTGCAATTCACCAATCATTAATTCTTATTGACCTTTACTATTTTAAAATTCCCGCTTTACTTTAACGAAAAAGGTGGAGAGATTGGTACTCCCATCCTTGTCCAATATATAACTGGCATTTCCTAGCACACATGCTTTTATCAGTCAAAATTGCAGTAACACGCATTTAAAATAACGTCTCCATTTTGTACATTAATTGTAAGTCTTTTACAATAATCTTTTATAATGATAATTAGTTAATTATAATTTTAGATTTCCTGTTTTTAAGTACTCTTACATGTATTTATTCATACATTCACCAATAATTATTAATTGTTACATTGTTACATTCCGTTTCAATTCATCATTAATTTATGTAAGTGTATACACTTTGTAAATTTAATTTTATATTTCCTGACCATGACGTATTTTAGTATTAGTCCTGAAGAAGAAATAAAATATTTCGAAATATCGACTTAATAATGGAATTTTAAATCTTTTAAAATTAACAGTCTGATTTCTGACCTGAAAACCAATTAACGATGCTTTATTGCATATACATATACATTTATTTATTTATTTTAAGTTTTCTCTTTGTAATAATGTGACCTGTATGTTATTGAGAATGAATGTGTCAACTAAAACAGTGGCTACCAACTTGTTTATTTTACATCTATTTCAATTGTAAGATTCCAGCTTCCAGAATATGCAAATAAAAGGGTGGGTAGCTGTCACTTATAGCAATAATCTTGTAACACAGTGTGTCCCACCAGGAAATGTCGCGGTCGATATATGGAAAAGTACGTGTGGGGCGATTTTGAAAATTTTGTTATTTACAAATGTCAGTGGGGCCTACCTTTTTAGAATATTTTCACGTTTCTGACACTTCCGGTATAACCGGAAGTCAGCACCAACTTGCTTATTTTCAATGGAACGCTCTGTATATTTTTGCAGTTTTGGATTCTACGTTGAATTTTAAGTCAACTTTATATAAAGTTGTCTATACCTAAATTCAGTTATTTTCGAGGTATCTCCATTTTCAAGAAAAAAATGACAGTGACAGCACCATATTAAAAATGTTGAATCTTGGACAGTTGGACAGTTAAAAAAAATAACAGAAAATATGCCCAAAACATCGCAAAATGTAAAATATGCTTAAATATTTTTGCATACAAATCCTACATTTATTATGATTCTTGAACATTTTCACTTCTTGTGCATCTACATACAACCTTAACATGCATTTCATGCAACAAAGCATGAAATGATACATATATATATATATATATATATATATATATATATATATATATATATATATATCACATCTGTGTCCTACTCTCGAGCGTACGCGCATGCGTAGAGCAGTCGATTGTCATGTCGCAACGTTTGAAAAGGATTTGATATGTTTTAAATACTTTAATGATGAATTTTTCAATGATAATTTGTTAATAACATGGGCATTTACAAATATCCATTGAAACTCATTTTACCTGCTGTTATACTCAGCCATTTTACAAAAATAATGAACTATAAAAATAATTTCAGGTATAATCAATGGTATACCTTAAACTTCGGATTTTTATTAACCATAAAGTACATTTTATAAATGAAACATAGTACACGTAATCGCATAATACATTCTACATCATCGGTATATATAAAAATAGTAATCAAATTTGTAAAGATGTATAAAAAATATAGTCGTAAAAACCTACATGACGACTACAATTATATAAGTCGGTGTATAAATGCAACAAACAATAAGCAGTATAGTAAAAATCAATAATTAGTAAATGATAATTGCCGATTTGAAGATACATTTTGGTTAATTTGTTTTGGAGTAACGTGCTTTAACGCCGTCTGCTCTCTCGCGCAGCACATGCGCAAAGCGTTACGAAAAGAACTCGCCTCGAGGCTTTTCTATGGCAGATGTCGCCGTATAAGCACAGTTCAGTGGTTAGAATCATAGAGAAACAAAATTGTTTCTCTATGGTTAGCATCTAGATGCCTATTAATTTCAGGCATGAAGTTTTAAATGTCTGTTTGACATAGATTATTGTTTCTGTTGTTACAATGTTGCATATTTTCATAATTAACTTATTATACAAGAGGTTGTATAATTATCCTAAAAAAAATATTATTAGAATTATTTCATTTTGTGGGTTGGAAGGCCGTGTGGTGTTCCGCACCAGATATTCTACTTTCGTATTGGATACAATGAGAATGTGGAATGCACTAGTATGCAAAAGTATTATTTTCTGTACGGTTAATTGTGCGATATGCATCACCTTCGTACAAAGTCGTAGGAAAATAAAATACAATGTATAAATATGTTACTAATCATGGTATCATGGTAACTATCATTATTTTTGTTCGGGGAACGTCAAAAACCTATCACCATAGTTTAAATAATTGGGAATAAAAATAAATTACAATAATATATTGCAACAAAGTTTTATTTGTACAGTAAAAACACAAGAGCTTTTATTTCATCGGATAAATTTCTCCTTGTAACCAAATAATTTTGCCAATCAATAATTTGACGAGAAAAACTAACATGGCAAAATCGTAAGACCCAAGGTCTAACGATTGTGCTAAATTTCAGTTTTTCGAGCAAAAATACTGATGGAAAAATTTTGAGTTTTAAAGAAATTTATCGTTAAAAGAAAAGCTCGAATGTTTTTTGGCAAGATAAATTAACGGCAGAATATATGAATGAACAACAACAATATAGTATATTAAGTATTAAGAACAGTAAGAACAGTTTACCGATCGACGACAACGTTTGGCGACTGAGCGAAGCGAACATCTAACCTTTCTATCTGTCAATCTCTAAAATCTCGCAACGACATCCAATTGCAAGGGATTTTTGATGTTAACGGTTTTTCCGTACCTATATGAAGTTTAACATATCGCTTTGGTCCTTTGTACTTGGACACCCAGTATCAGTATAAACACATCGTGACTATTATGTAGGTATATACAGTTAGCAAATAGTTTATTTTAATATAGACATTTCAATTAAGTTATCAAAAATTAACTAGGAAGTATAATAATACTCAATTAAATCTATTAAAGAAATGAAACACTCTGTATAACGGACGTCTAGGGTACTTAACTTGGAATAATAATTTAAATGGACATATATATGTGTTAACTTCTATTCACCAAAATATCAAAACAATACCACCGTATAATTCTTTTCAGATACATATATTTGGTCTCACCTTGTATATCAGGTGTATGTACAAAAATAATGAAAGTAAAGAAAAGGTTGTAACCGGTAGCACAAAAAATAACATTTTACTAAGTTTTGCGTTAATATTGGCAAAAATGTTCATTTTATGATATATTGAAAGTATCAAATAGTGATATTGCAGACCCTGTATATCAAAAACTGTTGAGCTTTCAGCTTTCGGGCAATGAAGACATTTGATCAATTGGTCAAGTTCTAGAATATATCAAAATTTGGTTAAATTCTGACCGAAAGGTATTTTACATTTAAAACGTGCCCCTCCTTTCTCTTTGTAACGAAATAATTTGGCCTATCAGCATTTTTACGAGAAAACTGACATTAAATGACAGTTTTTCGAGCAAAAATACTGATGGAAAAATTTTGAGTTCAAAAGAAATTTATTATTAAAATAAAAGATCGAGTGTTTTTTGACAAGATAAATTAACGACAGAATATATAAATGAATTCTGTATGTTTCAATATCAAAAAAACTTTATAATTATAACTGACAGAACAAACATTAAACTGACGTACCGACGCGTTTTTATCGGTGATAAAAGAGCATGCACCTTTTTTATCGCTATAAAATTGACAAAAACGTTATCATTAAATGGCACATTTTATATTGGAGTTAATTTATCAGTGTAAAATCGCTCTGATTGGTCCAATTGAGGAAAGTAACATGATGTGATTGGTTGTTAGTAAATAATCCTAGGTTATATCCCAAGACCCATGAATTTTGCCGGTTACAACCACAGCAGCTTTTTTTAAATTTGATTAGAAAATATTTGAGACTTACTAATTCAAATTACATGTCTTTGTGAATTATTAAGTCGAGAATATTTTCTAAAAAATAAATTAAAAAAAAAGCTGCTGTAGTTTTAACCAAAAAATTCATAGGTCGAGGGGTATATGTTAAGATTATTTACTAAATCAGTTTTGCCTTTGAACAATTTATATAAACATTACAATATAAATATAAAAATATTCAACAAAACATTGCACATTTTTATTTTATTTTTATTAAAGACTGTCAAAACGGTAAACAGACATTTAATCGCCGAATAAAATCGCACTAGGAAATATTCAGTGTAAAAACGCTCTGATTGGTCCAATTGAGGAAAGTAGCATGATGTGATTGGTTGTTTCTTAGATGTAGTAAATAATATCTTGGAGAAAAAAAAAACCTGGAGTGTAATTCGATGAGATAATTTAATGAATAATTAAAAATAATAGCTAAGTAATTATGAAAAATTCAAGAATACATTTTTTTATTTAAAAATGGAAAATTGTTCATTTGTTATCACAGCAACAAACAATAATCAGGTTTGAGAAAATCTGCCATGGAAGTTTATACACATTTTACTCAGATGCAAAGTTAGGGCTAACTTTATTCAAAGTCAAAGTGAAAAATTCATCGCGGCTTATGGGATTTTTTATACATGAATTAAATTATCGGGGGTAATACCATAAGAGCTTGTGTTTATTCGGACAAACTTTCATTTTGAAACGAACAAAAGCTTTGTTGCTTCTTAATTCACGAGACCAAATAATATGGTAAAATTGCGACACCGAAGGTGGAGCGATTTTACGTTTTGTAGCATGCTCGAGACGTATTACCTAAAAGCAACAAAGCCAGAGTTATGTCAAAATGAAAGTTTGCCCCGGGAATAAACACAAGCTCGAATGGTATTTAATGAATCATTTAATTAAATATAATAAACTATATTTTAAGCGTTACTGGTAGAATTTAACTACCATTACCATGGAAATATATCAACATGTAGTTTATGCACTTGCAAAGCATATCTACTAGTGGTTTATCCGATGTGAACGTAATATAACGTATAAAAGAATGCGTGGTTTTTGTCTGATGAATTAAATTATCTGAATTAAAAAATTTACACCATATTCACCAAACTTATTCATTTCAGAGTCATGTTATAGTATGTTTACATTGTTGTGAAATTCATTAAACCATACAAAAAGATGTAACGCGTAACTAATGTTGGTAAATGATGAGCAATTTAAACATTCATAGTAATAGTTTTAATAGGATTCTTTTTCCATAAACTTAAAAATAATACTAATATAACATGAAGTTTGTTTTTATTTCAATTAATTCTGTCTTTTCTTAAAACGCTAGGAGTAATGTATTCCTTTCAACCATTTCCCAACGGACAGGTTCGCCCCTAATTAAAAGCGATAATTTGGATAAAAAGTTTACGTAATTTAACTAATGTCTGGAGAAATGTAAAAATCATTTTTGTACTTTTAATCATTGTTCAACGAAATTACATCAATGTATATGAAACTGAAAAATTACAATAAAACGACACAATTTTTGCTGAATAATGTTATCCTGTGTGGTAAACACTATGTTTAAAATGTATGTTGGACACGTACTACTAATTTCTATGTTTTACTTGCATTAACATTTTCTACAATCTTAACTGTTGTAGCATAATAAAATTTATGATTACAACGGATGATTCTAATGCACATTATACGAGCTGTCACTCTTAGCTAAATTCGGAAGGTGTCTATGGAGTTTCCATAATTGGCGTTTGCCGGTTTTTAAGGGACCGACACTGTTAGGTCGCGCGGGAGAACACGCAACAACTGTGTAATTGACTGTGTGGTTGACCTTCGTAATGCCGCATAACACGTGTAACGCTTAAGAACCAATTTGATTCCTAAAGTAAACTTTTTTTTATTAAATGTGAACTAAAGCAATACAATTTATATTGTTACGAAGTGTATTCATTTTCTTGAAAATATATTTTTCCAGTAATGCTACCATTAATTTGGAGTAACAGACCGCCTCTTTAAAGTTACGCCGTGATTGAAATTCAACAACCAACTTTTGTTTACGTGTTAGTTAAGTAAATTAAAATAAATATGTGTTAGAGAAAGTGCAAGTTCGTGTCTGGAGAAATTTGCTAATGAACATTGAACGGTGAACCTTTTTTTTAATCTACAAGTATAACGAATAATTCCAGGTAATATTTGATGGCGAATTAAATGTTCAGTTGTGCAATTATGCAAATATTGTAAGTCAAATTTAGTGTAGTGTTTATAACACTATATATAGTGAATGTGGTGTCGTACGAAGTGCATAACCACCCGTTTTGAATATTAATCTCACTAATAGTACTGTAAATAACCAGATTATTTTTGTTGAATCGATTTTAATCAGAACGACTATTTTTGAAGTTGGGCAATCGAAAGTTTATAATCCTTTAATGCTAAGAGTAAGATTAACCTAAAGTAATATTACCACCTTAATTTTATAATAATTATGGTAATGCGGATTTATGGAGAAAGATTAAAGCTTTTTATGAATTTCAATGAGCTAGTTTGAAGAAACACTTACAAATTGCGTTGAGTGAATAGTTTGCCTTCCCGCATTGCGTAAACAATTTTTGATTGCGTGCTTGAGGTATCTCGTTAGAAATTTCAAAGCAGATACCGTCAAAGTGGTAGTACATTTCTCGATTTTAGCACTTTATTGAGCAACTAACTACAAGCGTCCTAGTAAGTAAATAGAAATGGGGCCCTTGCGCTGCCATCTTGGATTTTGTAACGTCACCTCTTGGGCACTTTAACTTTCACTTTTTATATGCCCATGTGGGATCGTATTTTTTTCACCAGCGAATAAAAATATTTAATCTGTTATTAATTAGGCCCCGTTTTTATCAAAAGAGATTGCATAATTGTTATTAAAATTATTATTATATTTCTTTTAATCCCATCTACAGATTGTGACTTAATTTATTTACGCTTTGGGGGTTGCATAACCCGGGCTTCTTAATACGTGTTTATTATTATTAAACAGATATACAACTTCATTAAGAATGGAAAGTAGCAATTAGCCGTCGACATGGTGTTAATTAATGTGTTTACAAATATTTAAAAATTTTGCTGCGGCAAAAAATACATTAAGATCTAAATATTAGGTGAAACAATAATCATTTCTACCCTAGTGTTGTTTATACAGGCAGATTCTCTATCCAAGCCGTACCTTTACATCCGAAAAATTATACCTAATTTATTTACACGCACACGCACGCACGCACGCACGAAAGCACGTACGCACACACGCACGCACACGCACACGAACACTCACACGCACAAGCACACGCACACGCACAACACACACACACACACACACACACACACACACACACACACACACACACACACACACAGACACACACACAGACACACACGACGCACACAGACACACATAGCCACAGACATACACAGACACACACAGACACACACACACACACACACACACACACACACACACACTCACACACCACACACACACACACACACACACACACACACACACACACACACACACACACACACACACACACACACACACACACACACACACACACACACACACACACACACACACACACACACACACACACACACACAAATTACCATTAAATAAATAAATGAGCAGCCATTAAGTAATCAGGTAATTAGACAATTTAAATTAGGTATACTTAAAGGTATTTTTGTTAATGCTAAAAGCGTGTGCCAGCTTTCAGTAAATATTTAATAGACAACAACAACAAACAGGGTTATCTTGATGTTAAAAGATAAGCACCATAAAACAGGGTAGAATATACCTGTGATTGCAGAGTTTTTTCACCGAAAATTTTCTGAAATAGAAGTTGATCATGCACGCCTCTCTATTGCTACGGAACTCTTAATTAAAACAACTAAACTATTAAAACGCTTTATTTATCAGAGTAGAATGGTTGAAAAACAAGCATTACACAGTAATTTGATTATCGCATCATTTATAATATGTAATGAAAAATTTATTTACAAAATCAAGCAAGACTAAATGCATAGTTTTCAGGATATATCGCCGGCTTGAGCGGCAGCAGAGATGGTTCGTCGAGAGGGACGTGGCATTGGAGCGGCACGAGATGAGGGTGCGTCGCGCGACGCACTCTCACACCGTCTAATATTGTACGTGTATGGATTTCAAAATTACGTTATCCATTATTACATATACTTATTTAAAACATATTAAAAGCGTATTTACATCGCACTTTTGCTGAATATTTATGTTCTAGACATAATATTTGCTAAATATATATCAAAATTAACAATATATTTGCACTTCATTTTCACCTTTCATACTTATAATTCCTAAAGCAGGCCTTTTACAGGATTCTATTTTAAATTTCTAAGAATTGTAATATGACCTTGCGCGTGCGCATTGACCTAATCTAACCTAAAACTGTGTATTTATTAATCTAACCAAATATTGTAAGCGTACTCGGTCTAATCTAATAACGCAAGAAACGAGCGGGAGACTATAGAGACGAGGAGAGGCTAGGGGAGAGAGAGAGACAGAGATCAACGTCTATTATAGAAAATATTCTCTAGTTTAGAAATACATCAAAGTAAAATCTCGCGACGCGAGGCTTTTCGGGTCTTCGCCCCTTGTGATCTGAACTCGTGGTACCCTTGTGGGAAAATTTGAATTTGTATTATACTAAGGAGCCTAATGCTAACTTGTAAGACAGGTGTAGGGCTGCGCAACTTGCTCTCGGGGCTATGCCCCTTGTCCAGGTCCCATTGGCGGAAAATTTGAATTTGTATTTAAGTCTCTGCAGGTTATGGCTGGAAATATGAATTTGTATTGTAATAAGGGGTATAACGCTAACTTGTAATACAGATTGAGGGCTTAGCAACTTACCCTCAAGCCCACGCCCATGGACCTAAAACCGTGTGTTTATTAATCTAACCTAATATTGTAAGCGTATTTGGTCTAACCTAATAATGCAAGAAACGAGCGAGAGATGATAGAGACGAGGAGAGACTAGGAGGCGAGAGAGAGAGAGAGAGAGAGAGAGAGAGAGAGTGAGATCAATGTCTAATATAGAAATACATCATATAGGTAAAGTTTCCCGACGCGAGGTTTTCGGTGAAGGCTGTTCGGCGTTTCCCGCTCCAATCCTACCCGAACACAACCAAGATTGTAAGACAGGTGTAGGGCGTCGCAACTTGTTCTCGGGTCTTCGCCCCCTGTGATCTGAACTTGTTCGGGGGCCATCGTGTATTGTCGTGATATCCTTGGCGGAAAATTTGAATTTGTATTATAATATGGAGCCTAATGCTAACTAGTAAGACAGGTGTAGGACTGCGCAACTTGCTTCGGGACTATGCTTCTTATCCTGGCCCCATTGGCGGAAAATTTGAATTTGGATTTAAGTCTCTGCAGGTTATGGCTGAAAATATGAATTTGTATTGTAATAAGGGTATAGTTCTAACTTGTAATACAGATGTATGGCTGAAAATATGAATTTGTATTGTAATAAGGGGTATAATTCTAACTTGTAATACAGATTGAGGGCTTAGCAACTTACCCTCAAGCCCACGCCCATCGACCAAAAATTTGAATTTGTTTGTGGTGCCATCTATGAGGGGAAATTTGAACTTGTATTATAATAAAGGGGCCTAATGCTAACTTATAAGACATGCATAGGGCTTCGCAACTTGTTTTCGGGTCTTAGTCCCTGATCCCTTGGCGGAAAATTTCAATTTGTATTTAAGTGTTTACATTCTGATTGCTTGTTGCGAGAAATTTGAACCTGTATTCCAATAAGGGGCTTAATGCTGACTTATAAGACAGGAGTAGGGCTCTGCAACTTGCTTTGACACACCTAACCACACTCTAATATCTTCCCTAGGGGCATGTTTATAAATCTAAATTCCTTTTTTGGCTGAAGTATTTTCTCCTAAGACGGCTGCGAAGTCTGTTTCGACGACCCCTACTCCAAACTTCCCCGAAGATAACCGATTATACCCGAATATTGACAAGTGCGCCCACGCACAAGACCCAAGGCCAGCAGCATTCTAGTTTCTTGCGCGTCTCGTTTTTTAAAGTGTAACCGTCATCGAGTGATTATAATGTATTCTCCAGTTTGTGAACCAACATCAGCGGACATTAGAGATTTTACTGACTTGTTAATAAACTATTACAACATAACCGTTCAAGATGATGATGAAAACGATGACATGGATGAGCTGAATGTATCTCACATCCAAGGTGATGATGATGATTCACAGAAGAAGAGCGATGAGGAGAGGAGAAGAACGAGTCTCAAAACCATGATGATGATAGCGACGAATCACGGTTCAAGAAGAAGAAGACCAATGAAGAACGTGATTAAATAAATGATGTATTGTTTATAATAATAATGTATTTCCAAACGCTAAGCTTTCCTCCAATTTTTATTAATAAACTTTTTTTTCCCTAACGGTGTTTGAACCTGCACTAACAATGCTGCAGTTAATGTGAAAGGGCGGTTAGATGGGTAGATACAATAAGTGTGAGATTGGCTTTCTTTTGCACTCTGTAAGTTAAATCATACTGCTAATTTTTGAATTGAGAGCCGATTTTGTATGATTAAGAGAAATCAGTTTCGTATTTTGGTATTGTGGTTGGTTGGTTTTAGCAAAGTGTAAGTTAGCCCAATGAGCATTTTTGAGCTGTAAGCTAGTTTTCGCAGGCTGTAAGTTATGATTTGATTGATTGAGATTGATTGATTGACATTGATCTGATTGTTTGATTTGATCGAACGTGATTTGTTTGGGATTGATCTGCTTAATTGATTTGATTAATTTGATTTGATTAATTGATTTGTATGTTTTGAGAAAGAGACAATAGAGACGAGGGAGAGACGAACACGATCAACCTCTATTACAGAAAACATTCTTAATCTTTACACCACTAGAGGGCACCACAAACAACCGTAATTAGTCCCAGAAATATACCGCTAGGCGCCCCCGTCTCTATTACAGAAAACATTCGCTAGTTTAAAAATATACCACTAGATGGTGCCACAAACGAAACCCTAATTAGCTCTAGATATAACGCTAGGTGGTGCCACCTCTATTACAGAAAATATTCATTAGTCCATACACAACTAGATGGCTACACAAATTCAAATTTCGCAACAAGGGGGCCATGACAGGAGGGCGCAGACCTAACACAAGTTCCTGTATTTGTCTTATAAGTTAGAATTAGTGTCCCCTTATTAGAATACTATTTCCAGCTAGGCATACGGCCAAGGCACGGGTGTGAAGGCCCGAAAGCTAGTTGCGCAGCCCTACACCTGTCTTGCAAGTTAGCATTAGGCCCCTTATTGGAATACAAGTTCAAATTGCTCGCAGTAAGCAATCAAAATGTAAACACATAAATACAAATTCAAATTTCCCGCCAAGGGACCAGGGACTAAGACCCGAAAACAAGTTGCGAAGCCCCATGCCTGTCTTATAAGTTAGCATTAGGCCCACTTATTATAATACAAGTTCAAAATTCCCCTCATAGATGGCACCACAAACAAATTCAAATTTTTGGTCAAGGGGCGTGGCGCTGAGAGTAAGTTGCTAAGCTCTACATCTGTATTACAAGTTAGAATTATACCGCTTATTACAATACAAATTCATATTTTCAGCCATAACCTGCAGAGACTTAAATCCAAATTCAAATTTTCCGCCAATGGGGCCAGGATAAGAAGCATAGTCCCGAAGCAAGTTGCGCAGTCCTACACCTGTCTTACTAGTTAGCATTAGGCTCCATATTATAATACAAATTCAAATTTTCCGCCAAGGATATCACGACAATACACGATGGCCCCCGAACAAGTTCAGATCACAGGGGGCGAAGACCCGAGAACAAGTTGCGACGCCCTACACCTGTCTTACAATCTCGGTTGTGTTCGGGTAGGATTGGAGCGGGAAACGCCGAACAGCCTTCACCGAAAACCTCGCGTCGGGAAACTTTACCTATATGATGTATTTCTATATTAGACATTGATCTCACTCTCTCTCTCTCTCTCTCTCGCCTCCTAGTCTCTCCTCGTCTCTATCATCTCTCGCTCGTTTCTTGCATTATTAGGTTAGACCAAATACGCTTACAATATTAGGTTAGATTAATAAACACACGGTTCTAGGTTAGGGTAGGTCAATGCGCACGCGCAGGGTGTTATTACAATTCTTAGAAATCTAAAATAGAATCAGTTCCTGTAAAAGGCCTGCTTGGGAGCGCGCGATTCAGTTTAGCAGAAATGACGAAAGTAGTACTCACGATACGAGGGGTAAGTAAAGAAAAGGTATTAAGCGTAGACGAGAGAAAGAAGAGGCTAGGCGAGCTGCTAAGAAAAATAACCGAAATAATGATACTAGATCTCGTGCCGCTCCAGTGCGTCGTCCCCATCGACGAACCATCCCTGTGCCGCTCAAGCCGGCGATATATCCTAAAAACTATGCATTTATTAATCTAGTCTTGCTTGATTGTGTAGCAAGAGAGAGGCGTGCATGATCAACTCCTATTTCAGAAAATTTTTGGTGAAAAAAAATCTGCAATCACAGGTATATACTACCCTGTTTTATCGTGCTCATCTTTTAACATCAAGATAATCCTGTTTGTTGTTGTTTGTCTTTTAAATATTTACTAAAAGCTGGCGCACGCATGGCGCATTAACAAAAATAGCTTGATGTATATCTAATTTATAAAGTCTAATTACCTGCTTATTAATTAATACGTAATATTTAGACCTTGATGTATTTTTGCAGCAGCAAATTTTTAAATATTTGTAAATATATTAACACGATGTCGACGGCTAATTGGTACTTTCCATTCATACTAAAGTGGTATAACTGTTTAATAATAATAAACACAGATTAAGAAGCCCGCGAACAGATTCCCGTCTCACAACACTAGGACCCCTTATTAGAATGCAACCCCCAATGCATAAATTTGGTCACAATCTGTAGATGGGATTAAAAGAAGTGTAATAATAATTTTAATAACAATTATGCAATCTCTTTTGATAAAAACGGGGCCTAATTAATAACAGATTAAATCTTTTTATTCACAGGTGAAAAAAATACGATCCCCACGTGGGCATATAGAAAGCGAAAGTTAAAGTGCCCCAGAGGTGATGTCACAAAATCCAAGAAAACTGCGCAAGTGCCCCATTTCTACTTAAGTACCTGTCTGTAAGTAGAAGTTACGGCCCATCCCATCGAGGTACGTGGGAACTTAACACTACCTGTGCGACTTAATGCGGTAGTGTACATTTGGTTCATGACAGGATACGGGGATAATATTAAGTATATTTGTTATACCTGACCATTTTTTGTTTAATTACCTAAAAACAGTGTCAGATATAAACTAAAAAATAATAAAATCTGATTTGTGCAACATATGACCTCACAATACAATGTAATTGATAATTTAAACAAGCACAAGTAAAATTGAAAGGATTTGATGTGTTTTATAACTAGTGTACTGTGTTTTTTTTTTCTACTAAAAGCGTACAGTTTTTTCATATCATTAAATTGTTAAATTGTTTTATTAAAAAAATCGTTATCATTTTTCATTTATTCCATAGTTTATTTCGTTGTTGCGAAAACAACAGTTGTTTATATAATTCCTAAATGACAAATTGTACTTAGTAATAAAACAAAGTAATTAGAATTCTGACATTTTAAAATTTATCATAACGTGTAAAAATGTAAAAAAAAAGTTTTGACCAAAGGACCAAACATTTTTTTTCAAAAAATCATCTGAAATTGTCTGAAATGGCTCAAAACGATGAAAAATGCAAACAAAATTTCGAAAAATTATGACCAAAGGGCCAAAAAAGTTATTTCCCAAAAATTATCTCAAATTGTCAGAAATGGCGGAAAACGTGCTTAAATTTAAAAAAAATTCCAAAATTTTTGACCAAAGGGCCAAAAATTTTGTTTTGAAAAAAAGTTTCAAATGGCTAGAAATGCCTTAACGCGTCTAATAAGATAAGATAAAAAAACCTCGTACATTATGCGTCTTGAACCCGAGACGCCGGTACATCAACCAAACGCGCTGCCAGTGCGCTATCGGGGGAGTTCACGAACAAACGAAAAACTTGGTAGATATTCAATTCTAGTATGGTTCACTTAATTGCCTACGTAAAGACGTGCCGGTTTGCTACGAATAGCCGTTCGTATTTATACACTATAATACTCGAAATCTGGAATTCCATTTTGACTGGACAGATTTCGCTCAAAAGTCCATCATCCGTCTACTCATGGATCCGAACCTTGTAATAAAAGTGTGTGCCGTAGGTGTATATCGTATACAAACTTTTAAATAATAAAAAGTAAGTTATAAGATAATGAAATAATAAGTTCTCCAAAAACACAAACCTTACACCACTTATAGTTGTGCCTTTGACTCAGTCGGTTGATTAATAGGGTGGGTTCAAATAAAATGATTTGCTTAATTACCACTAGATCTGCTCGATTATTTTCACTTACCATCAATAATAAAAAATGTAAAACTAATGAAATTATCTCGGCGCCAAATTTTTTTTATAATATCGGAACAATTAAACCGAGTTTATAAAAATGTAAAAAAATAACAATATACAGACTATGTTTATTGAATATCAAATGTAATGATGAAATAATGAAGGTCTTAAAATTATGCTTAAAGTACTAAATAAATCACTACATAAATACCTTAGAAATTTTTGTACACAAACTTTTCTTTTTGACAACCTCTGGTATCTAAATATGATTACGAAGCGGTTAACCTGCATGAAGTCATTCTTACGTCATCATTGTGCAATCTTGACATAATGTTATCAGCCGCACCCCAAACTGAAATTATCTTTATAAAATCCGTATAAATTTCTTATTACAATTTTTAAATCCACTTATTGCATTATTTGGAAGTTTTCCATTCAAAAAATTGCAATCATAAAACAAAATGTACGCAACAATAAAATCAAATGCGTACTTAAGATGTAATTACGTTGTAAATTGAAGTAATGATAAAAGTGTAATTAAAGTAAAAATGGTATAAAAAATAAGTAAAGAAAGCGCCTAAAAAGAACAAATGCTTTAATTTTATGTAATTGTATTAAAAATATATCTTACCACCAATTTGATGGCACTTTCACATAAATTTAGGTAAAATCAAAAGAAGCAGCTTCCTGCTTCGACATTAAACAGGAAGTGAAAAAATGGAGGCTTTCGAAGTAGATGATGCGGTTCTGCGCACAAGATATGAGCAGAATAACTTAACGCAGACGCTTTGCTTATAAGATAAGAAATGAATAAAAATTGAAAGTAAGAATATAAATCTTTACGACAGTATGCACTATATAGATATGCAAATTAAGTTGCCTACCTCATAACCATATCTTAATAATTAAAATTTTCTTGTATTTAGAACTAAATGAAGGAAAGATCCTAAATTGAGGTATATTTTATACAACACAAAAAAGAGTTGTTACAACCTGGGTACCAAATTTCATGATGATCGGATTATCTTTGTGGACGCTATCGCGCTGGAACACATAGACATACATTTTGAAGCTTTCATGTTTGAACCGATTTTTTTCCAAACTTACGGTAAAGAAATTTTTAAGTAAATTTAATCCTCTTTAATAATACACTGGGATCTATTTTCTATTTTGCGATAATTCACAAAAGCTAAAAGTGCTGCACTCGAAATTTCGCCGACCGATTACAATACCTCCCAATACTTTCGTATTGTGAGGTAAAATATATAGACCTTACTCCCTGTATTTCAAAAGTAATGCAATTTAGATGCATATATTTATAAGAACCAAATGAAGAGACATTTCTTTCACTTTTCAGCATTTAATAAAATTTTACGGTGCATACCTGTTTATAACGATATAAATGTGCGGAAATAGTATATTGGAGAATAAGTTTAAAATGAACCTTATTGTAAAAAGGCTGCTCGTGCTTCAAGATACGATCATTACAATACTGAATCGTACTGAAACGTTTTCGTACTATTTTTTTATTTCTGGGCTTAATTCGATAATATCAAAACACTAGCCATTTCAATGTTGTTGCAAAATTTACTAGTCGAGATATCACTAATATATAACCTTAACTCTACACTAGAATAGCCGATGTTGCCAATAAGTACAATGTATCATATACCGTTTTGAATGTTACAAAATACCGAGTGGCCATAAAAGAATATCTAATTTTCAATGATAACAGTTTAATTTAGACGACACACACACTCGTAATTGGACTTAAAAATTATTCTTACAAAAATATGTTCTGCGGCTCTTTATCCGGTATAATGTGCCCACTGGGTTGATTCGTTGTAATTAAGCCATAATATGTATCCCCACTTGTCACTGATAAGCGGCCATCGACGGGGTTTCTCTGTCTTAAATGTCCGTATTCCGTCGCGTAAAACAAAACGGGGCAATCTGATTTACCACATCCCCTTTCGAAAAACAAATGTTCGTCACGGAATATATTTGTTTACACTTGAACGTTTCTAGTCGCTGTTATAACCGCGCATACACCAAAATCAATACCATTAATGTCCAATACTGTTTAACCTAATTCATAAGCGTTCAAACACAACTTTATTTTGTTACATAAAGGATCTTTTTTGTATCACGCGGTTCTGTATACACCATACTTTTAATTTAATTTTGAAAAAAAAACTCACTAGTATTTTTTTTTACTTCAAAAATGAATCCTTTCATTTGTAAATATTTACATACTTCATCACAAAATGGGTTTTCGCTGTAAACTAATATGCACTGCGACATTTTATTTACAAATAAAAACCAGCGCAGATCGCTTTTATGATCTCACAAAATACTCGCGCGCGACCACCCCTTAAGTATAGCTCTTTGCCGAGCGTCCCTTCTAGCAGTCTCCTCTTATATACATGCGGTCATCCATTTTACCCAACGTCATCACATGTTCCCGCTACAATCACAATCAACCTATTCCAAAGGAGCTTTCCACTACGTGTCTTTGCCGAGTGGAAAGTCTGAAAGGAACTAACGCAGCCGGTACGAGAAAAACGCAGCCATCTTGAATTTCTTTGCAAACATCCTCACAATTCTTAGAAAAGACCGTAATTCACATTCAAATTCATTCCATATACTGCCCAGATTTATAGTCAACTTCGCATGAGAGTTTTACATACGCGTGTGTCTTTTTCCTGCATAATTTAGCAAATTCTAACACCCTCTGTGATCTTCATAAATAATTCTGTTAATTTTTGAATAATTTATTAGGTTTATAATGAAACGTTATCTTCCCATTTTACTTCTGTGCTGGAGCTTATGAAGTTTGGTTAAATACGATTAAATGAAAATCTATTATCTAGGCGTTTAAGAGCATTTAAGGAATCCGTGAGAACTAAAAAGAATTGAGCGTTGGAGATGCTACAACATTTAAGTGCTTGGGTAATTGCATACATCTCTGTCCTGTAAATGGAAGTTGCTGGATTAAGTCGCCAGCTAAAAACATGCTGGTTAACCCAGAGAGCACTGCCCACATCAGCACTATTTTTGGATCCATCTGTGTATATAACTTCGTACTGCAAATGCTTATTCAGTATTTCACAAAAACTTAATTTCGGTACCGAAGCGTTAAATTCATTTTTTGGAAGATCTGTTTCCTCTGCATGTATGCGCGGTTTATCTATTAACCAAGGTGGTATTTCACAGCACTCTGAACTGTATAATTTGAGTGGAAGTTGTATATTTAGTTCTTCAGCTATTTTTCTTAGTCGAACGCCAGCTAGCCGACTTATTTTACGCCTTTTGCTGTACAAAGTGCAAGTATTATTGTTAAACAATGTAAAATAACTTGGGTGGTTTATTTGTGTATTTACTTTCAAAGTATGGTTGATCAAATTCTTTTGAAACTTGTACTTTAAGGGTAAAATACCACCTTCCGCACAAAAATCATCTACCCGGCTAGTGCGAAGTGCTGCTAGGCACATTCTAAGTGCTTGACTTTGAATAGTACTTAGTTTAAAGGGCCTAGTTTTCCTATCCCATAAGTATACAGCGCTTCCATAATCTATTCTTGATAATAGCAGAGTATTATATAATTGCAACGAAACCTCCTCACCTGTATCCCGCGTAATGTTTGACACACATCTTAAAACATTCAGGGTTATCCTACAAGTGGTAAGTAATATAGTGTTAGAGTGATGAATTTGAAACCTAACTTGACTAGTGGCATCAGATCTTAACGGTCCAGAGACATACATGACCGTCATCAACATACAGACACTCACTAACATTGGAACAAATTTGTTTAATTAAGTTTTCCTTGACGATTGCAAAAAGCGTGACAATCAGCGTAGAATCTTGTGGTGCGTCATGTTGTTCAGTGGCTATTGCATTTCCTACTCTAACCTGGTAAGGTCGAAAGCTTTTTCCAGATCAAAGAAAACAGCAATTAAGTGTTCCCTTGACGGAAACTATCCAGTACTGCACTCTTTAAAAGTATTAGGTTGTCTGTGGTAGATGTAAAAGATCTGAAACCCATGTGCAAAAGTGACAACAAGTTTTTCTTTTCTAAGAACCAGATTAGGCGTGCGGGCGTGCATTGACTGTTTTCTCCAGAACTGGACTTAGACAGCATGTGAACGATATAGGTTTATAACTTCCCGGTATGGTAGGATTTTTACCTGGTTTCAAACATGGTACAATTATGGAAGTACACCATTCATTTGGATAAGTAGAGGTCATTCGTATTTTATTATGTAGTACGAGAAGTTAACTTAATAGAATTAGTAGTAAGTATTGACATTATTGCAATTATATTATGATTATTATCTATTATTTGAATATAATAATATAATACATTATATAATTGTATTATTTTCGTAACACAGTGTTAATGATGGATCCAACACAGTGTAGCACTACAGTACAACTTTTCTGATGCACGTCCTTATTACCATAACTTCATTATTACACAATGAACTTACACACTACAGTAGACATTTTTCATGCTTGTCTATAAAAATGATAACTTAATATCTATCAGAAATAAATATGACTAAGTAATTCGGGATTTTGTCTACACATAAACAAATAAATAATTAACAAGAGTAGTGCAATATAAGTTCATGGTGGTTAGAACTGTTATTCTCTTCTACCAAGTTTAGGAATATCGAATAGTTTATCTCGCTGACACACCATTCCAGTAATTGAATTTTTCCGCATATCTACTTGCAGTTATCGATTGTAGTGCATCTTTGCCATAATGGCACTTTCCATTATATATTAGCTCAATTGGAATAAAAGTACATTACCTACATCACGATACTCCATCGTTAATTGTTAATACGGTAAACATGACAAGAACGTAGTACGTAACTTTTATGAACAGCTCGGCGTTGAAATCGTTTCTTGACCCCATTATTGCATAACCAAACTTGAATATCAGCTGTTTCCGCAGAGGTATTTGACATTTTGGTTACTTGTGTTATATATGAAGACTTATCTAACACGATTACTGACAACTAATCTGACACTGTTAATAACTTCCTCAACTAACGCAAAAAGGTGTTGATGAAGTTTAAAGTGTCTGTAACAGGTAGTACGTACGTTTGTAATGCGGAAATCTTGCTACGAACAGTCAAATATCAATGTTTCATGTAAGAAGACAAATGGATGGGAACCATTTAAACTTAATCCCTTGAAAAACCTGTTATCTGAACCTGTATCTGAATATATGATATTGTTAAGCGTTTCTCATTAATTATACATGAACGGTTATGTGAAGAATACTGCTTAGGTTTAAAGTTGTTGCGACACACTAAATTACAACGCCAGACTGGGACAAATGGCCCTATCAGATCTAGTGGAATTTGGTGGTAAAAGAGAGTTCATTATTTTTTTCTTATTATAAAACTTCTTATAATAACAGTTTTCCGAAGCATGACTAAACTTTTCCTTGCGTTTTATACTCAAAAACGTTTTTTTTTCAAAATGATATAAATCCGTCCAAGTTTGATCAACGTGCTGAGGATTTTCAACCAGCGCAAGTCCATTCCCGATATTTTGCCTATCCAACTGTACAGGCGGAATGGTGCCGAAAATTTAGAATTGGTACTGCATCTACAGCGCGTGCGGACGGTTTGATTAGAGAACATCGTCAAGTTTCAATCAGCGCGATATCGCAAAATATTGATATGAGTGTAGGATCCGTCCATACTACCGTAAAGAAACTGGGTTACAGAAAAGTTTTTATGCAATGGTTTCCATGACTTTTGCTTGACGATCAAAAATGTTTGCGGATGGGTTTGTCTCAGCAACAGCTCCGCAGGCAAGGTGATACTAGCATTTTTTTGAGAACAAAGTACCATTTCTGATAGAATTTAAAGAACACAGAGTGAATATTAATGAAAATCTATACAGCGAAACTCTGAATAAGGTTCATCAAGTAATAAGACGAAAACGTCCAGGAAAACTTTTTAATGGTGCCATTTTGCTTCACAACAACACGCGACCTCATGCCTCAAACGTAATGAAAGAAAAATATTGAGGGTTTTAGAACAACTACCCTAGAGCACAGATTTATCGCTTTGAATCGAACGCTGAAACGCAAAATGTAGTCAAGGAATTTTTCCACCCGCAGCCACGAATTTTACGAGCAAGGTATAAATCGGTTGGTGAAGAAGTAGGATATGTGCCTTAATTTTAGAGGTGATCATTTGTAAATTTGTTTTCGAATATATTTTTCATAGACCAAAGACGGGTTTCAATTGAACAACCCCATACTCCGTTTACCGAACAGAAATAGTTAAGCTCCTCCCCAAAAATTCCCGCAATATCTAAATGCAACTTTGTTATTGGTCGCATTTTTAAAACCTCGAACACAAGCAATTAGTTGCTTTCAACTGTTGTAGTTGGCGTACCTAACAGAACAGACGTCTCTGATTATGTTTTATTCAATATCATGCAGTTTAACTGTTTTATGTTCTCTGTGTTTTAGAATAAAGTAAAGTGTGTTTTGCAACCGTACCTTATTCTAAACGTATGATATAACGCTGCTGTCCTTATAAAAGGACGCCCTATTTCGACGTAATCCAAAACTTCAAATATTTTTAAACTATGTTTGTGTTACTCTATCTTATATAATTAAAAACAATTTGAAAAAAAAATAGTATGTGACGAAACTTTGTTTATACCCAAGTCTACGTAATTTCCAAACTGTGCTTTACTGTAATGATTTGCAGTCTCTGGTACCTTCCTTAATATATTCTTACGTCATATTTTTACAAGTAATAAATAATTTGAAACTTCTGCTGCGTGTTAAAGTGTCAACACTAAAAACATGACGCTTTGTAATTTAGTGTTGACAAAGCGACATTTCAATTTGTGGTTTTTAAATTTCTCGGTTTTTATAATTCTGTTGGTGTACAACTGGTCGCTGCTTACATTGGCCAAAATTTAGCGGGAGGGGGTTAACTATTTTTGTTGGGTAAACTGATTTTAGTAATATTGAAATGCAAATGATAGTAAATGAAATTAATCAAGAACAAGCATGTAAACAAACACAAATGTTTGGGGCTGGCGCAAATAGGTGTTGAACATTTCGTATCAATTAATTTGATCACACAATAAATTGATTATCATTAGGTTATATTAATATACCATTGAGTTAGTATGGAAGCCAGTAGCTTCAAATTATGAAAGGAACAAGGGGGTTTATTGTCATACACAAATGACGTATACACCTATGACCTTTTGCATATACGACACCATACATATATAGCCGGAATTTTAAAAGTATACATTAATTTGTTAAAATACAACGCACTTTAATGAATAAAACGAATTTTAGGAACGCCTGAAGTTTAGTAACACAACGTGACGGAAATATTATTTGTATTAATATGGCAGAGATGATACCCTTTCTTTGCTTGATATGTTTATCTCGCCACCTTTACTAACTTAATGATACAATTATTTACCTAACCTAATTACTCAAGTTTTATGAAACGTTTATACAAACAGCCATGGTTAAATTAGCTTCCGCTGTGCTATTTCTACCAAGTTTAGGTTTAACTCTTATATTTGACTTATTAGTCAACTTGCTCGTGAGGAAATTTGAAAGTATCTCAACTAATTAAAAAATCCTTTAAATAATTGAAAAATTATACTTAATTTTTTATGTATGTAATGCTAATGAAATTTTTTTGTTGCAGGTGATCTAATGGATATACTAGCACTTACAAATTCTGCCATCAACTTTATCCTGTACTGCACGATGTCTAGACAGTTCCGTTCTGCATTCAAAGAAGCATTTACACCTAAGTTTTTAAATCATTGGATTCTTATTAACCGACATTCTACAGAATTAAATTTTACTGAAACTCAAGTGTCGCATGTTTAGCAAATTGTGAAAATTAATAAAGCAAATAAACTAACTTGAGTGTCATCAAAAGAGGACACAGTTTTGTATAAAAAATATGTGTTATAGGTACATGGTTGTCTTTTCTTTCATTGTTAATGCATATCCAATTATTAACTTTTTGTACAGTGTATTGTTAAATGAATAATAATCACCTATGATAGAGCCCCTCATAGGTACGAATTGTATATACAGTAATACATGTTAATTAATGTTATTGTGTATGCTTTACTTTCGTGGTAAAATAAATACTAAATGCGTTAAAATTTTTGAATATTTAAACTTCTATTGTAATCCAAACGTTAGTAAGCTTTTTATACTAGTTCGTAAACAGCAATTTTTTATTTTTTGAACTTTTATAAAAGTGGCTGTTTCGCTCTAATCAGGCACTAAAGGTATAGAACAATATCTCGCTTGGGATTATATTTCAAGGCATTAAAAGTAACCAAAACACAACAAAGCAAGCAATTTATTTTTTTACGTTAATTAGCTAAACTAAAAATAACGGAATGTAGGTAGTAGTTCTATAAATAAGAAAGCAACAGGGAGCTTTGAATAAAATATACACTAATACTTATTTAATAAGATCAGTGCGGTCGGATCATATTGGTATTCACTGATGCGTACACATTATTATTATGTTGAATAATAGTAGAATTGACACAATCTAAAAAAAGTTGTACCTTCTACGATCAAATAAATCCATACACGCCTTTTCTGTAGCTTGCTAGTAACGAAATATAGATCAAATTTAGGTATATTTTCTATATTTTATTGTTTTTTAAACAATGGTTAGAGGTAGGTGTCTTAATTCTGAGAGCGCATAAGCAGTATTTATGTGTGTAATTCACAATATTTATGATAGATGCACGACTAAATCCATTTTTCTTTAGTTTATGTCTTTTAATTACTATAATAATAATACTAGTTATCAACAAGGAACTACGATACAGTATGAAATATGGGGTGTTCCTTAACACTCCAGTTCTACAATATGCAGGCAATTTTTTGAAATAAAGGGTTTAAAAAACTAAGTGTTTTCATTGTAGTATTGTAGGTCAATAACTTGCTGTACAAAGATCGACATTTTTAAATTATTACTTAAGGTGTATTATATTTATAGTTATTTACCAGTTAATTATATTTTAAAGTTTGTTTCAATTTAAATGTATAGCATGCGTGAAATGTATAAATTGACACTAATAGTCGATTAGTATGTACAAAAATAACAAAACATGACGTAATATTTGTCTTTATTATTCCGACACAACTTGCTTTTCAGTTATAAATACACTAGGTAGGAGGATGTGACGTTTTGATTTATATAATTTTTTTTACAAATTTCTAAACCTGCAGTGTATACCACAGAACAAAAAACCTTTTAACCCTGTGGGTGAAGGTTGACGCCCGAGCGGTAGCCAGGGCAACAACAAAAGTTTTACAGCAAGAAAAATTACACTTTAGTCCCTTGGTATATCATCTTTGAAAACTTTCATAACTTATAATAGTAATTCAATATACTTAGCATTAAATTGAAGTTTTCTACACCCACATTTTTTTCTCGGTGTTACTGAAAATGATAGCAAGTTGTGGTTTTAAATAAAACACCCTGTAGATTTTGACAGAACTGTTACAGTTCAATTGTGAGGTTCAGCAGTATCATCGCTTTTGGTATATATCCCGATATTAACTAAAGTATTTAAAAACATTCGTTTAAGAATTGATTTAGTTTTATTTCAGTGTGGCACTAACATTAGCAGCACATGAAATTAAATAAAAATTAAATTAATTAGTGATAATCTAAAACCTTCATTCACGATGTATTTCTTGACAATCATATAACCCGATATTAACTAAGTATTTAAAAACATTCGTTTAGGAATTGATTTAGTTTGATTTCAGTGAGGCACTAATATCAGAAACACATGAAAATAAATAAAAATTAAATTAATTAGTGATAATCTAAAACCTACATTCAGGATTTCTAGACAATAAACAAGTGTTAGCTCTAAGTATTATTATTTCGTTTTTATTTGGTGCTGAAGCTTACCTTACATTTCATTTAATTCACTTTATGCACAGACACACACACGAGCCGGCGCGCATGCACACGCACACGCACACGCATGTGCATGTGCACACGCACACGCACATGCACATGCACATGCACACGCACACGTACACGCACACGCACACGCACACGCACATGCACACGCAAACGCACATGCACACGCACACGCACACGCACACGCATCACGCACGCACACGCGTACGCCACAGCACACGCACGCCACCCACTCACTCACACCAACACCACACACTCACACACACACACACACACACACACACACACACACACACACACACACACACACACACACACACATACACACACACCACACACACACACACACACTCACACCACACCACACCACACTCACACTCACACACACTCACACTCACACACCACACTCACACACTCACACACTCACACACTCACACACTCCACACACTCACACCACTACACACTCACATCCCACACACTCACACACTCACACCACACTCACACACTCACACACTCCACACTCACACACTCACACTCACACTACACACTCACACACTCACACTCACACACACACACCTCACACACCATCACACTCACACACCACACTCACACACTCACACACTCACACACTCACACACCACACTCACCCACACTCACACTCACACACTCACACACCTCACACATCACACACACACTCACACACTCACACCACACACTCACACACTCACACACTCACACACTCACACACTCACACCACACTCACACTCACACACTCACACACTCACACACTCACACACTCACACACCACACACTCACACTCACACACTCACACACCTCACACACTCACACACTCACACACTCACACTCCACACTCACCCACACACTCACACACACTCACACACTCACACACACACACTCACAACTCACACTCACTCACACACATCCACACTCACACACTCACACCACCACCACACTCACACCACACACTCACACACTCACACTCACACACTCACACTCACACTCACACACTCACACACTCACACACTCACACACTCCACACTCACACCACTCCACACACTCACACACTCACACTCACCCACACTCACACACTCACACCACACTCACACACACACTCACACACTCACACTCACACACCACACTCCACACTCCACACTCACACACATCACACACTCACACTCACACACTCACACACTCACACACTCACACACTCACACTCACACACTCACACCACACTCACACACTCCACACCACACTCACACTCACACACTCACACACTCACACACTCACACACTCACACACTCACACACTCACACCTCACACCTCACACACTACACACTCACACACTCACACTCCACACTCACACACTCACACACTCACACACACTCACACACGCACACACACACACTCACACACTCACACACACTCACACACTCACATCACACACTCACACACTCACACACACACACACTCACACACTCACACACTCACACACTCACACACTCACACACTCACACACCACACCCACACACTCACACACTCACCACACCACACACAACAACCCACAACACACACTCAACACCAACACTATCTCTAACCACATCCTCTCACCCACCACAACACAAACCAAACTTAACCACACCCTCCACACCTCACATAACAACATAACCCACACACCACCCCCACCAACCTCACATCCCCCTCATCACACACCACACTCACACACTCACACACCACACTCACACTCACACACTCACACTCACACACTCACACTCATCACACTCACACACTCACACACTCACACACTCACACACACACACTCTCACACACTCACACACTCACAACTCACACACTACACACTCACACACTCACACACTCACACTCACACCTCACAACCACACACACTCACACTCACATCACACACTCACACACACACTCACACACTCACACACTCACACTCACACACTCACACCACTCACACACTCACACTCACACACTCACACCACACTCACACACCACTCACACCACACACTCACACATCACACACTCACACTCACACACTCACACACTCACACACTCACACACTCACACCTCACACTCACACTCACAACACTCACACACTCACACACTCACACACACACTCACACACTCACACACTCACACACTCCACACTCACACACTCACACACTACCACTCACACTCACACACTCACACTCACACACTCCACACACCCCATCACACTCACACACACTCACACACTCACACACTCACACACTCACACTCACACACTCACACACTCACACACTCACACTCACACACTCACACTCCACCACCACTCACACACTCCACACACACTCACACATCCACCTCACACTCACACACTCACACACTCACACCCACCACACCACACTCCACACTCACACTCACACACATCACACTCTCACACACTCACACACACTCACACACTCACACCACTCACACACTCACACTCACACACTCACCACACTCACACACTCCACACACTCACACACTCACACCTCACACCCACACTCACCACACACACTCACACACTCACACACTCACACTCACACACTCACACACTCACACACTCACACCCACCACACACCACACTCACACACCACACACACCACACCCCACATCACACACTCACACACCACACCCACACACCCACACACACACACACACACCCACACACCACCCCACACTCACACCCACACTCACACCCACACCACACTCACACCCACACACTCACACACCACACCACACACACTCACACACACCACACCTCACACACCACACTCACACCCACACCACACCCCCACACACTCACACCCACACTCCACCCACACACACCACACACCACACCCACACCACACTCACACACCACCACTCACACCTCACACACTCACACCCACACCCACACACCACACACCACACTCACACACTCCACACCCACACTCACACACTCACACTCACACACTCACACCCCACCCCTCACACACTCACACCCCCACACACCACACACTCACACACTCACACACTCACACACTCACACACCCACACACCACACCACACCACACACTCACACACACCACACACTCACACACTCACACCCACACCACACCTCACACACCCACACCACACACACCACACTCACACCCACACCACACCCCACCTCACACACCACACCCACACACCACACACCCACACACCACACCACACACCACACCCACACTCACATCACACTCACACACTCACCCCACACCCACACTCACACACTCACACCACCACTCACACCCCCACTCACACTCACACACCACACCACACCACTCACACCCACACACTCACACTCACACACTCACACCTCCACCCACACACCACACCCCACTCACACACTCACACCCCCACCACACTCACACCACACCCACACCCCCACCACACTCACACACACCACACACTCACACACCACACTCCACACTCACACACCACACCCACACCTCACACCCACACCACACCCACCACTCACACCACACCACACACACAAACCATAAACTCAAATAACCAAACCACACCAAACAATACAAATCAACACATACTCACACACACACCACTCACACTCCACCCTCCAAACCACAACCAAATAACCCAAACAAAACACCCCCCCCCCCCCACCCCCCCCCCACCACCCCCCCCCCCACCACCCCCCCCACCCACCCCCACACCCCCACCACCACACCCCCCCCACCACCCCCCACACCCCACACCACCCCCACCACCCAACACCCCCCCCCCCACCAACCCCCCCACCCCCCCCAACACACCACACATCACACACTCACACACTCACACACTCACACACTCACACACTCACAACTCACACACTACACACTCACACACTCAACACTCACCACTCACACACTACACTCACACTCACACACTCACATCACACTCACACTCACCATGACTCACATCACACACACTCAATCACACATCTCACACATCAACTCCACACTCACACTACACACACTCACACACTCACACACTCACACTCACACACTACACACACACACACACTCACACACTCACACACCCACACTCACACCTCACACACTCACACACTCACACACTCACACACTCACACACTCACACACTCACACACACTCACACACTCACACACTCACACACTCACACACTCACATCACACTCACACACTCACACTCACACTCACACACTCACACACTCACACACTCACACACTCACACACTCACACACTAACACACTCACACACTCACACACTCACACACTCACACACTCACACCACACACTCACACACTCACACACTCACACACTCACACACTCACACACCTCACACACTCCACACTCACACTCACACACTCACACATCCACACTCACACACTCCACACTCACACTACCACACCCACACTCACACACTCACACACTCACACACTCACACACTCCACCACACTCACACACTCACACACTCACACACCACACCTCACACACTCACACACCACACATACCACACATCACACATCACACACACACACTACACAAACTCACACACTGCACACTGCACACTGACACACTCACTCACTCACACACTCACACTCACACACTCACACACTCACACACCACACACTCACACACCTCACACTCACACACTCACACACTCACACACTCACACACACACACACACACAATAGAAGTTCTGAAGCAGAAAAAATTTTTAAATGGAAACCGTAGTTGGCTATGAGAGGTTTAACAAAAAATCATATCTTACCATGGAAATCGAAAGAAATTTACAGTAAGGCATCTTTTCAACACGGAGCTTCCTGTACGTCCTGCTGGGTTGCTTATGATCGCATTTATACCAGATATTTTATTACTCCAAATACAAAAAAGTCTAAACGTGAAAGATCAGGGGAACGTGCGGCTCACGAGTTTGGAAAAATTTCATCTAAATTTCTTTTAACTTGAGCCTGATATTGAGGCGGAACACCGTCGTGTTGATACCACTGCGAGTTTGCACGGGTTTGTAAATTTAACTCATCTAGGATAATGTAAAAATCTTCCCTAGAAAATTGCAAATTTCGATTTCGTGTTAAAGTCCCGTTAAAAATAAATGGCCAACAAGCTGCGAACCAATAACAACGCACCATAAATTGAAGCAAGCTTAATCTGAGGTCGTCTTTCTTGTAAACGGCGAGGATTTGCTTGGGGCCACTGGTGTTCATTATGGCGATTGAACATACCACAGTTTGTAAAATGTGTTTCGTTGGTGCATAAGATCTGCATCGCAAAGTTGTTGTTTTCATGGCACATATTTATTAACCAATTATAAAAATTAATCTTCTTTCATAATCACCAGGATACAAAGTTTGTCCAACTGAATATTTACAAGGATGGTATTTATGTTTTGCAAAAGTTCTCACTACTGTGCGTTGTGAGATTGCAGCGTCTTGTGCAATTTGCCGTGTTGATGTAAATCGAGTTTGATTAACAACAGCTAGAACATTTATATGCACGTTTTCATCAATATTACCCCAATTTCTGGGTTAACTAAAGCAAGTGCACACTGGCAAAACTGATAATAATTACATTAACGATCGAACTATCAAAGATGAAGATAAACAACGCTTCAGTTGTGTTACCTTTATCCATGGCAAGATATGATTTTTGTTAAACCTAATAATAGAAAAAACGTGTATTGTCCTTTTATTTATTAAAATAAGTGATACAACCCTTACATCATTACAATCGGAAAATATGTCATAGCCAACTATGATTTCCATTTAAAAAAATTCAACTTTGCTTCATAACTTCAAAATGATAAGCAAAATTAAAAAAACTAGTACAGTGACGTTATTCGGCACAAAATTATCTACAAATTATATTTAAAAAATTTTTTATCTATATTTTGAAATAAACGAATTAAATAGCTGAAACGATTTTGGAGAGTTTTACTTTTTTACAAATATCTAGTTAACCATGCATTTTCTCAAATCAACAAAATCGTATCTGGATTAGTCTTCTAAAGAAAAATCTTTCCCATTTAAGCAAATGTGTAGGTTTTATGCTTTCCGAGATCCCCATACAAATAATGAAAAAACTCACTATATATGTACATATGTATATATATATATATATATATATATATATATATATATATATATATATATATATATACAGGTCGCACAACTAAAGATGATTTGGAGGTCAGATGCGCATTCGTCCGTTTTCAAATATTCTACTCGCGGCAATTCGAGAAGTTCAGTAGCGTCGCAGGTAAATTGTTTCAAGTGTATATTACGTCATTGTACGTATACAAACATAATTATTAACACATTTTCTTAATACTTATGGAAATTTTACATTTAAGTTAATGAAATTAGAATGTTTTTAAACAGATTAGGAATGTATATAAATTATTAAATTAATAAAATAACATAACACTTTAAATGTGATTTTGTCGACAAAAGATAACCATTAGTCCACCCTCTAGAAAGGTTAACAGTAAAATGCTAACCTAATCCTATAAACATTGTAAAATCTAACATGTAATTCCTATTTGAAAACTGCAATTTTGTTTAATATTTTGAAAATCAACTTGATGCTGTGAAGATTATTTATATTTGTTAAAGCGTATACTCTGGAGTTTGTAAGAAATACAGTAAAGATCTTAGTCCTACCATAAAATTAAAATAGTCTCTATCTTTAATGAACAGAAACTAACGAGCTTATAACGTTACGTATGAAAGGAAGAAAAGCAGTACCATAACTAAGTGTTGATATTGCACTGTGCCTAATATGTTCAATAATTTGTTCATCAACAAACAAGTTAATTAAATTTATATTTGTAGGGAAAATGCACTTTGGGCAATCAAATACATTTGACTAGCAAACATTTAGCCGAAAATATTTCATAACTTTTGCTTTTAGATTCTCGCATGTGACTACAGATCAAGTACTGCAGAGTTTTACATCCAGTAAATCTGATGCTGATGGAGTTGATCATATATCCCTTCAAATGCCACTGTATTCCTTTTTGTATTTGGACGTTGACGTATAATTATAATCAACTTTTCTGCTCTGCACTTAGTTTTTCCTTCTTTGTGGAAGTACGCGCTGGTGAAACCAATTTCTAAGAAATGCCAACCATTTAATTTTAATGATTTAGCTACTATCAGCTTCCTATCTATTCTTACAAAAATTACCAAAAGAATTGTTTTTCGGTAACTAATAAACCTAAGAGTCAGGATGCAGAAAACACCATGCTACGGTAACTGCGTTATTAAATACTATTCAAGGTTTCATCACTGAGTCGGACATTTGGGCGCGGCCGTTAGAACACGGCTGTTTGGTCCCGGCTGTTTGGGTGCGAAGACACTTGGGCACAGGGCCACTTGGGCGCGAGGCATTTGGGCAAGTGGACAAAACTTCTTTATTTCTATTCTGATTTATTTCAAAATTTATCTAATATAGGTACTACCACATTATTTAAAATTACATAATTACATGGCCCTTATCGCACTCTTTTCCTAAAGTCGTTTTTATGCCATGCACTATCTATCTACAACGACATACTCAGCGAATAGAAAAGCCTTGGAAGCTAATTTAGATATAAATACAATGCATACCTTTTTCATTCACTACAAAACCTATTAAACCATCAGTGTTGCACATCATCATACGCATTTCTAAGATCTTTTTCTTACAATTTTAAAACACAGCGTTCCTAAGCAAACATGAAAACGGGATATATGCCAACTGACTTTAAAATATCGTGACGCCAAAACGTTGTCCAATGACGTTTATTATGTACATTCTACTACACCTATATCTAAATTTAGGGGCAGTTACCAATTTGTCTAAACTGATGTCTAGGAATTGCCAAGTTCAGTCAGACCTATGAGAGGTGCGATAAATGTTGCCGCTATGCTCTTTTAATTGTAGCCGGTGAGGCCGTGCGGTTCTTTTCAATAAAACTTGTAATATGGTAACTTAATCCTGGGCGCTACTGACTCACTACTAAACTCGCAAACACTTGAGTCAGAAAGTGTTGAAGATGGAAGCTCAGTCTCTCTTAATAGCCGTTCCTTACCTGTAGTCGACTGGCAGCTGATTTCACTCGTCGTATAACTCACATAATACCAATAATCAAACAAATATCTAAACACATCAAAATAATAAACTTTATTCATCAACATACAACATTCATTCTGTTTGTGGTTAATAATTTTCCACAAACCAAGTTCAACTAAAAATAAAAAAAAAACAAACAATCGTGTTTGGCTATTTCAAACCGTGCGTTAAAATCCAATTTACCCCATAATACCTATTTACGTTTATATATCGATGTATATTGTATATACAAAACTCGATTCTATAATAATTAAATGATGTCTGTAATTCTCGCTTTCTTAATTAATATAAATTATATTTCAATATTCAACACTAACGAGATCTTGATTTGTTACTGATAAAATTGCACTTGGGAACAATGTTCAAAAATCTCCTTTTGCAAACAATAATGACAGTTTTCTTTTATATGCTACTCATAAATTACCGAAAAATGGCCCGTTGGTTTTTAATGGTTCTAGCTTTATTTCATTTAACAGATAATGATTATTAATTTTGACTTAAATGACAGCTGTATACATTATTCATTATTACAATTTATCAAAGAAATGAAATATTTTTTATTACTAAAAATGCTGGGGTATGGTATAACATAATTTCAACAATGAAGAAGATTACCAAAGTGATATGCGAATGATCATTAAAACTAAAAACAACTACTAACTATTTTCTGTCCAAGGGACAACTAACTAAACATTACGTGAGTACTAATTAACTAATGATTCATAACTGAATATCCTAACTTTACTTGTAGTTACTCAATTCCGACATTCAATGCAATAATGCATTCTCAACGATTGCAGTTACTAACCTTGTATTCCCATCCGAAGGTCGCCCATTCCAAATTTACACAACGATGGTCACGATTCCTCGAACTACAATACTTTCGTTACTGCAATGATCCTCTACACAACTTCCAATTCCAAATTCAACGTATGAATTGTGCAGATTACACCTGTTACAAAAATTACACCCCATAAAAAAACACACCAATTAGGAAATTACATACAAAAGTAAAACCCTATGGGAGAGAATACTATAAGTAAGTTTTTGATTATTAATCTATATAAATTACTAGTATTATAGTCTTCCGGGTGATTATAGCACGATCCCTTAACTAAGGTTAATAAGCAGTTATTTGCCATAATTCACTCCCTTAACAAATTTTACAGCTCATGCTCAAGATGGTCGTAGCAAAAGAGGCCCAAAGGTGACCGAAAGTTGACCTATATCAGATAACAGTTCAAAAATGTGCCTTATTATGGCAAATTATTTAAGCAGAATATCAGATCCCTGTATTATCCCTATTGTAAATTACAGAAACCTGTATTATTTAATAAAATTTAATAAAGGTGTTTTCTTATTTCTCCCACAGATGACTATTTACAATCAAATAATTTCAAATTATTTAACTATTTACAATTTTTTTAAATCTAACATTTGCATTTTACACTATTTAATGACAACTAAATATTCCATACGTTAATGCGACAAATCTTTTACTGCGGTTGTAATCATATTACAACGTAATAATTCTGTGGCATTACTTCTTTGTTGTCACTGTTGCGGTCTCGTATAGTTTGATTTCGTTCGTTTTCACATGCATTTCAATTGTCCTTACAAAAATCGTCTTGTTTAAGACTGGGATTGTTAATTTCGTATGATAAAACGGTATGTAATCTTTTTTAAAATATTTTGTTCAAACTTAACCTCAAAATCGTTATGTGTCATTTATATTTTACGTTTTTAGATTGAATTTTTGGTAACATGTCGAAGAAAACTGTGCATTCAGAAGCAAGAAACATTATAAAAAATGTAGTGGAATGTGTAGAATACAGTGAATTTCTTTAGAATAAACAAATATTTATTGGCTTCACATTAATAATTTTGTTATTCTCGTTCAAAATTACTAGCTGAAATAATGCAAATTCGATTTCTTGTTAAGGTAACTCGACTTTATTGATTACTGATACTGTAGTTCTTACTTATTTATTGTTTTGTTAGTAAAAACAAACTGTTCTGTTTTTAACAATTGGGATCTGAATTTATTATTATTTTATTATTATTAATGCAGCCCATAGGGATTTAAATTTACCGCTAAAATCTTTTTACCATTGAATGTACCAGAATGTACCATTATCCCCACATCCCATTTTCATGTTTTCTTAGGAGCACCGTAGTTGAATACCGAAAATGTAATTTCGCAATAGGTTATTACAAATGATGTTCATGATTTCAAGTGCACATAAATCTAGTTTTATTTATCATACAAAAATATAATGGTTACATTTTAAGAAAAACTTAAAATGTTTCATCCCAGGTGCCAAGAATTATAAATGTTCCATATGGGAACCCCTTGTGATACGACAGATGTTAAGCGTGTAATCAAGCTCTTTCCATACTTTGTTAAGAGTGTTCAGGTCGATTGTTTCGATAGCTCTGGTAATCCGTTGTTGGATCTCAGCTATGCTTTCTGGTGGTGTATACACTTTATGTTTGATGTATCCTCACAAGAAAAATCAAAGGGTGTGATGTCCGGAGATCTTGGAGGCCAGTTCAAGAGTGCACCATCACTTGGATCTGCACGGTCGATTCATCTGCCACTCAGCCAATTTTGAAGTCCAGAATGAAGTTTAGGATTCTTGTTCTAATTTCGGTAGAAGCCATTCCGTCATCATGTCCAAGATTTATTCCATTTATTGTTTGTCCAGCAAAGAAAAAGGTCCATACACTTTGTTGTAAATGATAGTACAAGACAAATTAACTTTCGGAGTGTAAGTGCTCGATGTAGGTGTGTGGGTTCTCCGAACCCCATATTATGACATTATGTCTGTTCACGGTACCACACAAGTGGGATGTGGCTTCATCACTAAAGACTAAACATTTTACATAGTTTTAATTTTCATCAATGCCTACATGTTCTCACAAAAGAAAGTCTTAGAACTTTGTCCTTTCAGCTTGAACAAGCAAGGCTTGAAATTTATACGTTTACGTAAAATTTTCCAAACTGTTGGCTGTGGTATACCAAGCTGTTTGCTGCATTTAACAGTAGATTTCTGTGGACTACGGTAAAACTTTCCTTACCTTCTCTACAGCGTCATTGCTTACTGACTGATTTCTTTTGCAAATGCACCAATTTCTCTTAAAATTCAAGTACCACTTGTGACTGCTAGGAGGATCTTCATTAAATTTGGTTCTAAAGTAACGTTGCACACTAATAACTGATTGGTTGATGTGATAATCCAACACATAAAATGCTTTCCTGTCTTCAAATTCAGCCATTACACAATTGACAACAATTGACTTTAACAAATAGCTGATACGTACTTAAATCAATGTAAACAAAACTTTATGAGTTTTTCTTTCCAGTGGTACCAACTGAAATGGTCTTAAAACAGGTTAATCCAGTAATATTTATAATTGAAATCGGGAACATCATTTGTAATAACCCTGTATTTAAAATTTGAATGACAATTGCTAAAGTCAAACATTGAGTTTAATAATGGAGCGTATCAAAATGTTTAAGTTGGTACTGTCGTAAATGTTAGTTTGGTAGTATTGAACGTCATAAACCTTTTACTACATAATTGAAAATTTTCATATTATCTAAATTTCTTTTGTTTAAAACTTTCATTTTCTTAAAATATTACATAATCTGTAATTAATTACATTCAAATCATTTATACATTGAAAATTAAAACGTTAATTTATTTAGGTTAATAACATTTTATACATCTGTACCATTAAAAACAAATTTCATATTATTTCCAATTATAAAATAAGCACGGAGCAATTACGTAGCGATTTATTCTAGAAGGTGCACTAACTGTAGCTGCGTAACATTTACACACTGCTATTGGCCACGGAACGACATAATATTCCTCTAACTCTAAAAAAGCATAATTTTAACATTTTTTTCACGACTGAAAATTAGTTTAACAAAAATTGTACCTTTAAGTTGATATCCTAAACGCTTATTTGGGTGTGTTGTGACCATAGCGAGAATCGGAGCACTGTAGCTAATTTTTCTAAATTAATTCAAGCATCTTCGACTATTACATACAGAATAAACCACTGCAGCACTCCTACTTGCGCAATTTCTCTATAACACGGAAATTTAGGGTTAGGTAGCTCTCATGTAGACTCAACAGTACCCCAATAAGGTGCCATATGAAGATAACCATATTTTAAGCCGTCTAATGACTTTAGATCAGTTTTTGTGTTACTCCGAATCTAAAGGGTTATTTAGAGGTATCGTATACCTACTATGTCAGTACTTAACAGTTAAAATCGAATAACTTGTTAATTTCTAATAAAGCGTTCAATATACGTATTATGACCCTAAACCAAATACTTTATTATGATTGATGAATATGTAATGTATGTTTGATAGTTGTGTTTACATGAACATCTATTTGCTTATATTATTCAGAGTGCATCGTTACGCAGCATTCTGTTACTGGACATTGTTTTCAAAAATTTAATGTGATTTATTTTATTTGGAAAGCTGCAAAAAAGTTCTTCTGCACGGCCTCAGTGTCATTACCACCGGCTTCGCGTGCAAGTTTTAAACGTGGGATACGCGCTTTTCTAGGGTGGTCTGCGTTTACTTATATTTTATGTCAACATTATTGTTTGGTCGTCCTTTTTTTGTGAGTGTCCCTTCAGGAGATTGTTCTGTTTTGTTACATATTACCCTGTCAACATAATACCCTGTCAACATAATACCCTGTCAACATATTGACTTTCACAGTTATCTTGCGTTTGAGCATTGTTTAAGGTTGTGATTTTACTTAATAGTAAATAATTTCTTGAGGATTTACGTTTCGCTTACATCCTTTGTCTAAGCCTTTTTCAAACCGTAGGGTATAAAATAAAACTTGTAGCGCTTAATATTAATTGTTCGGTAACACCTCGTGCTTCCAGTTTTTACGTTTATGCTGAGAAATCGGCATTCCGAATTAAATCGGTACGTATTGGAAGACATATTGAAAGACAAAATTTCATAGCATGTTGGATAGTTATTAAAGGAAGGTGCATTGCATTGTTTTCAGATCCCATTAAACACTATTATTGGGGCTATAAGCGATATACTAAAATTTACTAAACAAAAAGTCTTTGTTGAGCTCAACTAGACATTGCATTATTTCCACAAATACACCAATCAAAATATGAAATCTAAAACAGTTTATATCTAAGTTTGAATGCTTGGACAAGAATTTTTATCACACATTCTTTTACAAGGAGTTGATTTGTTCTTGAATTTAATTCATAGTTAAACAACGATAAAACTCAGTAAGCATGTAATGACTGATAATATTAAACAAATACATAATGCGCTGAAGGTTTTTTAAAGTAGATTTAAAATCAAAGTTTTAGATTTAATGCAAACCGAAAATTATAATTTCATTCAATTTCTCAAGTTTTAAATAGATTTCTGTAAATATAAAATGGTTAAATCTTTCAACAGATTTAACATAAATAATTAAATCCGATAGACATTAATAACCATTAGCGTTAATAATTGAAACGAAATTGATAAAATTGAAATTTCATTTCAAATTAAATCTGATTTCAAATGCTATTTTGTTGTCAGACAATGTTAATGTAGAGAAAATAAAACTTATAGTGCTCTTTCCCTTAACATCCCTTAACATCATTTTGTAGGTTGTGCTAGTAAGTAGTTACTCGCAAAAGCGGTAAAAGGCTAATGATAGCCTGATACCGTTATGATTGCTTCTGGAGTCACCGAATTTGGTGTGTCGGGAAAAGAAATCACATAGGATTACTGAATTGGGAAGACTGCAGACGTAAATTAGGAGATCGTCAGAAAGAGTATTGTGGACGGGCGGGTTGTAGTAGGAGAAGATAACAAACGTGGTGAGAAAGCACCGTCCCAGCAACACATTCGAGGTGCTGTAGGTGGACAGGAAATTGAATGGGGGGGGGGGGGGGATTCCTGACGATTTCATGGTGGCTACTGTGCAGGTAGGAGTAGTAGAAGTTGAGTGTGCAAATAATGTTTGTTAGTTTTGTTTCGGTAATTGAGAGGATGTGTATATTGTGTTTTTAAGTAGGGATCGTTTCCGACGAACGACCCTGGTGTTACCTTAGATACCAAAAGATGCCTTGTAACATGAAATATCGTATTTTTGCTAGATGTCCCTTGTGATATTTAATACTGGAAGAACTGCTCATGAGTAGAGGTCGATGAAATACATATTTGAAAGGTATGGTTTGAGCTTTAATAAAATTTGTGTATGAATAAAGATCTCGCACATATCAGGTGCCGTACCATGTGCAACATTGCTGAACTTGAACATTTTCACACCGAATATGTTTGCCCATACCGATGAAATTGGTGTATAATGATTTTGGACATTACTGGCCTTAAAAACCCTCAACATTGTAAATCGCTAACATTTTGTTGTTTTCTATCCAGCAAATAGTTTTTACCATTTTCTCAGTGAATTTGGGTTATAAACAAGATTTTCAGCACTTCCAACCCAAACGATGACCAACACTGTAAAGCTAAAAAACTTGGTTCTCGTCCACCAAGCAAATATTTTGGTCTATTTTTCTAAACAAATTAGTGCATAAACAAGGGTAGTGGACTACCCCCCGTAAAACATGACAACGTGGTAATTCCATAAAATATTGTTTTTACCCATCTATCAAACAGTTTTCCCAATGAAGTTGAGATTTTAGACATTACTGGTTCTAAAATCAATAGATCGATAAGATTTAGACATTACAGGCCCCAAAAGTTGAACAATATTGTCGCACTATAAAATTTGATTCTTGTCCTTGTAGCAAATTGTTTTAACCGTTTCCAAGTAAATTAGCTTTTAAATAAAGATTTTGAGCATTATAGATCCCAAACTATGAGAAACGTTGTAAAACTATAAAATTTGATTCTTTCCAACCAAGAAAATAGTTTTAACCGTATTTTCAATGAAAATACTGTATAAACAAAGATATTGAAGATTACTGGTCAAAAAAGATGACAACATGGTAAATCCATAACATTTTGATCTCACCTATCGATTAAATAGTGTCGCCCTTTCCCTAATAAAAGTCGTAAATAAATAAGGATTTTGTACACCGCAGACTCCAAACTATGTCCAACACTGTAACATTATAAAATTTGGTTCTTGCCCTTCACCATATAGTTTTAACCGTTTTTCCAATGAAATTAGTGGACAATAAAGATATTGGACACTACTGGTCGTAAAAGATGACAACATGGTAAATCCTTAATGTTTTGATCTTGCCCATTTATCAAATAGTTTTAGTATTTTTTTAATAAAATTCACTGTGAAACTATAAAATTTGAATCTTCACTACCGAACAAATAGTTTTGACCGTTGTAACAATCCAAATAATTGTTACTTAAAAGTTACTTTAATTTATTTTATACTTTCTTTCTTCTCTCTCTTTCGCATTTCATTTATAATCTCACTCTCTCTCTCTCCCATTCATTCCTTTCGCTAACGTTCTCCCACTCCGCAAGAATTCACTTCTTTCCGCTAAGATTGACACTTGCTATCTTGTCCTCAACTTGAATGGAAGATCAGCACCAGTTTGCGGATAAATTATTAACCTTCCGTAAAATTTCAATATTTGTTTTTTGTTGAATATATTGTTCTGTTTAATTAAAAATTATTATTAATTTTATTAAATACATAAATAAAAGTTTACCTCGAGTAGGATTTGAACCTACGACCTGTACTTTGCTAGAGTACCGCGCTACCAACTGCGCCACCAAGGTTCAAGCCCCAATCGATGTAAATTTTGTCCTTATGTATGTAGAACTGATGTAAATTCTAAAGATAATGAGATTACAATCAAATTATTATATTAATGGAATGTGAGCCTACAATATCCCAAGGATTCACACATTCCAAAGCAACTTGACTAATATTAAATTATTATAAGATTTTGTTATGAACGAATAAGTTCAAAGGTAAATATGTAATTAAAAATTATTATTAATTTTATTAAATACATAAATAAAAAGTTTACCTCGAGTAGGATTTGAACCTACGACCTGTACTTTGCTAGAGTACCGCGCTACCAACTGCGCCACCAAGGTTCAAGCCCCAATCGATGTAAATTTTGTCTTTATGTATGTAGAACTGATGTAAATTCTAAATATAATGAGATTACAATCAAATTACTTATATTAATGGAATGTGAGCCTGCAATATCGCAAGGATTCACACATTCCAAAGCAACTTGACTAATATTAAATTATTATAAGATTTTGTTATGAACGAATAAGTTCAAAGGTAAATATGTAATTAAAAATTATTATTAATTTTATTAAATACATAAATAAAAAGTTTACCTCGAGTAGGATTTGAACCTACGACCTGTACTTTGCTAGAGTACCGCGCTACCAACTGCGCCACCAAGGTTCAAGCCCCAATCGATGTAAATTTTGTCTTTATGTATGTAGAACTGATGTAAATTCTAAATATAATGAGATTACAATCAAATTATTATATTAATGGAATGTGAGCCTGCAATATCGCAAGGATTCACACATTCCAAAGCAACTTGACTAATATTAAATTATTATAAGATTTTGTTATGAACGAATAAGTTCAATGGTAAATATGTAATTAAAAATTATTATTAATTTTATTAAATACATAAATAAAAAGTTTACCTCGAGTAGGATTTGAACCTTGCGATATTGCAGGCTCACATTCCATTAATATAAGTAATTTGATTGTAATCTCATTATATTTAGAATTTACATCAGTTCTACATACATAAAGACAAAATTTACATCGATTGGGGCTTGAACCTTGGTGGCGCAGTTGGTAGCGCGGTACTCTAGCAAAGTACAGGTCGTAGGTTCAAATCCTACTGAGGTAAACTTTTATTTATGTATTTAATAAAATTAATAATATTTAATTACATTTTACCTTTGAACTTATTCGTTCATAACAAAATCTTATAATAATATTGTTCTGTTTGGCTATAATACAAAAGGTCAACCATTTGATTACTACATATAAATCAACGAGACGTTGTATATATTGTTATTTAGCCAGTCGCCGCCAAGAAAAAAGGAGGTACCTTGACAACACGTACATTGAAGTTAAAGACTGCTTTGTCTTCTATGTATATTAATAGTGGCAATTAATTTGCATTACTGAACTCGATAACACCTGGAAGTCTGGAAAACAACGGGTGAACCTAAGATACATCTGGTGAGTCCGTTCCTATTGACCCACAAACCAGCAACTGATACACGGCAATCTAATTTAATAAGTACCACGATAATAAAATATACTACATCTAAAATATTACCGAATAATTTTACATTTAGCGTTACCTTGAATCAATTCAAACATATTTGTGAATGTGTGATAACGGCGAGAGCTCTTTAACTTATCTTTCCCATAATCGCCCTTCTTCATGTACATATAAAATATATTTTAGGGATTTTCTTTATAAGTAATAAAATATGTTATTATGGTGCCCAGTTGTAATTATTTTATTTTAAATGCATTCTCCAAACCCACGACCAAGTCAGCCGTGAATTAAAAAGAGCTGCCGGAGTTGTGAATTTTAATATTAATAATGTAACACCGTTTTGTCAATGAAACGGGAGTATAAACAGAGATTTGATACATTACAGACCCCAAATGATGACCAACATGGTGAAACTATAAAATTTGGTTCTTGCACACCGAGCAAATAGTGTTAACTATATTCGCAATGAAGTTGGTGTTAAAATGAAGGTTTTGTTCTTGGCCACCAGACAAATAGTTTTGACCGTTTTCCCTGTGAAGTGAGTATAAATAGAAGTTTTGGACACTGTAAGCCCAAAAAGTTGGCTGATACTGTCATACTATAAAATTTGTTTCTTTTCTATCCAGCAAATACGCTTGTCAGGTTCTACGGGCTCGCCGCGTATAACTGCCAATCGCTCACTCTTTGCCTGATATGTGTGGTAGGGAATACCGTATCTATACATATATTTCTCTGACTCTGTAGGACTATCCGTAAACTCTTCTAGGGTCTGTACACGTTGTCGGTGGGCGGCGACACAGGCGGGTGAACCTTCGGTGTCTTCTTCGACTTATTCTATATTTTGAAGTGTTTGTCGGTGGATCCTTGGCTGGGGTCTTCTCGCTGGATCGGCGCGGAAGCGGCCTTTTCCTCTTATATTGCTGCTGTCGTTCTGGTGCTGGTAGACTGGAAACCACACCATACCAGATCAGGTCCACGAACTCTTCGTGCAATCTCCGCGACATCGTGATAACGACGCCGACAGATTGTTATTTCTTGTAAATTTTTTGAATTGCCTTATCCTAAATCATAGGAGTTGTTTGATTACATCCGAACCTTGGAATGGAAATCGCGGTTTTATACAAATTCAGTGGTGACGTTAACACTTTTTGATTGGCGTTCTCAGGGGCAGAGGAAGACATAAAAATAGACGATGCGAACGCAGCCCACAAGACCTTATCGTGCGATAAACAGATGACATTGACATTCTGGGTCCTACGCCTCTCATCCAATCATTTGCAATCCATCGAGTTGTGGAAAATATGTCTCTTATGGCCAAAAGTCTTAACCGACGTTGTTGGCGATCTGTAGTCTTGCGGGGCCATCCAGATGCAGGGCGACGTTGTTGCACCGCTTCTTCGGACCATTTGGACCAACATCTCAATACCGTTGTAACATTTCGGTTTGCACCGCGAGCAATTTCTCTTAGTAAAAGTCCGGCCTCTCATGCCAATAATACGGCCACGTTCAAAATCAGTCAATTGGGAAAAATGTTGATGTTGACGTACTATTGGCATTGTTCCTAAATTGTGACCAAACAATTTGCAAAATTGACAGTTAATTACACACTGATTGGTTTATTTCTTCAAATTTATTGTTATTAAGTGCAAAGGAAAAAACAAAAAAAAGCTAGCTAGATTATATTTAAATTTTAATCGTTTTTTCAATAAAATCATTCAACAAATTCTAGGTGTTGCAATTTTTATGGAAGTCAGTATACGTGTTTTTAGAAACACCTTTTTGTCTGTATAGAATTTGGGAAGTTTTCGTCTGTTTACTACGTTTATGAATTAGCTAAAGTCGAGTGATTTTAGTTTTAGATTACCCCAAAGAACCTTAGCAACTTGAATTTAAAAAATGCATATCTAGGTGAACTTCTACTAGAATAACGAGTAGACAGCACCGTATTTATCATTGAAGCAAGTAAACCTGTGACTTTGTTCCATTTAATTAAGCGAATAATTTAAAGGTGCCGTTTTTTAGATGATGAAGACATAGGCAATACGACGCCTACAAAACGGGTTCACCTCGAAGCGGTTAGCAAATATCCGAAAGTATGTCCTCTCAATTCAATAGTAAGCAGGAACCAAGGGGTAGTCGACGAAATTTTATTCCAAAACTCGATAGTCTAAAGAATCCAAATTATCAACAGATAGATAGTGAACATGATTCTGATGCAAGCGACGATTCAAATGAATCTTATTTGCAAAGAAAAAAAATAATATTGTACAAAGTTCAGCAGAAGATCGAAAACGAACGAAACGTAAGAAGAATACTATTAATTGTAAATGCCTTGTCAGAAAACAAAAACGTCTTTCTGGGCAATAGTTCTAAACGAAACACTTTAATAAAGGCAAAACGGTTGGGCAAGCATTCTAAGGATACGTGCAGACATAATTGTGGCAGAAATTGTAATTAAGAAGAACGGGAAAACATTTATTTACATTTTTGGTCACTATCAAAACTAATCGACCAAAAACGCCAGTTTGTTGCTTCATCTGTAAGCTTGGTAGATGCGAAGAGAAGGTGTGAGCAGACTGGAGAAGCGCAAATAATCAAAAAGGACACAATAAAAAAATTCTGTTTTCTGACCAAAGGGTTCAAGTGGAAGTTTGTAAAACATTTTTCTTAAACACGTTGGGTATTTCGCAAATATTTGTTTCAACAGCTTTATCAAAGAGGTATAGAAGGGGTATGGTAGAATCAGATAAGCGTGGGCGAAATATCCCTCCAAATAAAATTCCAACTCCAAAGTTAGAGCATACAATAAGAAATCATAGTCTAAAACTTCCAACCGTTGAATCTCACTATAGTAGGGAAAGGTCATCTAAAAAGTACATTGATAAATAGTAGTTCAAAGATAACCAGATTTTATGAATTTTACAAGCAAGAGATGTTAGAAAAGAATATGCCCGAAATTGATATTCCTAAAGTAGTGATTTACAGTGAGATATTTAAAAATGAATTTAATTACTCTTTAAGCCTCCGGACAACGGCACATGTGAGCAATGTAACCAATACCTTGTAAAACTAAAGGAATCAACAGTTAACGAAAGAATGGCCATACAAAAAGAGTATGATGCACCTTGAGTAACTTACTTACCCTTCACGCCATTCCCTTGCGGGGTAGGCAAAACAATCCCTGCCTCTTATTTATTTTTCATTCACAATCCTTCTCCATGCTTTCCTATCTCCGCATACCTCACTAGCTCCCGCCAGATTCGTACATTGTCTCTGACATGCCCTTTTATTCTTGAAACTCCTTATCTTTCTTTCCTTTACCATACATTCTACTACATTCAGCCAAGTTAGTCTTGCGTTGTTTATTCTCTCAATGTGACCAAACCAACGTAATGTACTACTTTTATATCTATCCATCATCGTCTTTTCCTCGCCACACTCCTTCACTATGCACTCATTCTTTATCTTGTCCCTTCTCGTTTTACCACATGCGCTTCTCAGGAATCTCATACCCACGGCGTTTATTGTTCTTTCGTGCTTTTTTGACATACCCATGTCTCACTTCCATACAGTACTGATGGGAAACACTCCATTATAGATTGCTCGTTTCGCAGCTAGGCTCATACTTTCGTTTCTCATTATCGTCCACATACTTCCAATCACTTTACTTCCAGCATTGACCCTTCGTCCAATCTCGCCCTCCATTGTACCATCTGCAGTAAACATTCTACCCAGATATACCAGCGCATCCACTTGCTCCACGATTTCAGCTTGCAGAGTAAATACTCTACTCTCCTTTCCGCCTTCCCGATTGAACACCACGTCTATCTTCCCTTATACAGTGGAACAATGATCGCGCTCTTCCAATCCCTCGGAACTTTTTCATACATAAGGCATACATTGAATAATTCACACATTCTTCGTATAAGCTTTGCACCCCCATACTTAAGCATTTCACCATTGATTTCATCTACGCCTGCTCTCTTGCCGTTTTTCAACCTTCTTACCGTTTTCTCTGCCTCATTTATCCCAATATCCTTCTCAGTTTCATTCACCATTCCTTCTACATTTTCCTTATTTAACCAATCGTCCCATACTCTTTCGTTGCTCATATTCGTCACTCCTGCAGCGTTCTGTTTTGGGCCACGTTTTATATTTTTGTCCCACTCCCAGATCCTAGCAATATGTATGCTTTAAAACCACAAGATGCAACCAATGCAAAGGAAAATAGTAAAAAGTTAAATGTAATAACATCTGCTTTGCCAAATGCCCAAAGTTGTTACTCCCTAAAATTATGGACCATCAACTACACAATTAAACACTGTTCCAAAAATCTTACTTGTGCATGTGGGACGAAAGTGTAGCCCACAGGGAGGAACTGAAATTGCCTCGTGTTTACTGCAATGGACACTAAGTATTGACGATTCTGTTGAAGAACTGACCATATTGTCAGGCAACTGCCCTTCCCAGAATCTTAGTATGCACTCTATTTTGGAACATTTCGCCATTTTAAAATGTATACCCAGATGATAAATCATAAATATCACTTTAGAGGGCATACTTACTTAGAAGTAGATAATGACTATGCTATAATCCAAAGAGAAAGGAAAAATTGTGGAAATTTCAAATTATCATTCCACGAAGCTGGCAACAGTTGGTACGCTTAGCTAGCCGCAAATATCCATTTTCAGTTATTAACATAGAGATAAAATTTTTTTAAGATACATTGTACCAAGCTCACTAAAGCAATGTTCTAATAAAAAAAACAAAAATAAAAAATTACTGTAACTATTAAAACGTTAAGCCATAATCAAATAAGCGCATAGTATTCCATTTTCAGTATCTTGCGTTCTTGAAACATTTTATCTGTGTGACTTACTAACAAAGCCAAAAGTTGACTTTAAACGTTTGCATTACGAAAACTATTAGGCCGATTTTAATCAAACAACTTGCATCATAATCGATATTTATTTCTGTGTATGTGACGTAATTTTATATTTTTTGTTACATTTAGCAGTACTAGAGCGAAATACTATTTGTCACCACTCTTCGTGCAAGACCAATCTTTATGAATTAATAACACACCAATGGGTTGCCTTCATTTATAGGTATATACCAAAGCACACCCTGCTTAAAGGTTGATGCTGGTTTCATCACTTACTATTATTTAAAACCGTGTAATAAAGGAAAAATGCCACGATTGTTAACTCCAGTATTCTACGCGTTATACGCAATGTTTAAATAAATACGGAAATATTAGTTTTTCTTAATCTATAAGATTGCTAATCAAGGGATAGAATTTAACATTTCGTTGAATAAGGATAACGTCTAACTGCACGCAGAGGTAACAGGGGAAGAGAATACAACGCGCAACCTTGTGTCGCCTCTACTGAGAAATCGCAATTTATATAGTGCGGCAAAATGGTTTCATGTATTAATACGTGCATTTTAAAGTAAGAACGTAATATTAAAATTGCAATAAAAGGTGAAACTTCTAGATTTTGAAAACTATTTCTTTCACATTACATAATAAATGCGTTTATATACAAGCATCGCTATTTTCTTTGCCATACTCCTCAATGTCCTAAAAATCGTTATCACCATCATCACTGTCGTAGCCTAAATTTATAACTAACGGTTCTATGCCAACGTCCACTAAATTTTCCTTTTCTCTGTACATATCTTCGCCTTTCTTCCCGTTTATTTCTTGAATTGTCCCTCGTTATTCAAAACTCGCGCAGTTTTCTGGGGTAACAAATTCCACCCAACCAAATCTTCTTGAATGGTTTGAGTCGCTCCATGTTTCGTCAGTATAAAAAAATATTCCATCCCGTTTCTCTGTACCTTTTAATCGAATATAAATATTCCGCTCCTATAGCAGCTATTGTAGTAGCTATCATCAAAATTGGCCTGTTCTCTAATTTTTTTATAAGTAAAATTCATTTCTTTTACCCATCTTTTTAATGTGGTGGTACATACTTGTGGAAAATCCCGACACTCGTCTGTCAACCTGTGATGCAGCTCCACTATGGTTGGAAACCTTTTTTCCACATAAAAATTTAATATTTGTCTTCGTATAACGCCCTTTAGAAAATCATCTATATCTACCTTCGGTATTCCACTTCTTGGCTTCGCCCCTGACACTGTACCGATATTACTCACCCCTTCGTCAATCGGTACCCTTAGAGCACTTCTTTTACTAATCCCGAGCATTCCGCAGTACGCTTGGTGGCTTGATTAAGAATAATTGCGTTTACGCCATTTTTTTCCGCTTAGAAGAAAGCTTTTACCTTTAGAACAATCCGTTTAAACTCGGCAGACATAAAATTAGGCATTTTTTTTGGTAAGAATATATGTACAGGGTGTCCCAGGTGCTGTTTGGGTTATCGACTTACGTTTTTTTTTTCAACGATAGCGGACATTCTGCACTATTTAAATTATTTTCATCATTTACAAAGTGTTGGTATACAGCGTGGCGCACCAAACTTGTGTATTTAAATGCAAACCTCCCTATATTTTAGCATAATTTTAAATCCCTTTTCATTCCGATCAAAATGGGCTTAACGTTAATCGAATAAGGAACCGTTTAGATTTGATGATCGAAAGTAGAGTGAAAAGGCGTAATGTTGGAAACTTTATAAATCATCTATTAAGGTGTCCAGTGCTTTTTCATGTCCTGAATTTTCATATTAGTGGTTACAAGTCAACCACTTCGCATTACCGTATACAGGGCGTGACCAAACACAAAACCGTGAATAACTGACTTTTTTCAAATGGAACACCCTGTATATATTTATACCGCTAAATATCACTTTTAACAAGCTTACCAGGGATATACAGTTTGTGTGGTCTATTTTGAGAAGTTGATGAAATCCTTTTAACACGTTTTCATCAGTAATGGTGCTTTTTTACGAAAATTCAACCCCAAAATGGAGAAATTGCGATCACGCGCTTGTCACATAAATTTGAGCTCATTAGCCGGCATATTTGTATGTAATGAATTTCATGTAGAAATACGGGAAATTTATAATATATTAGTAATGTAGAATTCAAAGTTTTTTTTACAATTTCAAAAACGAAAAGAAAAACGAATAAAACGATTATATAATGATAGTTATATAATACAATTACACAATTGTAGAAAAGGGTAGAAAATTACAAACGAACTGCAGTATGTAACACTAGAAGTCAAATGAGTGCTCAAACAACGATTGAAATTATTTATAACGTGCTGAGTTACTGGAATAGTCGATATAAGCAGACAGAGTTTAGCACGCGTATAACGCGGGCTCACCATATGGAATGAATATTCATCACACACCATGTGCGTGGTCAGTACGGAATGCGTTAAGAAAGCTTGTCTTTACTTGTTATTTATTCAAAAAAGTAATTCAAGTAGGTTGCTACCTCTAAATTTGACACACTGCTGTTCCTACATTGAACACTTTGTTTCTAAAGCTTTTCTAATCATGAACTTCACCGAAAAGTTAATAAACAGGGTGTATTGTATTGGTGAGGCTGAAAGAAATCCTTTGCTTGCAAGTCGAATTTATCGTGAAAAATACCCCAATGCAAGAATTCCGAAAACCGATACTTTCCGCAAGCTGAAAGAAAGGTTCGAAGCAAATGGCAGTGTATGTTACGCTAGGTAAGAACTTCTTGGTGGTCGCATAAATGAGGATGAAGCTATAAATCTTATTAAAAATTAAAGAAAATTCACAGATAAGTAGCAGGAAACTCAGTGTAGAAATGTATACACAGAAACGTACTGTGAATCGAATTATATTGTAGCACGAGTTTCACCTGTACCATTTGGAAATACATACAAGAGTTTATATGGCCAAGATTTTCAAAAGTGAATTTTTCAAATCGAATGAGTGTACAGGCTGTCCCAAATTCGAGGGCAAGCATGGGGATCTCGCTTATTATAAGAGATAGGGCATAGGTTTAAATTCGGCACTTTTGCTAAATTCGATGCCGAGTAATAGTCCGAAAAGAAATTTGAGCTAACTCGAATGGATTTGGTTTTATGCTCAAAAAACTAAAAATTTCGATTTTCGTTTTCGCGTTTGGCCACCTTATTATTAGGAATTTTCAAAATTCGATTAAACATTATTAAGGCAACTTTTACGCACAATACTAATACGGTATTAAAAATATTATGTGACTTTTCGTTTATTCTGAACCATCATCAGGTTTATTTTTTCTTATGGGGGTTAAGATATATTTTTATGTCGTTGGATGGAGAATGTTATGCTGATTTTAGCAATATATAACACTTTATGGTTTGATCGACTGCGAACTAAAATAATGAGAAAATACGAAGAACAAGATTCCGCCTTCTTGGATCCAGCAAGGAATAATTACCGTAGTTCTACTTATTTAATTTGTTCAACTCGTTAGAACATTCAAAAAATATAAAAACATTTAAACAATTAAAAAAAACATTAACAAACAACTCAAACAAGTATGTCTATGTAACACGGTCATAATAGCGACAACGCAAATTTATCGATAGGTAACAACAAAATAATTACACAGATAAACAAAGAAAAATTATTATAATAAATGTTCGAACAAGTTTCCTCCTTCTTGCATACAGTAACGAATTCTTCTTCTACAATTGTTTACGCTTCTTTGAATGGTTCGCCTGGGAATTTGACGAAGTTCATTAACAACCCTATTCTGGAGTTCTTCTATATTTTGCGGTGGCGTCTTATAAATCATATTTTTAAATAGCCCCGGAGGAAGTAATCTAAAGGATTAAATCTGGACTTCTTGCTGGCCACCTAAGTGGTCCCCTATTTCCATCCATTTATCAGGAAATTCGCCGTTAAGACATTCACTTATTATCGCAGCATTATGAGGAGGAGCTCCGTCCAATTGCCACCAGAGAGTCCATCTTTCGTTTAGCGGTACATCATCCAAAAGGTCTGATATTTCGTGTGTTAGAAATGCGAGGTAGCGTTGAGACGTTAGGATACCTTCGTAAATAATTGGCCCAAGGAGCCTATCCTTCCAGATTCCAACCCACACATTAAAGGACCGGTGGCATTGTCCTCGCATTTGCCTGTTAATTCGTGGATTTTCAACGGACCGGTAATGCTCGTTGTTACGATTAAACATTCCACTAGTGGAAAAATTGCACCCATCCGTCCAAATTATTTGATTAAGAAAGTTGCGATTTTCCAGCATTTTGGTATTAAGTTGGTTACAAAATCCAACCGTCTCACATCGTCCCCAGGCCGAAGAGTTTGACTAACGTGTAACTTAAATGGTTTATAACGGTGTTGCTTTAACACTCGCCAAACTGTCGTTTTGGCACTTCAATAGTTTGCTCTATTTCTCTGGTAGATGTTGAAGGATTTTCTTGAACCTAAGATGGATAACATAAAGTCATAACTCTCTAAAAAATGTCTGCTGAAATTAGCAGTGAAGTGAGTGGAAATTCTTATAATTAGTATAATACTAACAGATAGTACCTGATGTAATATTTCTTCTTCGGCATCTCTGTCTAGTCTGCTACCATACGCATTTCGAGGTTTCTGAAAACATCCAAATTCTCGCAAATTTTGGTCTAATTTTGAAAAATATCTCTGGTTTGGTTGCTGCCTCTCCGGATATTCCTCTAAATATCTTTGTTCTGCTCTGACACTATTTCTATTGCAGCTATAAAATATCCTTATCATGTCTCGTTTTTCTGAATTTGAAAACATTCTGAAGAAACTTGCAAATTGTAATGCACTAACACGAAGGATCTTGCAGTTATTACCCTTTTACAATTAGAAAATGACATGACAAAAGCCAACTCCTGAGTTTTGTTTGATTCATGGGTATCGTGATAATGTAATATTTAGTTTTTAATTTAAGAGTATTTTAGTTCGCAGTCGATCAAACCATGAAGTGTTATATATTGCTAAAATCAGCATAATATTCTCCATCCAACGCCATAAAAATATGTCTTAACCCCGATAAGAAAATATAAACCTGATGATGGTTCAGAATAAACAAAACGTCGCATAATATTTTTAATACCGTATTAATATTGTGCGTAAAAAGTTGGCTTAATAATGTTTAATCGAATTTTGAAAATTCCTAATAATAATGTAGCCAAACGCGAAAAACAAAAATCGAAATTTTTAGTTTTTTGAGCATAAAACCAAATCCATTCGAGTTAGCTCACATTTCTTTTCAGATTATTAATCGGCATCGAATTTAGCAAAAGTGCCGAATTTAAACCTACATCCTATCTCTTATAATAAGCGAGATCCCCATGCTTGCCCTCGAATTTGGGACAGCCTGTACTTGTGGACGAAAATTGGGATTTTTTCAGTCATACGTTATTTAGTGACAAAGCAACATTCAAAAGCAATGAATTAGTTAACCGACACAATATGCATTATTATGCAATGGAAAATTCCCATTGGCTGAGAACCGTTGATTTTCACAATCGATGGTCGCTAAATGTGTGGGGAGGAATTATCGATAATCGTGCAATTGGTCCTTTCGTCTTTAATTAACACTTTGAATGGGAAGAGATATTTGCGATTTCTCCACGACGATCTTCCAATATTACTTGAAGACGTAAATTTAAATATCAGTTTCTAGACCAGACCTGTCCTCGTCGTTGGATTGTACGGGGTTGTACTATTGCGTAGCCAGCACGTTCCTCAGATCTAACACCAATTGATTACTTCCTATGAGGATACGTGAAAGAGCAAGACTACCGAGTTCATCCAACGACTATTGAGGATATGAAAAATAGGATAACTCAAGCATTTTGTTCAATTGACCAACGAATGTTAACTAGAGTTCAGCTCTCACACGTTTGGCAGTTTGTAGAGAACAGAATTGTGGTTTATTTGAACATTCGCTGTGAAAAATTAGCTTGTTTATTTCGTTCTCGCCAGTTTAGTTTAGTTTCATGTTTAGTTTAGTTTTTTATTCTGTATTAAGTTCCTTTATTTTGTAAATAAGGTATTAGCTCGACCACTGTACACTGTAAGGTGTTGATCTGGTTTAATAATTCGAGGGTGCCATACTAGAGAGGCATATGCGCTAAAAATACAAAAAATGAAATGTTACGTCCGTAGAATACACACCACGGACGTAAAATTTCATTTTTTATATTTTTGGGGCATACGCCCCTCTGACATGAGACAACCCGTATTAATATCAAGAAAGTAGAAACAAAATTTCGTGCTCAAGACGAGTGTTGTTTCTTATTTTCCATACGGATTGCTTAAAAATGTTATACGTATTTGTTCCTAATTGTTACGTTAGATTCAATCATTAGAGTCTACTGAAATAATTTTTTGAATAAGTAACAAGGATGTAACAAGTAACGTTTTTTTTAAATGTCATCAGTTTCTCAAAATAGACCGCATGAACTGTATATCGCTGGAAAGATTATCAAAAGTGATATTTAGCGGTATAAAAATATACAGCGTGTTCCATTTGAAAAAAATGAGTTACTCACAGTTTTGCGTTTGGCCATGCCCTGTATACGGTAATGCGAAGTGGTTGATTAATAAGCACTAATATGAAAATTCAGGACATGGAAAAGCACTGGTCACTTTAATCCATGATTTATTTCCGGCACTGTATTTTCGACCATAATATTTAAACGGTCATAATTCGTCGATTAACGTTAAGACCATTTTGAACAGAATCAAAAGGGCTTTCAGATTGTGCTAAAATATAGGAGGTTTGTGTTTAAAAAAACATAAGTTTGGTATGCTACCCTGTATACCGACTCAATGATGAAAATAATTTTAGATATAATATATATATATATATATATATATATATATATATATATATATATATATATATATATATATATATATATATATATATATACGCACGCACGCACGTACGCACGCACTCACGCACGCACGCAAGCACGCACGCACGCACGCACGCACACACACACACACACACACACACACACACACACACACACACACACACACACACACACACACACACACACACACACACACACACACACACACACATACAGGGTGTCACACGGCGAAAATCGTTCGATTATGGAAAAAGTATAAATAGAAAAAATCTAAAATTTGGCTACTTACTAAAGTCGATAGGGGACATCCATCAAAAATATTCTCAAGATTACAGCACCTTAGGTTACACCGGAAGTAGTTGTTAGTTTGCTTATTTTAAATGGGATACACTATTTATTGTTGCATTTTTGAATTCTACGTCCAATTCTAGGCATACTTTATGTTTAATGTCATATACCTAACTAGCCGTTTTTGAGATATGCCAAGTTTTTAACAAAAAATGACAGTTGCATCGCCCAACAAAGGTGTCTATAATGTCCAAACGGCAAATTATTTTGCAGTGAAACAAAGGACTGTTTCTGGACGTATACAGGGCGATTGAAGAACAATAATGAATTTGGCACTCAAAAAAATAGAAATAGTCAATTTTTTTAAATTGGAACCCATACTTTCTGCATCAGATTTGGGTTTAGCACCAGAAATAACTATGATTTTCAATTTAAACGCCTATACTTAAATCTAACCCTTATTAGAGAAAAAGCGTTTTCACTTGCCCATATTCGGTTGCGTTCTTGAATTTCTAATCTTAGCTGGTAATACTGCTCGTTATCCAGAAGAAAAGAAGCCATCACCGAAATCCATATGCAAATTGTTGAGAATTTTAAAAATACCGATTTCGTTAAAAGAAATATTGTTAAAGCTAAACCTATTCTTAACAATGAAAATGTCGTTTACAATATGAACTTTATAAACATTAGAAATTAAAAAAAAAATTATTTTATTAAATGTTTGAAATTGCGCCCTTGAACGTCGTGACACTTTTCGCACCTTCGAATCGGTTGCTCGTGTGTTGCCGCTCTTTTTGAACTTGGACCCAATGAGCGAAATGCGTTTTGTACTCTCTCCATACAGTTTTTCTTCGTTGTTAAAGGAGTGTTGTATACTTCACCTTTAATGGCACCCCACAAACAAAAAATTCTAAAACCGACGTGTGTGGTGAACGCGGTGGCCATTGAAAAGGTCAGTTATTAGCTATCCAATGGTCCTCAAATGTATGCTGTAGGAAAGTGTTCACAATTTGGTCATTGTTAGGTGGTGCACCATCATGTTGGTATAGCACTTGAGCTCTGTCGGCCAGAGGTAATTTATCCAGATATTCAGTTTCCAACTCTTGTAGTATTGCTAAATATCGTTCACATGTAGGAACATAGGACATATTCATTTCTGAGCATTAATATTTTGATAGAACTTACCGTTCAAGTTTTAGTTATAGCCACGTATCATAACAATTTCCAGCTTTTTTTGAAGTTTCGTTCCCTAAGAGCGTGAGGGTTTGCGCCACTCTAACAGTGCGAATTATGTCGATTCAGCATGCCATTTTTAGTAAATTTCGCTTCATGGCTCCAAATTATGTTATTCACAAATCGTTCGTTTCCGTAGTGATTAGTAAGTATAAATTCACTAAAAATTACTCTTCTCAGAAAATCATCTTCTTTTAAATGTTGCACTAGGGAAAATAATAATAATAATAATAATAATAATAATATTATTATTATTATTATTATTATTATTATTATTATTACAAAATTATATCAGAGACCAGGCAAAAAAAGTTATAGTTCTGTGTCATTGTATAAACAGGTGACTTAAGAAGCTAATCCATTTTTGGAACAGAATTTTTAAACGAGATGGGGAATCTTGACATATGAGTAGGGACAGAAAAATTAATTAACGAATGGATGAACGAACAGTCAACATCACCATGTAAAAGACCATAAAGGAATTTTATGCTGTTTCTAATGCGTTTCTTTTCCAAAGACTGCAAATTGAAACGTTGAAGGAGTAAGTCTTGCAGATAACCTCTTTCTGGATAAACGCCATCTATTTTAAAGAACATATATTTTAATAATTTCCTTTGGATATTTTCTAGAGCCGTTATATGGATATTATAGAAAGGGTACCAAACGATATCACAATAACAAAGCACTTACTTAATTAAAGAGAAATATAGTGTCAAAATAGTGTCAGGTAAAATGCGAAAAGATGAAATTTGTGCTCTTTTAGAATCCTATTATTGAATTTTTTGATTCTCCTGAGTCTATCGAAGCCTATGTTACTGACATCATTGGATTTGCAACAAAGTAACCCAAAATTGCAATTTCCATATTTCCAATTGTTAAGAATGGGTTTAGATTTCACAATTTTTTTTTAACGGAACCGGTATATTTAAAATTTCAACAATTTGCTTAACGACTTTCGGTGATGGGTTCTTTTTTTCTGGATAACGAGCAGCTAACGTCAGGCATGTTCTATTCACCACTTCCCCGTAAATAATAAACAAATTTAAATAATCTTTGTTTGAATATCCGAGTCGTGACGGCATATTTTCAGTTGTCAAAACTAATGTCATTGGCATATCTGCATAGTTTCCATGATGACTGGTTGGCAAAAGCATTACCAGCTAAGATCAAAAATAAAAATATTAACCACGCAACCGAATATGGGCAAGTGAAAACGCTTTTTCTCCAATAAAAGTAAAACGGTATAGGGATTTAAATCGAAAATCATAGTTATTTTTGGTGCTAAACCCAAATCCGATGCCAAAAGAATGGATTCCAATTTAAAAAAATTGACTTTTTCTATTTCTTTGAGTGCCAAATACATTATTGTTTTTCAATCATACAAATACGTCATTGCGCGTTATTAGTGAACTAAAACAGTCCTTGGTTTTCAGTTTCACTGAAAATATTTTATTTATACTAACAGATACCAAAAATTTTATAAAGATAAAAGTTGAAGACTAGTCTGGAGCATATTTTAAAAATATTTTCGAATATACAGGGTCATCCATATTGAATAGGTGAACCAAACTTACTTTTTTTTCTAATGGAACACCCTGTATATTATTTTGAAATTGAACATGGCTTAACTTGACCATTACTCCACTATACGGTTTTACTATGTTATACGGTATTTTAGGAGTTAGGGCCAATTTTAAGCAAAAAATCGTACCGTATTCGAGAACTTATAGCCTCCAAACTTAACAAAAGAATAATTATTTTTAATTTGTATGAGTTTTCAAATATAGTCTAGTTTTTATCCAAAATAGTGTTTTTTCGAAAAGCTTATTTTTTTACACATTATGGTCCATAACTCGTCCACGTCACTATTATAGTTTTCTTAAATGGAACACCTTGTATATTATTTTGAAGTTGAACAAGACTTAACCTGACCATTACTCCAATATACGGTTTTACTATGTTATACTTATATTTTAGGATTTTAAGTAAAATTCGTGTCGTATTCGAGAACTTATAGCCTCCAAACTTAACAAAAGAATAATTATTTTTAATTTGTATGAGTTTTCAAATATAGTCTAGTTTTTATCCAAAATAGTGTTTTTTCGAAAAGCTTATTTTTTTACACATTATGGTCCATAACTCGTCCACGTCACTATTATAGTTTTCTTGTATATTATTTTGAAGTTGAACAAGTCTTAACCTGAACATTACTCCAATATACGGTTTTACTATGTTATACTTATATTTTAGGATTTTAAGTAAAATTCGTGTCGTATTCGAGAACTTGTAGCCTCCAAACTTAACACCCTGTACATTTTTTCATCAATCGATGGAGAGATTCGTCCCCTTCAAATTTACTATTTATATTTGGCTACACTCATCATCGCTCAATTCTGAAAACTAAGAAAAGATTTCTTACCTATTCTAAGCGTGGTCGAGTTATGGACCATAATGTGTAAAAAAATAAGTGTTTTTCAAAAAATACTATTTTGGGTAAAAATTAGACCATATTTAAAAACTCATACAAATTAAAAATAATTTTTCTTTCGTTAAGTTTGGAGGCTATAAGTTCTCGAATACGGTACGAGTTTTACTTAAAATTGGCCCTAACTCCTAAAATACCCCGTATAACATAGTAAAACCGTACATTCGAGTAATGGTCAAGTTAAGCCATGTTCAATTTCAAAATAATATACAGGGTATTCCATTAGAAAAAAAGTAAGTTTGGTTCACCCATTCAATATGGATGACCCTGTATATTCGAACATATTTTTAAAATATGCTCACTTTTACTTTGATGAAATTTTTTGGTATCTCTTAGTATAAATAAGATATTGGACTACGACGGAGGTTTGACTAACCCTGTATATATATATATATATATATATATATATATATATATATATATATATATATAATATACATACATACAGTAATACTGCTCTGAGTTCGAACCTTTATATGTCCTCACTTAACATAATATTTTGGCTCACTAACAAATAATATATTGACTTAAATAGAAGGTACAAACATGTATACAAAATGTTCACGCGCTATAGTACATGTGTGCCGCCTCTCTTAGTTTAAAAACGATTGCGGTTTGCCATCCACTAACAGCACGTTTTTCAAAACCGCATAATCGTATAATCACGAGTATATTTTAAGAAAATATTGTCACATTTATGTTATTTAAGCAATTCCTTAATGTTATAACAAAAAAAGTTTACTTACTTCACGTAATGAAAATTGGTCAGGTCATGTTTGCCTGTTTGGGCTATTTGTAATGATTTATTTTTGGTAATATGTTCAGAAAGAAACGAACGACCTAATTATCGAATTTTATTGATTTGCATGGGATAATAAAATATTTACGAGGTTTAAAAACGAGCGTGTTAAAAAACGATACGATTTACAGTACATTTTTGGAAATAAAATTCAACAGTTTTAAAACTACACCAACTGAACACTTAGAATTTACATATTTTAACAAGAATATATCAATTGTTAAATGGCAAAAATTTTAGGCAAATCAGCGCCACCAATTATGTAAAATAATCCATCAAAGTGAAGTGACTAAACTTTTTACTTTGATGGTATTACAGTTTACCTCTGAAGTTCAGATATAGGTATTACGAGTAATTTAAAATTATATGATTATTAAATTTAAACATACAGTAATATCCATAACAAAGTTAGAAATGTTATCTAAATAAAGGAAACACTCTTTTATTCAGTTGAGGGTAATATTCCCTATAAAATACTTTATTTAATCGTTGAAATAAATTATGACACTAAAACTAAAAAAGACTCATTCTCCTCCAGTTCATTTCCACCAATATCACATACAAAAGTAGATCTCGATTTACTTTATATTTTATTGCAGTATCACAGTAAAAATGAGCGTAGTATAATAAAGTTGTGTTTTATAGCACGGTATAATATAAATTCTTTCAAGTTTTAATACTCTACGTTTGTTATCTAATATTGACTTTTTAGTAGTTTCTATAACTTTTAATTTTTAAATGTATAAAAGCAGATATAACTAAAATAATAACCACATTGAGGTATCGTTATTATTTTATTTCCATGTCTATATATATTTTAGAATGTTAACACACATTAAGAATAGATAAAGCCAAAATAGCTGCGCTTATATTATAAAAATGTTCGTGTTAAACTATCGTACAAATTGAAGTAAAATACTGTACCTAGATATAAATAAATATGAAAGACTATCTTTGTCTTCTAGTGACATTAGGTTTAAATATAAACAAATGACGATTAAAAACCAAAGTATGAAACCCACCCATATAATTAACATCATGGCTGCACCTAATTTCCCCTGAGCAAACTCGAATTTATTTAATGTAAATAGGTTTCTCTTGTGATGTTGATATCCTTAATTATGGTTGATACACTTGACCTAAATGAAAACTCATTCATCAACTTTTTAATTTCTCATACAGGGTGTGTGTACGACTTATTAATACTAAAAAATATCATTAGTATGTTACATTTTATAATGCTGAAGGTAATTGCTATAGAACATGACACGCTTAAAGTTTTTTTTTTCAGTGCAATCCGTATTAAGTACTGTAACGCGTCAAATATTTTTGTAGTTTTTTATTCTTAGGTACTAGATTAAATGTAAGGTGGTTGGCAATAAATCAGTTTATATTATTCTACATCTCTTCATTGACTTAATCCCCTAACGATCTATTTCTTGTTATTTATGATGGTCTAAATCAAACCGAAAGAAAGGCGGAGATTGTCAGTAACATGAAAATAGGGTGCAAACTCGGTTATGTGAAGTGTGCTTTGAGAAGTACACATATCTAAATACATGTTAAGTGTCGATATTTTGATAATGCATTGGTGTAGCAAACATCCATGTTAATATGTGAGCGCTGATATAAATTGTGACGTCATTTGAGTATACACTAGTTAGTGCGGTATACTCAACGTGTCGGTACATGAGAGTTGATATCAAGTAGGATATCGTTTAATTGCACGTTAATGTCGAACGCCCCTAATGATAAGTTGTGAGAACGGCACAATACCATCTAAGTGTGCTGCTAGTGGGGGGAGGGGGGGCTGTGTCTTGCATGCTATTCGAAATAACACGAATAGGTAAAAGGGTGCTGTATTGATGACACCCTTATATCGATTCGTTGGAAACTGTTTAGCGGCAGTTATGTGTCAGGAGAAGCCTACACTTATTTCAGGTGACACTAGCTATTTGTTGAAAAGTTATTATTTATAATTATTATTAATCCACAAATGGCATCGATGTAAAAGGATCAATAATGGATTGTAGAATAAAGTAAGGACCGAAAAGCCTCCGGTGAGTACACTTAAAAATAACATTATGCAGAACAGTAATTGTACTCTTTGTTGCACGTTTTCTCATACATCTCGTGCAGATACCTATGATAACCCCGAGGGATTGAATTGCATGGCAAACACTAACTTGAGTAAATAAAATGCATGCATAAAGATCTACATTAAATAATTTATCATTTCTTACAGTACCTTACAAGAGATACAGGCATAATGAGTTTAACAAGTCGTAAAAGGTTTAATTGCCGTTCAAACGCAAAGTTAGTTAAATTAAATGTTAGTAGGTAGGTAATAAAAAATAGGCTCAAGAAAATATATGATTCAATGTGAGGTTAACTAAAATAAACCACATCACAAAGTTGTAACTAAACAATCGTAAACTCTACTCAAGGTAGAGACAGAGAAATACAACAATTAAGGATATAGATTAAGATTGTAACAACCATTGTTTTTGAGCAGATTTGAAATGCTGTTGGTGAGTTAGGAAGGTTTTCGTTTAGATCGTTTATTTGCTTATAGGTTACTTACTTATTTTATTTGCTTATGTTGTCTTCTTCGGCAGGCAGTAATTATATAAATAGACTAAGTAAGTGCATTATATACATTGAACAAACTTTGTTTATAATAAAACATTTCTAAGAAACCATTTAAGATAAAAACATTAAAGTAATGTAGACATGTAGGTTCCTGTGAGGAAGGAACACCCCTTTTATTATTGCAGTATTAAAGGAAAACTTAAAGATATAAAATTTAGTTTTGTTCCTATAGTTCATATATAGTTGCTACTCATAGTTCTACGTTAGTAAATAAGTCTACTTGTTGTTATCAAAGTAATAACTTTGATTCAATATAAGTGTTTAGCATTCGGGGTATTGAAATAAAAGTTTTTAAAAAACTTATTTCAACAAAGAAACTTAATTGGTGCAGTCGGTAGGATAGAAGAAGGCACAATTGTAGCGTTTTTGATGTTCGTGACCGTTATCTTCTATTCGCAATTGAATCTACCTATCCACGAGAAGAGATTAAGAAGAATTAAGGCAAGAACCGTTCCTACTTATTCCATTCTCACCCCGAGGGCATTATTAGAATGAAATCAAAACCTGTTGCTGTCCTCAACAAGTAAGACAAGGAACCAGGAAAGTCCTTCGAAGACTACTTATCGAAGTAAGCATTGAGTTATTTCTATTTTCCGCATCCTTATTTAAAAATTATGAACTTTAAGTATGAATTTTACTCAAAACGTTTTTAACTATATATGTCAATTAGTAATAATTCTAAGGTAAATAACGTAGAGTACTTGTCAATATTATCAGAAAATTTGTCTTTAGCCAGTAATACCTCAGTAAGTAACACTCTTACAATTACAACTGCAAAAGCTATTGCAGACTTTTGTACCAATCTTTACAGGAGAATGTAGTCAGTCAGAAAGCTTTATTAATAGATGTGATAAATTTTATAATAATTATGGTGTAACCACAGATAATAATTTAAACGATTTTACTTTTAACACTAGCACCGCCGGCTATTGTAAATACCATGGCCGGTCATTTTGACCTCTGGGCAAGAAAGGTAATTTTGAGATGTATTCTTTATACATTTTACACTTAATTGAGAAAGAAACATAAAAAAACACATTTTAGGTATATATTCATTTTAATTAAATAAAAATCAAATTGATTCTAATACATTTAGAGTTCGATACAGTTTTACATGCTGTATTACACTCTACAGTTGAAACAAATAACGGTCTTTGTTACACTTCCACATTTTCCACAAACTTATTTGTTACACATTAAACAAACGTCAGCAGTTTTATTTTAGTCACATTTTCTAATTTGGCACTGATAACGTTTTTTTAGATTTCGTTGCATCAGATGTGCTGGTACTTGCACCAGAATCTTGTTTCGAATCGAAATACGCTTTTCTTAGTTCCTCAGTTAGAGTGAAAGCAAAGTCCTTTCTTTTTATTTTACAACTTTCTGTCTACAACTTTCTTATAAACTATACAGGCGTTGATTGTGGCAAGATCTAAAACATTGTGAAACACATGAATTGGCCATCTACGTAAACCAGCTTTCGTAGAATATTTTCCAGCCATTTGGTCCAACACATCCACCCCGAACTCTGTTTCATTGTAATACAACACTGTCTCAGGTTTCTTCTTTATGCCATCATCTATAGCCACAGTTGGATGTAGCGTACTTAGCAATATGACATTTTTAGTAACTTTACCCTGATAAATTGACAAGGTGCTTTTGTCATTTTTCATTACTGTGGCAGAATATAACTCTGCCCATTTATTCTTGATACAAATTGGTAATTCCCTTCTTGCTCGGTTTATTAATCCTACTATTGTTGTGTTCTTTTTTGCCAGCATTGTTGCTAACTTTTGGCTGGTAAAGGTTGTCGGTAGTAACATTTCTACCCATATTTAGGAAAGGTACCATTAATTTTAAAACAACATATTCTGGAAGGGATTGGTTGTTAGGACGCATATTATCTTTTCGTCTACTGTAATGTTTGTTCCTGGAACATAGTAAGCTTTACAGTTACTAATGAATTTATCCCACGTTTCGGACGACAAATTAGTGTGTTTTATCGTTGTGTTATCTACAAACAATCAAAACGCACTTAGTACAGAGTTAGCAAGCACATTTCTTTTTGCATAAGGAGTTGGTCCAGGAGTATTTCGCATAACATTTCTTTGAACTATACGGCCAACATAAGGTCCACTTGATTCCACAACCTCCCATATATCATTAGATTTGGATTGTTTACTCCCCACAGGTAAATGGATGTAATTTTTTCATTTTAGATGGTGTTCAATGTCATCCCTAATTTCATTAGATGTACAAGGATCAAAAGTGACATTATTTACGATGACATCAGATTCTTCACTGTGTTCACTACTTTTGTCATCAACAGGAACAGCCACTTTCACCATCTTCGGAGTGGTTATTTGCTTTTTCAGATTCGCATTCAGATAAGTTTTCCAACTCCGCAAGATACTCTAAAGCCTGTTGTGTAAAACTGCGAGACGACCACATTTTTTTACTACAAAATTAACCCCGTAATAAGTACAGAAGTATCTCACAAGAACGTTCACTTGCAACTAATTTGAAATCTCAAAGTACTTGAATATATAGATCTCCATAGAAACAAGTTATAACTTGCATTTTTCATATCTCGGGCGCTTAGGCAAAAACAGATTATTCATAATTTCGGACACGACTAAACAAGTTCTGACTTGCAGTAAACTCCTAAAAATTACCACAATAAAAGTAAAATACATTGTTTTATCTCAACGTTGTAATTATTTTAGTTGTTCAACCTCGAAACTGATTATAAATATATGGACGGTCAAAATTACAGTTCCGGCAGTTATACAAATACTACAAAAAAACGGCTTATTTTCTTAATATATTTTTTTATATTCTAAAAGTACATAAAAGTCTAGAAAAAGTCGTAATACCTCAATACCGTAACTCCAAGTACAACGGAGAAACAACATTTTAAAAAATGCACGCGGTCAAATTGACCGCCGCGGCAATTCTAGTGTTAATGTTATATGCTCTAAATTAAGAAACGATGCTTTTGATTTTGTTATGCGTGGCCTAGATTTAAACACTTGACCTTTGATACGTACTACTTTAAGACAACTCTACGGTGATCGTGGCCCCAGACAAACCTTAACTCGCGAATTTTTATGCATCTAAAAGAATAGAAACGAACATATTTCAGATTTTTGAAATAGAGTTAGACAAATGAAATCACGTTTAGAAGTTAACATTATTTTAGAAACCAATATTTGGAATGACCGTAAATCATTGTACTACTTGCAAACTTAGATGATAAGTTAAGATTGTTGCTAGATGTAAGTAAAACCACATCACTAACCGAAGCTAGTAACAGAGCCGCACATTTTTATAACGAACAGCGTATAAACAATATACGACATAAAAACAGACAAAACTTTAATCAATCATAGAAACAAAGAAACAGACCGAGATACGTAAATACCCTATACAATTCCAACAACCACCTAGACGACATTTTAACAGTTACGAATTCCCAACACCAAACGTAAAACCTTTGCAATACCAATCTAATTTCAATTTTAATAAACGTAATTCTCCCAGTCAACCTATAAACATCCAACCACAAAAAATCAATCAACATTTCCCTACAAACTTTCAAGTTTTCGGAAACAGAAATTTTTCAGACCAGAAAACAATTCGGAACCAATAACAACCACATCACGAAATCCTGCAATTCGTACGGAACACAACAATCCAACTAATACAAATAATTACCAGACAAGAAATAAATCCATTTCAGAAAAGTTACACACCACTGAAACAAAAGACCAACCCCATTCATACAGCGAAGATCACTCGAACGAAAGTGACCAAATTCCAACAACCACAAATATCAAATCAATACGAAAATACATACCAAACTGATTATTTTACTGATAACGACAATAACTTTGACAATTACAATTTTCACGATCAGGATTTTTTCGATATGGTCAACAGACTTATAGACCTCAACAATCTAACCCCCAATTCCCTACCATTTGTAGAAATCAGTAACCCTCCGATTAAACTTTTAATAAACACAGGATGTCACCGTTCTTTTGTAAGACATATATTGCAGAAAAATACTTTTCCGAAACAATATTTAGATCAACACCAATAATTACCTGTGATGATTCACGCCGAGCCCATTTTAAAGCAACAATACCAACCTTTAAATAATTTTACCCCTCAGATATTTCACTAGAATTTGTCCTTTTCGATTTCTACAATTACTTCAACGGAATAATAGGAATAAGAGACTTAAGACGATTAAAATTAAATCTAGACTTACAGAATAAAACACTTTAACAAAAAAATTACAATACAGAAGCGACTTCGATACATAAAAATTGGAAATACCTCCGACATCTTCAATTCTAAAACGAACCAGTACAATACTCTGTGATCAATTAATTACAAAACCAAAACTACATGTGAAGATATCGTCAAGTACCCGTTAGCCCTCCTAGAGACAAAAGAAGGATCTACAATCACCCCAAACTCAAATCATCGAGATTACTAACGACCATTTATAACTACAGGCAACCCCCTTCGACCAACAACAGTACGAATGTGACCACGAAGAACAATTTACCCATCATTACGACAACGAAAATACAGGAATCTTACTCGAACAATTACGTACTGACCACCTCAATCACCAAGGAAGAGCAGCCCTTGAAAAATTCGTAAAAAAACTTTTTCCACCACCCTGATAACCAACTAACCTTTACCAGCGATGAACTACCTATACACACCAAATCATACATATACCTCTACGTACATAAACAGGAAGTAGGAAAACAAATAGAAAAAATGTTACAAGAAGGAATAATGAGACCATCTCAGTCCCCTTGGAGCTCACCAATATGAATTGTACCCAAGAGGATAGACGCCAGTGGAAAACAGAAATGGAAAATTGTCATACATTATAGGAAAATTAACGAATAAACCATTGATGACTGTTACCCCGTACCCAACATTACTAATATTTTAGACAAACTTGGACGTTGCCAATATTTCACCAAACTAGATTTAGCATCAGGATTTCGCCAAATAGGAATGCACCCAAACTACGTAGCTAAAACCGCCTTCAATGTAGAAGGAGCACATTATAAATACATACAAACGCCATTTGGACTAAAGAATGCCCCTGGAACCTTTCAGAAAGTTATGGACAATGTACTCGAAGACGTCAGGAACAAAATTTGCTTAGTATATATGGACGACATCATAATATTTTCTACATCATTACAAGAACACATAAATAACGTAAAACAAGTATTCAAAAAATTCCAAAATGCCAGGATTAAAATACAAGTAGATGAATTCGAATTTCTCCGCAAATCAGTAGAATTTTTAGACCATTTAATAACCCCCGAAGGTATAAAACCAAACCAAAAAAAAAAAATAATTGCTATTCATAAATTCCCCAACCCAAAATCAGTCAGAGATTAAATTATTTTTAGGATTAGTAGGATATTATAGAGATTTCATAAAAGATTTTGCAAAATCAACGAAACCCTTGAGTTTATGTTTACAAAAAGGATCACTAATAAAACATGCACCCTACTGTATAAAGTTTTAAAACGTGTAAAAGGATTTTAATGAACGACCCAATTTTGCAATACCACAATTTCAACAAAACCTTTAATGTTACAACAGACGCCTCTAATTTTGCCATCGGAGCCCTACTTTCACAAGGAGCAATAGAATCACAGAATCACAATACATCACGATAGAAAAAATTACTTACAATCGCGTGGGCCGTAGAATACTTTCACCATACCTTTATGGAACAAAATTCAACATAATAACCGATCACAAACCATTACAATGGTTACTTTCCCTAAAGAACCAAACGCGAAGATGGAGATCAAAACTCGAAGAATATGACAACATTGTGTACAAAAAGGCAAACTGAATACAAACTCAGACGCACTCTCAAGAATAGAAATATTCCTATAGACGTACACAACGACGAAGACACATCTTCATTGCTGAACCATATTGACCCCAATGATAACTTCGAGCTCTCAGAAGAAAACATAAACAAAATTATAGAGCAAAGAATACCTCCTTCTGAAGAACAACTTCACACACAAAAGGAAAAATCAAAATTTTACAAAACATAATAACTAAACATCCCCACGTACAAGACGAAGACGAAAATGAAACAGTATATACTAGCGTAGAAAACCCCGTACTCAAAATAACCTTTACATAAAACCAATCAACTCTTACAAAACCAAATAATAATTTCAGACTATACAGGAAAGGCAAAATCTAACAACGAAAAAATCTTCGACAAAAACTGCATATTTTGGCAACTATCAAACGTACAAGCGGATCTAAACGAACGTATCAAAATACGAACGGCACCCAAACACACTAGTGTACAAACCAATCCCCATAGGTCAAAGCGCCCTTGGACACCTTTACCTAGACTCGTTCAAATGTTCAGGAGAAAATTTCATTACAATAATTGACAGTTTTACAAAATTTTGACAAGCTTACCTTCTAACTCACTAACTGCGGTTGAAATCATTATTAAACTTATTCACTAGATAAACAATGCGGAATTCCGTCCAAAATCACCTATGATAACGGACAAAATTCACATTATGCAAGACTTTTGTTTATTACACCAGACTGAGATCCATTATACGACCCCTTATAAGCCTACTAGTAACAGCCCAATTGAAAGATTTCATTCCTCATTGACAGAAAAATTACGTATTTTACGAGACGAAAACCTGACGCACCTATTACATAATTAATAGATTATGCAATACTATTATACAACAACAGTATACACTCTTCTACCGGATGCACACCCTTCCAAATGTTATGCGGACGACTAGACCATAAAAACCCTTTCGAAAGAAATGAAAACGAACGCATTACACAATATATTCAGGAACACTCTACAAACATTGAGATAATTTCAAACTTTATCCTTAATAAATTGACCAAGAACCAAAACAAAGTCTAAAGCACGCAGACAGACGTAAAAACGAAAAATTAAAACAGACAATGCGAAACTCACCTTCATACGCAAAGGCAACGACAAAAGGCAAAACAAAATAATACAACCCTACGAAAAAATCCAACAATTAAAACAAATAAGCAACAACAAAGTAAAAGCTGATGACCAAACCTATCACTTACGAAAACTAAATCTACAACTTTTCTTTACAGATTTCAACCCAAGACATTGCGACCCTAATTCTCATCACGATATCTCCTATTGACGAAATCCAATTCACTAATTATTAAGATAATACAAAACCCAATACTACCGGTCCAACTAGGACAAACAAAAATAGTAACCTCTAAACACACATTCCTGTACCACCCAGCCTTACACAACCTCTTCAAATATCCTCAAAAATATTTACCCAGTTATCATCCTTCACAGACGTACTAAAACGTCACCAAAATAACTTTTCCTCGAATCACCAAGATAAAATACGCTATGTTCCTAAGCGACATCTTACTAACAAAACTACATTATTTCACAAGACTGACGAGACAAAACGTTCATTAACAGATGGAATCGGAAAACTATCTAAATGGCTTTTTGGAGCATTAAACGTAGTTGACTAAAAACGCATTAATAACTGCTTAGAAATACTCAACAAAAACGACATTAAACTACTTTCCACACTGTGAAAACAAGAAACGGTATTGCGAAATGAGGCGAACATGTAAAGAAAATGTTGCCACTTTAATAGATAATCAAATTAGACTACAAAATCAAGTAAACAAATTGAAAAATTGCTTAAACGAATAAATTGATTTTGAAAAGCATTTCACTGACCAATTCTATCGATAATTTACTAATACAATTACAAGTAATACAAAATCTCGTTAATAATATAGATACCGCACTATCTTTTCAAAGCTTCACATATTACATAGCTGAATACTAGATCCAAAGAAGTTAGAATCATTTATTGCCAAATTAAATGAAACTTACAAAACTATACAAGTACCTTTGTAACGAAATCTTACGAATTGTTATAATTTATTCGCGACCCAAGTAAACAATCTCATAATATTTAAAATTCATGTACCTATTATTACCGAACCTTACAAATATTTTCAAATGTATCCGTCGCTATTGTTAACCCAATAAGTATTCCTGTACAACCCTTTTGCTACTCGACACTGAAAAACACTGAACTTCAAATAAAAAATGGTCAACAATCTCAATTGCATAACAATCAACCATGTTTAGCCAACATCCTTACAACGGGAAAAACAATTGTCAAGAGACGAAAATTCATCTAACAGAAACCACAATACAACAAATTAACTCCCAATTAAGCCAATCACCATACAAGCTACCTGCAAAGCAAACGGAATATATGAAATTCGCCAACCCTCAATCATTACACTAGAAGATTGCCGATTAGAAATCAACGGAAGAATATACCAGCCTGAAGATACCCTTCACCCTTCACAATGCTAATGTAAAACACATTAAAAACTTAGTAAACAGTTTACAAATTCCAAATTTAAGCATACCTGGTAATTAACATACTTGGACGAATACAATTATTATTATCATTATGTTCATTTTAGCTTAGTTACAATTATATATATATATATATATATATATATATATATATATATATATATATATATAAAATATCAAATTAAAGAAAAACCTCTAACAGACTTGCAAAATAGAGACCCCTATTTTCCGAGCTTGGTAAGGGGAGAATTATATATATAGAATAAATAAGAGCATTATATACATTGAACAGATTCTGTTTATATAAGGGGAGCAGGGGTTAGCGCAGTAGATACGGAGTGTCTAGGATTCTGTCGAATTCTTCTGGTAGGTCGTCTAGTAGTTGTATTAATAGTGCAGGTAGGTGTTTGAGTTTCCTTCTAGATTTTCTGGGGTTCTATAGTCGTCTGTTGTTGGTGTAGGAACTTTTAAGTCTGTTTCTGGTAGGGGTTGTTTCGCCGTGAGCTCTGCGGTAGGATGTATTTTGTTTGTAGTGTCTTAAGTCTGTCTGTGATTAGTTGTATGTTTACTGTTTCTATAGTTCTAACGTTGGGGTGTCCGTAGTGCAGTCTGTGTATTTTTCGTAGTACGTTTTCTTCACAGGCGGTGATGGTTGCGTGCAATGGCTTACGGTAGTCTTTTATTGGTCTTATGTATGTCCTGTATGTGTTGTAAGATTTTGGAGTGGCCGACTTTGTCGTGTCCTCGTAGGGCTTTCAACAGGTTGCGCGGTTGCGCACCTTGTTTAGAATCTCCTTAAAGTCTTGTTTCCAATTTAGTGTCTTATAACAGGAAGTATGGTTTTTGGAGTTGTGACAGTAGTCTGCGGTCTCGCTTTCCGGTTAGCCGCCCATATGGCGGTGTAGTCGGCTTATTGTAACTTCGTGGTTCGTAGGTAGTAGGATATCATGTGAACAAACTAAGTAAAGAAGTGGGGCTAAGGTTTAACCTTGTGATACGACTGTTATTGGTGTGTACGACTGGGACGTGGTTATGCCTGTCCTGGCCATCACAGACCTGTCAGGCGGGTACGAGAGAAGTAGTTAGACGAAGTGAATTGGGAAGTTCAGTCCTAGAGTTTTGTGTATCAGTCCGGCGTGCCAGACTTTATCGAGCGCCTGCGTGATGTCAAGGAATACTACTAGCTAGCAGTTTTGGTGGTTAAGGGATTTGTAGACGTGGGTGTATAGTTTGACTAGTAGATCGTGACATGACCGATTGGATCTAAAGTCATATTGGCTATCTGGGATAGAATTTTAGCCTTCTGGACATGATTGATTTCAGTCATTCGCCAATGCAACTCAGTAGTGATATTGGTCTGTGTGAGGCTGATGGTGTGGGGTCCAAACGTGGTTTGACCTTCATAATTGTATAAACGAATTTCCATTCCGTTGGAAAATATAAGGGTGTTAGGCATTGGTTGAATATTTAGGTTAGCTGTCTAATGAAGTTTTTGCCTTTGTGAAGTACGTCAAGTACTGTGATATCGGGTTAAGGAAGTGATCTTACGTTAGTACATACGGGGCATTGTTTCACTGCTTGAGCCCTCAAGGTTTTAATCGGGTTGAGCAGAGTTCGTTATCGAAAACGGTTCCTCTAGAGTAGAGAAGGTGTCTTGGAAATGTAGGCTGAATATGTCAGCCTTATCTTGGTCGGTCGATATTACCCTTATGGTATAATAGGTGAGAACGTGGTATTGTCTTTTGTTTGGCGAGGACTTGTGCCAAAAGCTGTGGCCGTCTCGGTAGACAAGGTTAGAGGTGTGTTCCGTTCTCTTGAGTAATGCGGTTTGTTTCTAGTCCGATGTGGCCGTTAAGTCTATTGTATTCTGTTTTGAGATCTGGGTCTCTGTCTTTTATGAATTGTCTGTATATCTGTCTTTTGCATTTAATCATGACTAGTATATGGGTAGGAAGTGGTTTTCTGTTAATGTCTGTGGTTTTCGTCGGTATTGTCCTGTTTGTTGCGTCGGTTATGAGGTGTGTGAATCAAGGCTGGGGTTGGGTAGGTTGTTGGGGATGTGTTCGTTAAATAAGTCTCGTCTTGTAATCGTCATTGGGGTGGGTGGAGGAGCTGACCCTAATTTGGTATTGATAAGGAGTGGGAGGTGATCTGATGTTATTGTTGTTCCTAAGTGGCATTGGTTGTTGAAATATTAGATTGTGGTTCGTAGCATATGCGGTCTATGATAGAGGTTCTTTAATAACCGAAGAATGTAGGCAAGGTATTTTCTGCCCGATAGAGGGGCAACCGGAGAAGATTAGTTGCTAATATGTTTCCATTAGGGTTGGTTAGTGTTTCCCCGAATTGAGTGTGTATGGTGTCGAGGTCTCCTAATATTACAGCGTTAAGGAGGTCGGAGATGAATTCTAATAATTCTTCTGAGAGGGTGTCGATCCGGGGTGGGTTACAGTAGGAGGTAACTATTATTGAGGTGGTTGACAGATGCACCGTAGCTGCAACGCACTCTAGGTGTTGCAAATGATGTGGTAGTGTATAACTGGTTGAGGTATATCTGGTGTGAACTAAGAGAACTGTTATACTTCGGGTTCTTCCAATTTGATTATTGTCAAGGACTGTGTGGTATTGGGAGTTGTTAAGTGCCCCGTGTGGTAATTTTGTTGCAGTTATGGCAATTATTTGGATATTATCGTTAGTTAAGAGGTTCTTTAGTAGGAGGTGTTCTAGTCGGACGCCCCTTGCGTTAACAGTTCCTACTCGTCAGAGTCTTTGAACTATTAGGTTAGGAATAGGATAGTGTGTGGATGTTTGTAGGTTTAGAAATGGATGGTAGGAGTAGAGAACATGGTACGCGTCGGTTTAAGTACACCTTTGCTACCCTGTCAACTAGTTTCATGATCCGCTCGCGCTTCTCAAGAAAGGCTGACACGAGAGCAAACGAAAGCACTTTCAGGAGTTGTTTAATGCGTAGGAAGTGTTCGATGATAGGATCGTCGAGTTCGAAAGAGGAGTTAGTTGTGAATTGGGTTTCTGGGGCGGATATACTAGCGGCTTTGGATCTGGAGACGAAACTGAAAGTTGCGTGAGACCAGCCGCAGTTGTTATACTTTGAGGTGGCGAGTGATTTGCAGGGATGGGATTTGCGGATACTGCCACAGTATGCCCATTTGAAGGTTTGGGGTCGGCGCGGTACTGCTTGATGGCCAAACTGCGTGCAGATGAAGTAGTATTTCGGAATGGGTTTGGGAATGTGGGAGTCCCGCAGAGGTAGTGCCTGGAAAACATCCAGACTCCTTGTTCGAGCAGGCAATCTAAAGTGGTTCTGGAGCAAGTGACAATAGGAATTAAAGATGTTGGTCGGTTAGTGGTTTTAGAGACAATTCGGATGACCCGGGTTACGTGAGGGAGGACTATGGCCTGGATTATCCCTTCGGTGCTGATATCTTGGTCAGCCCGCGAATTACACAAGAAAAGGAGAAGGATTTAGGATTGGTGGTGGATGAGGAAAGTCCGGTGTGGTTGTGGTTGAACCTGAGTTCAAATCATGGTAGGTTCAATGGTAACACGATTTGGAATAGCTAGTTTTGGGTAAACTGCGAATGCAATACTTGGGATTGGGTAACGTGGTTGAGGAGGTGGAGGTTGAGGTAGAAGATCTTGTGGATGTGGTGGGTGAGCGGGTGGTTCTATACGTTCGGGTGGTTGTCGGCGTCGCAGGTCTTTCAGTCACCGTAGCGTAAGTCCGCAGGTTTAGGAGGATCGTCACGTCGGGGTGGGCGAGGAAGGGCACGGGTTTGTCACGTTCGACCATGGCTGTTAGTAGGAGCGTGAAGTTGGTGCCAGAAATTGTTGTGATGTGCACAGCGGACTCTCACCGAAGTGCAGCCTCACACCCCGCTGTGAAAAGGATTGGGAGTTGGGACTCCGATGGAATGGGAGTCCAATAGAATGGAGGGCGGTTTGTTAGTTAGCTCAATAAACAACAAAAATTTATATGTTTTTACTGAAAATGCCTCGGTATATCCTTCCCTCTGCATGTACTGCTTTGCTTCTCCGGTAGTGGCTGTTTCTTATCGGTGTTTTATTCCGTGTCGTCCTTTCTTGATCCCCTACACTCCGCTGGTCTTCGGCTTCTTTCGCTAATTGACCGTTTTCTTCAATTAGGTTGTCTCTCTAAGGAGTGATAACTGCCTTTTATTAAAACGGTGAAGTTCCCGAAGACCGGTGCTGCTGATTAAAGTTGATTGCTGTAGTAGCTGCTAGCACGCTCGCGATGCTCTCTGTTCGAATGATTGACAAAGAATGAAGATGTTTAATTCTTACTTTCATTATGGGTTCGTATTCCATCACATCAAATACTGTGAATGAGTCAAATTGTCAAAATGATCAATCTAAACTAAGTATCACGTAGGTTCATTAAAGCAAACGGGTTGTGCTACACTCGGCGTTAAGATTCATGTTAAAATGCAAAATATAGGATATATTGCTTCAAAATTCACACTTACCCTTGAATAAACTCTAAATCGATAATATATGTCATAAGTCATCTGAATTGGTCCTGGGCGAGCTGTAGAAGATCCTGAATAATCGTACAAAACAAGATGTGCCCACTCAGTAAACTACTAGTCCAATTTCAAACATAAAATTTGTAATGGTCACTTTGAGTTTCAAAAAGTATGTCAAGATTTGTTTAAATAAACTCATTGAATTTATTGAATCTAAAATAATTAATAAAAGTTAAATAATTTTGTAATCAAAAAGTTTAAAAGTGCTAATTCGCTCTCGTACATTCTACATAAACTGTCAACCAATTTTAAAATGTACTAAGCATGTGCATAAACAAATGCAAACACTATTATCTAGGGAATATACAGCAGTATTCAAAGATGTTTATAGACGTCAAATTTAACTAATAATCTTTTATGTGGAATAAGCTTTGTATACGAATAAGCTTACTATACGTGTTTATCATAATTATGACAAACGTAATGTTTCGTAATTGTTTCAAAAGCATATTTAATTCATTTTCTCCAAAATTGAATTAATTTATCAATACCAATTACAACGGTATTCCCATCATAAACAGTAGTTCTTTATAATTAATAATGTAATTTTAAACTTTAGTGTTATTTGAAAATGTTTATAATCACATAATAAAATATTAAATCGTATTAAACGTTCACCTTTAATGCCAGTTATCTGCAAAGTAACTCTAGATGCAACTGAAAATTTAGTGGACAGTATTAATGTGTCTAGAGCTATACCAGGTTCAAGCATTGTACAAACACTTTATCAATGAGTACGTTTACAACACTAAAAAAATATAAATACGATGTAACGGTCCTAAACAGTGAACACTACAAGCGAATTTGAACTTGGCAAAGGTCCATTTGCCACTGCCGGGCGGGGGGCAAGGAGGTATCCTGCTTGACAGGTTTAAGATGGAAGTTTGCGTTGCCCTGCGCCAGAACAAGATTACTACGACACCTTCATCAGTATAACCCACTAAACTCGGCATAAACAAAGAGATAGCTTTAATAAAAGGTTATATTGAGAACCAGAACCTAAATATTGTGCTAAGATACTATTGTTACTCTCTATGAATAGGTGTGTTAATAAAATAATGAAAATGTACAAAATAATAATTATGCGTAATATAAATGAATCGTTATGTGATTTTTGGTAATGATTATATATAGGGTGAATAAAATATACGAAGTGTGAATGGTGTCTATTATGAAATGATTTTTATGGTGATTATATGCAAGGTGAGTGAGATATATATATATATATATATATATATATATATATATATATATATATGTGTTTATGTATATATATATATATATATATATATATATATATATATAATACATATATACATACATACATACATACACACATACACACAGATAATGTAATCAGTTTTTCAAACCGTAACAATCAAGAATAAATTTTGAAAATTAACATTTGTGATGCATGCTCTGATAAGAAATTACTCTGCTATAGATATTTCAAATAAGTCGTGTTATTCATATAAAACACGAGCTATATTAAGCACTACATAATTTTGGAATAATACGAAACCTCTTTGAGTGTATATTACATAACTTCATAATCGGATCAAAATGGCTTCTTATATACAACCACCAGTTGCAAAAGCACGATATTATTAAATATTCGCGTTAGTTCAAAAATGGATTATGTTTAACCCTATTAAATTTTGCACATTAGGTTTACGTCGTATTCCCACTAACCAATTTTTTATACACCAAATTCGATGCCGTCAACAAATATTACGTTTTCTTTAAATTCATCTAATAATAAAATTTACAAGACATCAAAGGTGTATTTCATAATAATTTAAAATTGGATACTAACGATTTAAATGATTTAGACGTATGAAAGCGTCAACGCACTAGGCTATAGAACCCATCTTGTATATTAAATAAAATTAAGATATATATCCGGAAATATAAATTTAGATTGTCGTATTCATTCAGCGTTATGTTGCAACAATCACTAAACTTTTTACCTTATTTCCCCAAATATACTGTATATATTTCTGAAAATCCAGATTATCTGTCAAAATTTTCATTACACAAAGAAAAAACTATTCTACAGCTTTAATGATAAACCTACATAAGTAAAGAAGCAGTTTCCATTTGGTTACACGCATTTTTTTGCAATAAGTCCGTTTATAGCTACGCTTTCCACATAGATATTCTGGACACGTTTCGCACACACCTAGGATTTTGTTTACGCAGTTAGTTGTTTGACATGTTCGAGGTTTTCGTATTTGGATAGTTCTGCTGGTTGTAGATTCTACTGCTTCTGTTGTCTCCACTTCGTTAGTTCGAATGAAGAATGTCTTCCTTTTATCTTTTTTCTGCTTATCTTCTTGTACAGCACGAATGCTCTTTAAAGCTTCACTTTTCGGTAGTGCAGTTTCATGTTGTTTTTCTTTGGATTGGGCTCAATACATGTCGATGTAAGTATTGAATACTGACAATAAGAACACTTTTATTTGCTTTTGCTTGATATACTGTAAGAATTCTGTTTAAAGCTTCACTTTTCAGTAGTGCAGTTTTATCTTGTTGACCTTTGGCATTTTTGATAACAGCTTGAATTCCTCTTCGTATTCTGTTCATTGTTCATAAAATTGTCGTGCATAGATCACATAGTTTTTCCGCTAGTTTGAGACTTTTAAAAATTGTCGGTAGTAACACTACTTCTTTTTATGTATGGTTCTAGAGGTCGCAGAACTACATTTTCCGAGAGTGGCTGATTGTTTGGTCTTGCTTCGTCTTTTCCCAAATAAGCAAAACCATTCACAAAGTACTGTGCTTCGGTATCAACAGCAAGCCAAAATTCGATGCCTGGCTTACTATCTATATATTGCGTGAACATGCATAGTTTGGTTGGGAAAAGCTGTTCGTCTACAGCAATATTTTTCTTGGTACATAAGAGATTTTGCAATTATAAGTAAATTGTTTCCACATCGGGAAACAAGCACAAATTTTCGCATTCCAGTCGATTATTTCGTGTAGGAACTACATCAAATCTAAAAAACGCATAATTTGTCTAAATTTTTCCTAGACATTGTTTCTTTGAAGAAAAAAGGACTGTCCACATCTAAATTTTTAGCATCGTATGCATCGAGCGCATGGAGACATCCCATTCCTCGAAGGGCAACGTCCGTTCTTCCTAATCTTAAATCAATATTATCTTCTTCGACATCCGAAATAGGTGATGATTCAGATTGATGGTCTGGCAGGGTTTCCAAATAAGCCAAAACCTGCTGATACCTAAGTCCTTTGCTTCACCAATCCTTCACAAATGGCGAATATCAACAATAACTAGAATGCACAGCTCCGTTTGCCATATTATACAGATAGACTGTATCTACATACAGAAACTTGTAACTTGTGCGCATGTGCATGCATATACTAAGTAGGCTATAACTAAATTATTAGCAGGCTTCTATCTGTGAGTACTTGTTTGAGAGTCAGACCACCTTTACATATCCTCGTAACAGTAAACGCTTATATTTTCTAAATACATGTGTAAAACATCCCCAAAACATCCTACTATTAGTAGTTATGTTTCGTAAAGTACAAAAAATGTTCCGTGCATAATTTGTCATTTAAGAATGTTAGATGACACATATAAAACTGTAAGCGATATTCCATAGTTTAAAAATATCTTAATAAAATAAGAGAGAATCCCAGTCTTTTCATAATTAAAACGTGCTTGTGTGCGTGCGTGTGTGCGTGTGAGTGCGTGTGTGTGGTCGTGTGTATGCGTGTGTGTGCGTGTGGTGCGTGTGCGTGTGTGTGTGTGTGTGTGTGCGTGTGTGTGTGCGTGTGTGTGTGTGTGTGTGTGTGTGTGGCGCGTTTATGCGTATGTGCATGTGTGTGTGTGCGTGTGTGTGCGTGTGTGTGCGTGTGTGTGTGTGTGTGGTGTGTTCGTGTGTGTGCGTGTGTGCGTGTGTGTGCGTGTGTGTGCGTGTGTGTACGTGTGTGTGCGTGTGTGTGCGTGTGTGTGCATGTGCGTGTGTGTGCGTGTGTCGTGTGTGCGTGTGTGCGTGTGGGTGCGTGTGTATTTAAGCTTGTTTTCATTTCTGATACAGGGACGGAGAGGTGGTTATATCAAATATTTATTAAGCAACGGCATATTTGAAAGATATAAAATACCTGCATATAGATCTTAAACGCAATTTTTTCAATATCTGAATAGTGATTAATTTTATAAGAAACTATACTTTTAAAGAATATTTAATTTTACATAATTTTTTATAAAGTTTCTTAATGTAAAGCAAACAAAGTCTGAAAACATCTAGTTCAAATTTTTTCAATGTCTGAAAATTAATCACGTAGAATTGAAAATCTGTCATATCGTTATTTTATAGTAGCGGTCGGCTTTGGAAATTTTTTCAAGTTCGCATCTGTATGTTTATTAACCTTTAACTCACGTGAAGGTTTAAACGGCAATCTAACATAGATTATTGTTTTACAATGTTGCCTAATTTTCGTTACGAACGTTAAAAAAAGGTTGCATGATTAACCAAAAAATTATTTTATTATTTCTTTGCTTTTAATTTCTACTTTGTAGATTGGAAGGTCGTGCGTTGTTCCACACCAGATATTTTAATAACACAGTTACTTTCTTGGCAATCTTACCATTGCAATCTAAATGACAGGCAGAAGTTGCATTGCTCGTGTTTTAGAACTTGAAACAGTTTTACAAAGCTGTAGAAAATTTTAAAGTGCACGTTTGCTTCTATTCGCGCCGGTTTGCATTTTCTTAAAAGGTTTAATGATTAAATTGATTGTACAATTGATTATACCATTGATCATACGGCGTGCCTTAGCACAACTGGTGATAGGGTCATAGGGTATGCACGCTACTTCCACCCATGGTTACTTAAGAGTTAAGGGTTGCGTTTAAATATATGTGTTACTTCAACTACACGTTAGTTAATAGTTACTGCTCACTTCTACTCATTGGTACATCGACATATTTTCCGGCGCACCTAATCAATCTTCGAGGAAATCGGATCTGTAATAATGTTCTCTCGAAAGGAAAGTTGAATGTTACGTTTTGTTTATGATTGTTTGGATTACTTTCTGTTGTTTGACGATGCTCTGTAATTTTTTGAGTTATGTAGCTTAAAAGGTTAATTTGGTGAATAAACATGTTTTTTCAGAAGCGCAGTTCTTTTATTTCAATTTTATTCGTACAACAATTTCTGGACTCTTCTGAACTAACTTAACAACTTGCACTTCGAATAACTTTCTTAAATTTTCCAAATGACAGAGTTTACAATTAAAAGATAGATATATCAATATCTTTGATATGGTGGCGTTTATGTGGCCCATTAATAACGAGACATTCCATTCAACAAATGAAGTTTTATTACAAAACGAATTGCGATGTTGGGACCGTGGTGAGATATACGCTGCACTTGGCAACACCGCAATTGTGGTCAAATTGAAACAAAACCTTTAATGTTACAACAGACGCCTCTAATTTTGCCATCGGAGCCCTACTTTCACAAGGAGCAATAGAATCACAGAATCACAATACATCACGATAGAAAAAAATTACTTACAATCGCGTGGGCCGTAGAATACTTTCACCATACCTTTATGGAACAAAATTCAACATAATAACCGATCACAAACCATTACAATGGTTACTTTCCCTCAAAGAACCAAACGCGAAGATGGAGATCAAAACTCGAAGAATATGACAACATTGTATACAAAAAGGCAAACTGAATACAAACTCAGACGCACTCTCAAGAATAGAAATATTCCCTATAGACGTACACAACGACGAAGACACATCTTCATTGCTGAACCATATTGACCCCAATGATAACTGAGCTCTCAGAAGAAAACATAAACAAAATTATAGAGCAAAGAATACCTCCTTCTGCAGAACAACTTCACACACAAAAGGAAAAATCAAAATTTTACAAAACATAATAACTAAACATCCCCACGTACAAGACGAAGACGAAAATGAAACAGTACATACTAGCGTAGAAAACCCCGTACTCAAAATAACCTTTACATAAAACTAATCAACTCTTACAAAAACCAAATAATAATTTCAGACTATACAGGAAAGGCAAAATCTAACAACGAAAAAATCTTCGACAAAACTGCATATTTTGGCAACTATCAAACGTACAAACGGATCTAAACGAACGTATCAAAATACGAACGGCACCCAAACACACTAGTGTACAAACCAATCCCCATAGGTCAAAGCGCCCTTGGACACCTTTACCTAGACTCGTTCAAATGTTCAGGAGAAAATTTCATTACAATAATTGACAGTTTTACAAAATTTTGACAAGCTTACCTTCTAACTCACTAACTGCGGTTGAAATCATTATTAAACTTATTCACTAGATAAAACAATGCGGAATTCCGTCCAAAATCACCTATGATAACGGACAAAATTCACATTATGCAAGACTTTTGTTTATTACACCAGACTGAGATCCATTATACGACCCCTTATAAGCCTACTAGTAACAGCCCAATTGAAAGATTTCATTCCTCATTGACAGAAAAATTACGTATTTTACGAGACGAAAAACCTGACGCACCTATTACATAATTAATAGATTATGCAATACTATTATACAACAACAGTATACACTCTTCTACCGCAATTGTGGTCAAATTGAAATAAAGCAAAATTTCACGTTGATTTCGATTCTGCAACTGAGATGTGTGTTTCTATTTAAAAAAGGCATGATTCTGTTGTAATGCTTTGGTTAGTTATCGTGTATACTAGATAATATTCTCTCTATGTACAACTGTGGAAATTACAATAACAACACACATATTGGACTTCCTCCCTAAACAGCCACCTAGAATTTTCTAATTCCAACTGTATGGTGAAGTAAAGCTTAAGAATTCTAACTTTAAATACTCTCTCACACTCTCTTGATCTCATACATTACGACTCTTATTGAGTTATGTGAAAGATGCAGTTTCCACGTTACCATTCCTTACCCACCAGAGATAAGGGCTTCCAAGTTAAATTTTTGAATTGTACTTTACCCTATTCAGTTTTGTTTGATAAGTTGAATAATCCATAGACAGTATTTGTGTGAAACTGTTCCAATCACTTCTGTGCTCTGTATATACTGGATTTGTTTTGGTGAATTTTGATAGATTTGCAATGATCCAATGTAGTGCTCTTAGATTGCTGGTTACTGGTTTTAGTTCATTATTATGTACCTGCTTAAAATCTATAGTAATAGTTGTGTAGGCTTTTGTCATTCTGTATTGGTAATTATTTCATATCTCCGTTTATAGTGATATTAGGTATAAAACACTTCCCTAAAGATACATGTTAAGTCTGCGGTTTAGTCTAATGAGGCCACCAGAAACGCGGCAAGCAATTAAACAAACTATTCCGAAATACTTCGGAATAGTTTGTTTAATTGCTGGTCCGCTTCTGACGGTCTCATTTCTGAGACTAAACCGCCGACTTACCATCCATCTTTGGGAAAGTGTTTTATGCTTGATATCACTATGAACGGAGATATGAACTGATTAAATACAGAATGACAAAACCTACATAACTATTAAAACCAGTAACCAGCAATCTAAGATCGCCACATTGGACCATTTCAAATCTACCAAAATTCCCCAAAACAAAGCCAGTACATACAGAGCACGCAGAAGTAATGGAACAGGTTCACCTATTACTGTCTATGGATTATTCAACTTATCCAACAAAACTGAATAGGGAAAGTACAATTCAAAATTTTTTAAGCCCTTGTTTCTGGTATGTAAGGAATCGTGACGTGAAACTGCATCTTTCACATAACTCAATAAGAAGGGTCGCAATGTATGAGATCAACAGTGTGAGGTAATTTTGACATGAGTGCTTGATCTTTACTCCTTGTGTGGCTGATTAATGGGCGCAGTCTTGTGTTCAGAATATCCCGCAATTGAGTTTGATATTAACACAAATATTGTGACACTGCCTAATTTTGCAACAGGTTGTAAATCAAAGATATTTAACTTTAGTAAAGCTAACTTTATCAAATTATACAATGATTTGCTTAACATCGATTGGACTTGTTTATACACCTGTGGTGATGTCAATTATGTTTGTAATAAGTTTTATTCAACATTGGAGTCAGTGTTTAACCACAGCGTGCCAGTTTACAAGCAGTTCAGTAAAAAATCTCGATTTCCATCATGGTTTACTACCGAACTCCGACGGAATATAAAACATAAGCTTAAAATGCATAAAAAATATAAATCTACTAAGCTTCTGCATTTCTACGAGCAATTTAAACGCTTAAGATTATTAACAAAAATCAAATGTCACAGCTACATAAAGTATATGTTTCTGATACGGAAGCTAATATCCACACTGATCCTAAACGTTTTTGGGCGTATATACGTGCCAAAAAAGGATCTTATCGTATCCGGGGTGTATTACAATATAAAAACCATACATATGACACTCCTCAAGAGATTGTGGATACATTTGCCTCTTTTTCTTCGAATGTTTATAAAAAAGTCAATTCCCACTGATGACTCCTTCCTATTGTTCAATTTTCAGTCATTTATTGATGTTAACAGCATATCTGAACATGATGTCATTAAAGCTATTAAAAGACTAAAAAACAAGCCTACATCGGGTATTGATCAAATTCCGTCGTACTTAATTAAAGATTGTGCACAAATATTAGCAAAACCATTAGCATTTTTGTACAATCTGTCTATTAAATATTGTAGCTACCCGGGTGACTGGAAGATTGCTAAGGTTTGTCCCATTTTAAAATCTGGTAATCCTTCTCACGTAGTAAATTACAGACCGATATCTATAGTATGCAATTTTTCCAAAGTGTTTGAGTATATCTTATATGATAAACTTTTCTATCAATTTAAATCAAAGCTATCCGAGTCTCAACATGGCTTTGTTCCGAAAAGGTCAACAATTACTAACCTGGCGTGTTTTTCACAATATTCGTGCAGTATTTTAGATAAAAAAGGGCAGATTGACGTGATTTACACCGACTTCCAAAAAGCTTTTGATCAAATTGATCACTATATTATCCTAAAAAATTATCTGAATATGGATTTAGCCTTTCCGTAGTAGAACTGATTAAATCTTATCTTACAGATCGCTCACACTTCGTTTCGTACAATGGTCACGATTCCAAATTATTCGTTCCTACATCTGGGGTTCCTCAAGGTTCAACATTGGGGCCGTTTCTATTTTTGATATTTATCAATGATCTTCCTACGCATATCTCTTCTCAGAAATTATTATATGCGGATGACCTAAAAATCTTCAATGAAATATGTTATGTGGAGGATTGTGTTACACTTCAAAAGGACATTAACAGTTTGCAATCATGGTGTAAGCTGAACAAACTTGACTTAAACATTACTAAATGTAAATCTATGACATTTTCGAGAAAACGTAATACTATTCCATTTAATTATTGTATTTCTGAGACACCCTTAATAAAGGTGCTCTCCATAGAGATTTAGGAGTTATGTTTGAGAAAGCGTTCACTTTTTCATTGCATATTAATGAAGGTGTTAAACAATCTTTTAAAGTACTAGGTTAATATCTAATTATCTGTTATTAATTTGTATTTGTTCTGTTTGGGTTCTTGACCTGTTTAAACAATAAACGTTATTATTATTATTATTATTATTATTATTATTACGAACAATAACATGAAGCACCATCAATTGATAGATAAAGTGATCATTGTCGGTTTCCAGATGTGGCAGGAATCAATGATAACCCAAAGGTTTATTACAAAACAACACATAATCTTTCATACCCTCCTGTAAACCTGCACAAAGCTCCAAGCGCAATTAGGTAACAGTACTTGCATCAGATGCAAACGATAAGGATATAAGTTTAGTCGTTTTCTTAAGACCGTCCAGGCAGTAGAACGCGGAACGCTCAATTCACTACTCGTTGGCCCAATTAACTTTACGAACTACATGTAAAACTGGCTCACAAACGGTCAACGGTTTCATCAGGTACCGTAGGCTAACCAGTTGACTTATCCTTATACATACATCCCGCTGATTTGAAATGCTAGTACCATGACTGACGGGAGTTGGCACATAGTAGAACATTCAGGTACTTTGTTCTAACGTTTCGTCGAAAATTAACTCGAATGAAATTCGAGAACAACAATACGCCTTCTCACTAACAGTAGCCATTTTAAAACTAGTACAACGGTCAATATCACTGTCGCACTCTCCTGCGGTCGAGTGAAGAAGAATAATGTCTTATGGGGAATCGAAACGAAATTTAGAAGAATACTTACCTCACAACACTAAATACAGTCACTGTGTCTCTAATAATATCAAAAGCAAAAGTAGGCATAAATATTAAAACCGTTTAAAAAAAATAGGGCAAACATCTTAAAAACCTTAATTATTCATTTTTGAAGGGTATATTAGCCAAAGGACTCTCTTTATGCTTACCTCAATAATATAATTTTGGACGCATAATAAAAAATTCTGAAAGAAACCGAATAGACAATAGCAGGATATACATCTGACTTCATTGCCAATTCAGATGACCCCTTTCTTATAGCCGATACGGAAGATAATTCATAGAGAATTATTTATAACTTCAGTCAAACAGCACAAAGTACAATGATTAATATAAGACAAAATTTACGGTCATTCCAAAGAAACCTGTACGTCGTACATCAGAAATAAATCACACACTATTAAAGCAAGTAATACAATTGTATCGAAATAGCAAGCCACAGAAACAACAAATGAATTTAAAAAAAATAAAAATCGGCATTCGTCGACAGAAGTAAAAACAAATTTAAACTGAAAATAATGGATTTACACTGATTTTCATAAATTTGGCGATTTAAGAATTTACTTACTCTTGAGTATAAAAAGTATTTATACACAATCGGTTTACAGCAATATGCTCGAGTATACGTACACTAGAAAACGTGAACGAATTACAAGAATCTGATACGTCCGAATCAGACGAATGGAACAATTATTGGAAGATCACTCCGGTATAGACTTAGTAATAAAACAAGATAAAGAAGAAGAAGCCAAAGATTTAGCTTGACGTTCTTATTGAGATGGTGATAGATGTTCGCCTATCCGTCCGTATATATTCTAGTTGATTACCATTGAAGTTGGGTCCTAATAAAGTGTGATTTTGTAGTAAATTCGAGATAACTAGTTTAACGTCAGTTTTTCATAACCTTAGTGTGATTGTAACTTAGTTCCTACAGATTAGTAGAAATCCAGTCAAACTGAAAGTTTACTATAACTGGATTTTAGAAAAATAGAAATCACATCATCGTAAAAGAAAAAAACAAATATACATATGTTAAATGTGATTTTGATAATAGTTTCTTGTTAAACTATTTTTCCAATTTATGATTTTGCGACCTTGGTGATCATTTGGTACAAAAGATATCCAAACACAAACATCTTGTTGGGAATGTAGCCCACTAAATATTCATGGTTTAATGGTGTTGGTAATAATTTGGGACTAAGCATGTCCAAAATATATACCTTCCCACCAAATTAATGGTGTTGTCTCGATGGGTAAAACTAATATTTGACCGAAAATCCCCAAAACGTTATTTTATCCCCTAATTCCGTTGAGAAGAATGAACAGGGATCAAATTTTATCGTTTTGAAAATTTGGTAATCATTTCGACCAATGGTATCGAAAAGTTTTACATGGACACGTATTTTGTTGGCGTCAATTTACGAATGCATAAATGAGTTGTAGAAGAAAGGGTAAGTGTGGTTTGAATGATTTGTAATTTGTAGTTGGTGTTAATGAGTTGATATTGGGAGTTGGAAAAATTAAAAATAAAGTGCAAGTTAGCTAGTTTGTAATAGGGAAGGAAAAAGAATACTGTCCTTATTAAAAGATAAAGGGTACAGCGAATAAGAGTGCGAATATTGTTAAATCAGTGATAAAAAGAAAACTGACGTAATACTGTCGTAAGGTATTTGTGCATATTGGATGTCTCCATAGATTATAGTTGAGTATTGAACGAACGATATAAAATACAATAATTGAACGAGTGTAATAAATTAGTAACTGAAAAAACGATAGCCACAAAGATTACGGGTTAAATTTCAGTAAATCATATTAATTTAAAGGTTGTGTAGCCAAGCGGGCCATAACGTGGAACTGGCATTGTTATTGCGTGCATTTTGTTGTGAAAATTAGCACTCATAAGTATAACCAGATAATGGTGAACGTGTGAATAGGTGAAGAACGGACTAAAATTGTGCAGAATCAACGACAGATTTCCAAAGAATATGTTTGGTAAACAAAGAAATACAGCTCCAGAGCCAGCAGCATATCAGCGAAGTAATCCATTCCTCGATATCTAAAATAACAAGTTAGATTGCTGAATATGTGTAAAAAAGAAAAAGTTTGTGTGTTTTATTTTCCCTTAATAAATTTTTTTAACAATCGACACTGTATTAATCAATTTTCATTCACTGTTGATACGGAATTTATATGTGCATGTTAGATGAAAAATCATAATAATCAGTAATGGTTAGTATAATTGTTTGTTTAACTACTGTAAACAAACCATTTGTGCATTTTTGAGTTTAGCTGAATTAAATAAGCGTAACGTTTGATTTAATTTTATTATTGACCAGTATGAACCTTAAAAGATTTAATGCTACATGAAGTAATCTCAAATTACATGTGCATTTCAGAAAATTAATTTGAATGTATTTTTGATCATAGATAAGCATAATCATTTCGTTTAATAAGCAAGTTAGACGGCGCAACCAGATAAGAAAGGAAATTATTAAGCAACTATTAGGTTTCATTTATACAGACTGAAGCTTTGTAGCAAGCTATTTAAAATTAAATTACTTAATGTTATCCTTGCGAGTTGAAACTATCCAGAATAAACCGAAACGTAATAATTTTGAATTCTCTTGAAAGCAATAGGAATTTTAATTAAAAGATTTGGAATTATTAGAAATAGTAAAGAATTCTAAATTTCGTTATTTTTTGGCGAGTATACAAAAACAAAAGGGAGCGGTTTATAGTTACGCCAGTTGCATTGCTTACTCGCGTACGCCGCGTATTTGTGTGTTGTGTGTGTGTGTGTGTGTGTGTGTGTGTGTGTGTGTGTGTGTGTGTGTGTGTGTATGTGTGTGTGTGTTGTGTGTGCGTGTGTGCGTGTGCTGTGTGCGTGTGTGCGTCTGTGCGTGTGCGTGTGTGCGTGTGTGCGTGTGTGCGTTTGTGCGTTTGTGCGTTGTCGTGTGTCCGTGTGTGGGTTGTGCATGTGTGCGTGTGTGCGTGTGAGTGTGTGCGTGTGTGCGTGTGTGCGTGTGTGCTTGTGTGCGTGTGTGCCTGTGTCTGTGTGCGTTGTGCGTGTGTGCGTGTGCGTGTGCGTGTGCGTATGTGCGTGCGTGTGCGTGTGTGCGTGTGTGTGTGTGCGTGTGTGCGTGCGTGCGTGTGCTGTGTGTGCGTGTGTGCGTGTGCGTGTGCGCGTGTGCTCGTGTGCGTGTGCGTGTGTACATGTGCGTGTGTGCGTGTGCGTGTGTAAGTGTGTGCGTGTGTGCGTGTGTGCGTGTGTGCGTGTGCGTGTGATGTGTGCGTGTGCGTGTGTGCGTGTGTGTGTGCGTGAGCGTGTGTGCGCATGTGCGTGTCTTCGTGTGTGCGTGTTTGCGTGTACGTGTTTGCGTGTGCGTGTTTGCGTGTCCGTGTGCGTGTGCGTGCGCGTCGTGCGTGTGTGCGTGTGTGCGTGTGTGCGTGTGTCGTGTGTGCGTGTGTGCTGTGTGCGTGTGTGCGTGTGTGCTGTGTGTGTGCGTGCGCGTGCGCTGCGTGTGTGCGTGTGTCGTGTGTGCGTGTGTGCGTGTGTGCGTGTGTGCCTGTGTGCTGTGTGCGTGTGTGCGTGTGGCGTGTGTGCCTGTGTGCGTGTGTGCGTGTGTGCCTGTGTGCGTGTGTGCGTGTGTGCGTGGTGCGTGAGTGTGCGTGTGTGCGTGTCTTCGTGTGTGTGTGTGCGTGTGTGCGTGTGTGTGTGCGTGTGCGTGTGTGCGTGTGCGTGTGTGCGTGAGCGTGTGTCGGTGTGCGTGTCTTCGTGTGTGCGTGTTTGCGTGTGCGTGTGTGCGTGCGTGCGCTCGTGCGCGCGTGCGGGTGCGTGTGCGTGTGGTGGTGTGCGTGTGTGCGTGTGTCGTGTGTGCGTGTGTGCGTGTGTGCGTGTGTGCGTGTGCGTGGTGTTGCGTGTGCCTGTGTGTCGTGTGGTGTGCGTGGTGCGTGTGTCGTGTGTGCGTGTGTGCGTGTGTGCGTGTGCGTGTGCGTTGTGCGTGGCGTGCGTGTGTGCGTGTGTGCGTGTGTCGTGTGTGGTGTGTGCGTGTGCGTGTGCGTGTGTGCTGTGTGTGGTGCGTGTGCGTGTGTGCGTGTGTTTGTGTGCTCGTGTGTGTGGTGTGTGCGTGTGTCGTGTGCGTGTGTGCGTATGTGCGTGCGTGTCGTGTGTGCGGTGTGGTGTATGCGTGTGTGCGTGTGTGCGTGTGCGTGTGTGCGTGTGTGCGTGTGTTGGGTGTGTGCGTGTGTGCGTGTGTGCGTGTGTTCGTGTGCGTGCGTGTGCGTGTGTGCGTGTGTCGGGTCTTCGTGTGTGCGTGTGTGCGTGTGTGCGTGTGCGTGTGCGCGTGTGTATGAGTCGTGTGCACGCGGCGTGCTGTGTGCGTGTGTGTGTGCGTGTGTGCCTGTGTGTGCTGTGTGCGTGAGCGCTGTGTGTGCGTGTGTGCGTGTCTTGTGTGGGTGTGTGCGTGTGTGTGTGTGTGTGTGTGTGTGTGTGGTGTGTGCGTGTGTGGTGTGTGGTGTGCGTGTGTGCGTGTGTGTGTGTGCGTGTGTGGCGTGTGCGTGTGTGCGTGTGTGCGTGTCTTCGTGTGAGTGTGTGCGTGTGCGTGCGTGTTTGAGTGTGTGCGTGTGGGTGTGCTTGTGTGTCGTGTGTGCGTGTGTGCGTGTGTGCGTGTGTGCGTGTGTGCGTTGGTGCGTGTGCGTGTGTCGTGTGTGCGTGTTTTCGTATGCGTGTGTGTGTGCGTGCGTGCGTAAGCGTGCGTGTTTGCGTGTGGCGTGTGTGCGTGCGTGTGTGCGTGTGTGCGTGTGTGCGTGTGTGCGTGTGTGCGTGTGCGTGTGCGTGTGTGCGTCTGTGTCGTGTGGTGTCGTGTGTCGTGTGCTGCTGTGTGTGCGTGTGTGCTGTGTGCGTGTGTGCTGTGCGTGTGCGTGTGTGCGTGTGCTGTGTGCGTGTGTGCGTGTGTGCGTGTGTGCGTGTGTGGCGGTGTGCGTTGTGTGCTGTGCGTGCGTGTGCATGTGTGCGTGTGTGCGTGTGCGTGTGTGCGTGTGTGCGTGTGTGCGTGTGTGCGTGTGTGTCGTGTGTGTCGTGTGTGTGGTGTGTGTGTGTTGTGTGTGCTGTGTTCATGTGTGTGTGTTTGTTTGTGTTGATGTTGTGTGTGTGTGTGTGTGTGTGTGTGTGTGTGTGTGCGTGCGTGCGGGTGCGTGTGTCGTGTGTGCGTGTGTGCGTGTGTGCGTGTGTGCGTGTGTCGTGTGTGCGCGTGTGCGTGTTGCGTGTGTGCGTGTGCGTGAGTGCGTGTGTGCGTGTGCGTGTTGTGTGGTTGTTTGTTGTGTGTGTGTGTGTGTGTGTGTGTGTGTGTGTGTGTGTGTGTGTGTGTGTGTGTGTGTGTGTGTGTCTGTGTGTGTGTGAGTGAGCGTATGTGTGCGTGTAGGTATGTGTGTGTCGCGCGCGCGTATGTGTGTGTATATGTATGTTAGTAGTCACGATAACTTCAAAACGACAACACGTACGTCATTGAAATTTCGTACTTAATCTTGTTTTCACTTCTCCTGGAGGTGATTAAATTTTGGAACAAATTCAACAGCCGAAAGAGGCGGGTTATCAGGAGCAGTTTTTGGTGTTTATCAAATGTTGCTGAAACAGTTACATATTTCAAAGATTTAAAGTACCAACATATACCTTAAACGTATCGATTAATTATGTTCTATGCAATTTTTTGACACGATGCGTCATTTAGCTGCAAAATTTCCCAAAGTAGAATATAAGTGTTCGATCAACATTTTTTCAATGTCTGAATAACGATTAATTTTATCAGAAAACCTCATTGTGAACTTCCTTTCTACACAGCCATATAAACACTCATTAAGTAAAATTGGAAATGCTTAAACTGTATTATGGATATTTTTATAGAAGCTGGCGGCTTTGGAATATTTTGTTCTGTATACATTCAACAGCTAAGATTAAGCTCATTTGATACCATGTGATTTTACCAATTAGTCAACAATATCTAATACCTATATGAACTACAATAATTATAAAATGAACAAAAAGGAAAAGTAATCTCTGGCGCAAATTAATTGGACCATCACCCCATCATAATGATAAATATTTATTTATCCACTAAAATCTTGTGCGTATTTTTTTTGACAGTTATATTATGCCAAGTGGGCGTTGAAGGAATAATTTACGTTTGAGTTAGATGTCAAAATGGTTCGCGGAATGTCCTTATCTAACGATGTACGAAATTACATTGTTGCGGCCCATAACAAAGGACTTCTTAGGCATACAATTGCTCAAAATTTAACTATTCCTCAACGAACAGTGAGAAATATAATTTCGCAATTTATAAAAACCGGACCTGTTGATTCAGCCTTCTCTCGAGAATTGGCTGTAAAATTGGCATGTGTAATTGATAGACCAATTTCAAAAGGCACTTGTCTGAGGAAAATGAAAAAAATGGGATACGGATTCTGCAAGGTAAGTTTTTACAAGCGACACTTTCTACTCTTAAATATTCAATAACTTATCATCTCACTTTAGGCAAAAGAAGAACCACTGATCAGAGAGAAACAGAAAAGAAACCGATTTTTATGAACAAAAGGCCACCGAAACTGGGTTTAACGTCACTGAGACTCAGTCATCTGGAGTGATGAATCTAAGCTTGGGGTCTGTGTCGGCGATACACGAAGTAGAGTTATTCGAATGCCAGGGGAAGAATATCACAAAGACTGCCTTAAAAGAAAGGTTAAGTTTCCGGTATCTGTGATCGTGAGGGGATTTATGTCCTAAGAAGGAGTTGGACATCTTCTTTTCATTGATGACACTGTCAATGCTGCGAAGTACAAAAGTATTTTGTAAGAAGAATTATTGCCTTCCATTAAGGAATTCAACTGCCAGATGGCGCAGCCTGCCGTACAGCGAAATCCGTAACATCATGGTTGCGGGAAATGAATATTCTTGTTTTAAATTGACCTTCACGCAGGCCTAATCTATTCTTGTTTTAAATTGACCTTCACGCAGGCCTAATCTATCCCCTATTGAGACTCTTTTTCATCAGATGAAAAAAGCACTTCGAACTACACTAGTTCGTACAATTTCTGAATTAAAGGTTAAAGTTAAGAAAATTTTGAATAATTTTCAACCAGATTACTGTCAAACATTAGTAGGCACTACGTCAAAGAGAATTGAGGCTGTTTTAAAACGTAAGGGTAACTCCACACAGTGGTAACTCGGAATAAATGTTTGGTCCAATTAATTTGCGTCAGAGATTACTTTTCCGTTTTGTTCATTTTATAATTATTGAAGGTCATATAGGTATTAGATATTGTTAATTAATTGGAAAAACCATGTAGTATCAGATAAGTTTAATCGTAATTCGTAAGCGTTCAATTTATAATAGTTAAATTCTAATTCACAAAAATAAAATTGTGTTTCATATTTGTCTTGGTCCAATTTGTATGCGTCTGGGCTCGTAGATGTCTATTATATGTGCTTCAAAGTCTTATGATTTATGAAACATGTTTTTTATACTATTTTTTGTAATTTGCCCTTTTACTTTAGTTGATTTAGGGATTTTTGTGGCGGTTGGTAATAGTTTAATTTTAAAAGTGAAAATTTGATCTAGTCACATTTTGTTTTATCCAAATTGTCACAAAACGCAAAAATGAAGATAATCAAAATAATCTTGCATGTACACCCTCTGAAATACGTGAAATTGCCAAAAATACTGCCGCGAATTGCTCACATCAAACTTTTCCACTGGACTCATGCTGTTTTTGACACATTTTGTAAGAGTGACATGCATCGCATAATTCCGGATCAAGATTTGCCAACCTAAACATTATCGTATAATGTTCGGTTAATTAATGGTTATAATGACATCGGAGATGACGTCGCGTTTTTTAATACGTCTATTAGAGAATCAAAATGGAAGCAAATTATAAAAAAATATTTTATTCCTTTTAACTTCCACTTTGTAGGTTGGAAGGTTGTGTGTTGTTCCACACCAGATACTTATCATGTAACTAATAACCTACACATTAGCCTATCTTTTAAGTGAAATATAAACGGTATTATGATTGCAGGTACTAAAACATTATATTTAAATAAGTATTGAATAACAAGCATCTTCTCAATCGAATTCAACTTTAAGATCACAATCACATCTTTAAGGATTTAATGGAAAACCACATATTATCTGATGCGGTTGCGCTTGGCATGTCAAAGATATCTCTAGAGAAATCGGTTTTCCAGAAGAGATTGATTTTAAAATAGCGTGTTTGTGATTCAAGAAAAGCAATAAGTTATCAAGTTTTACAATTTTACTATCCAATTTATGAGAAATAGAAATAAAGCATCGAACACATATCAGTCTTCTTCCCTTTGTGGTTTGTTTTAACACGAACAGTTGTACCTATATTCAAATATACTGCAACATTTATTGAAATAAAATTGTTGACAAGACGCATACACAGGAATTCTGACAGGGTTATGAATGCAAGCAAATGTGTTAAAGGTTAATAATTTTGAGTGCAATATAGTAATGTAATGTTCTGACAGTTACGGCAAATTTAGCTTACCGGTATGTAAGCGTTTTCTTGCAATAAACTTAAATTATATCTTGTGAAAGTTGAAGTGAGCCATCTAATTATTATTTAAGGGAAGACTTTCTTTGACAGCTTTAAACTTTCAAGCATTAATATTCTACAGTTATACAACTCCATGTTAATTATAGTGCTAAACTAAAAAAATTCTTTTAAATTCAATAATCTATTCAATTCAACCTATACTTAGTGCAATTTATGAATATAGAAACGTATGTTTAATACTATCGTCGTTAGCCTCTGAATCTTCTTCCAAGTTCTAAAAATCTTAAAACTTCATTGAAACTTCTTTATATATCGTGAAGCCTTGATACAATTTTAATATGTTACACATATTATATTTTAGTCAAATGACCATTTATCCCATTCTAATTTAACCTTACCAATTTTTTTTAAATAAATAGGCTAAACAACTTGCATATTCGAAGGCGTCTAGTTTAAATTCAACATAAGTATGCCTTGCCAAAGAAAAACTGCAATTATTTACTAAAACCAAATACGTACTTACTACTGCGCGCAACTAAATAAAATTTTACCCTAAAAGACTAATGTGCTTATTAAACTTTTCCACAGCCTATTATGTTTTTTATTTATTTTGTGCTTGTTACTAAAATACAATTGTATACAATGAAAGATGTTGCTCACTTTAACGACAGTGTAGATAAAACGAATGGTAACAAGTCTTATTTTCCGCAAAAAATACAACGTTCGCTTCGTTGCGGTCGCTTGCGCCATAAACATATGCTCAAATTTTAAGGTTACCTTATTACTCTAGATAAGTTAATTACTATAAAATACTCATATATTTCTTTATAGTAATATATAAACATGCTAACTGTTTTGAATGTATTTTCACCAAATTAGATATACTACAATAATTTCTTTTAATTTTATAATACGTTTACAATTACCCCCATCTATTTACATTTCATCCATGCAATAGGGGTAATTGTAAATAAAGATTTCTTAAAACATTTAATGTTATGCAGTAGATAATAGGGGTATTTGTAAATGAATGCTAAATGTAGATACCTTCGCATACGTTTATCTATAAAGAAGTTTAGTTTAAAATTAACCCGGTATAAATATTACAGTGAGAAAACAGCTTGTATTTTTACTTTTTTATAATAACTACACTTAGTAAAATAAATTTAAAACTAATAATTATTTTTCAAACACACTGATACTTCCTGGAAACTTGTATAAAAGTTGTCTGGCCTTCTCCTGTAGGCTGGGGTCGGGAAGTATTGCCAATATCCGGTCAAAGTTTATAGTAGTAATACCAATGTCTTGAATTACAAATTCTGTTGCTATTATAACAATGAATCTTCTGTATCCCACAACAGTTATCTCACCATCTTCGTTATCTATTTGTTGAATCGAACATACATATTTATAATGGGATGTATTTATTTTTCCACCAATGAAATCTACCAAAATAAAATCAGCTACTTTTAATAAATTCCATTGTGATTGTATGTACTCTGCTTCTGGTGTCACATCATGCAGAATATCGTTGACAAAATTATAATAACCTGATTAATCATCTGTTATCTTTCCAATCTTTTGAGGAGGCCTTTCTAAAAGTAACTAAAAATTATTTTCATTAATATTCCATTTATTATTGCCTGATTTGGATTTCTTCTCGTCCTTTTCTTTTAACCTTTCCAATAAATCTGTTGTAGTTAATATTTCTCCATATCTGTTGGCTTTTAACCTAGGTAGGACTATTCCTTTTTCTTGTACTGTTTGAGTTTATTGCTTATTTTTAACTAATACGTTCGAAAATATACGAATGATTTTTGTGGTGATGGAATGACGTCGTTATTTGAATTATGCCCAGTTAATTCCAAAGTGCTTCCAAACGATTGCATGTTTTGTGATGCACTAATTTTATTTATAATTTTATGTTAATAGCTGGTTCGTTTTCCTTATTACTGGTGTCTGCAATTTCATTCAGACTTATTACGTTTTTATAATTTTCCAAGTCTTGAGGATTAGATATGGTTTCGGGGAATTTAGTAGCATCCACAGGAAATATTCCTGTACTAGGGAATCCACTCATAATATTTACAGGTTTCATGGCTTCCCTCCAGACTTCGTCTAATAGTTTAGAAAATTCTGACTTTATTATATGCCCTGGAACCCCTTTAACTAGTTGACGCTTTGCAAATGAGACTAATTTTTTTCTTCTAACAGGTTTTTACAGCCCCAAAAACGCATTTGTCTAATGCTCGTATTCGATCTGTTAAGTGACTTGGAAATTTTACTGACAAGATATTGTTGTGTAATGCTGCTTTTACAATGCCGTAACTTATATGACTGCTATGTCCGTTATATAAAAGCAATGCTTTTTGGTTGGGTATTTCATGTAGAGTCCTAATATTTTCAATGTGCTAATCAACCCATTCAAGAACCCATTTGTAAAGCAAGTATATATTGTTCCTGGATAGTCCCGTTTTGAAGTCCATCGTGCTTGTATGCCTGCACCTTTATAAACTATTAAAGGAGGTAGACATTTTCCATCAGCAGATATTGTAGCCAAAATAGTAGTAGACTCTCTTCCAGAGACACCAGATATCCTTACTAAAGCTGTAAATAAACTTAAGCATTGGCACTCAAACATATTATATAACAATCTTCCTTTACCTCCTTCTCCATTTGCCTTCGCCCTTTTTGGATCTATACAAAATCCACTTTCATCGTAATTAAACACAAACAGATTCTTTCCTTCCAAATTATAAATTTCTACCAATTGTATTAATTCTCTAAAAATTTGTATACAACGAATGAATCCCCTGCGTCATTTCTGAACTTTTGTAATAATTCCGGTTTTTGGAATGATAGGGTTTGTCAGGGTATTTTGAACACCCTGTATACGTATTGGGTAATTTTGTTTGTAGTTTTATTCACTTAGTTAGATTCCGTATATATAGATATCTTTTTCTTTTCTTTGTCAAATTTGGTTTTATAGTAAATTTGTTTAACGTGTGTTGCGACCTTTAGGGATGGTAGGTGTATGGCGAGCTTTAGTTTTTTTTGTTTGTGAAATTATTATTCCGTAATTTAGGTTGTTTTTCCTTATTATTCCTCGTTTATAGAAGTTTGAGTAACGTTTATTTGTATATAGTTGTATATAAGTTTAATTAAGGTTTATTTCGTTTGATATCCGTAAAATATAATAGAAAGTTTTATAAAATTTAAAGAAAGAGTGTATATTTATATGTGTATGATGTCATGTTGGCGACATAAAGACGCTTAAGTATAGTTGTTCAGATTATTAGTGAGTATGTTGGTTTTAATTCATAGAGATTGAATGTGGGACTAATTGTTCGTACTTTAAGGAAAACTTAGAGATATTTTGCAGGTTAAGTCTGCTGACGTTTTAAAATTTTGAAAACTACCGAGCCCTGACGGATGAAAACGAAGTTTGTATTGGGGTACCATCTCTTCACCTTTCGTTTTTTTAATTGGTGGAATTAAAGTAGATAAGATTTTTATGAGTAGTGGGATTCAAAATTCCAAGATGGATTTTGGTAATAATTTGCTGGATTCTAAAACTGATCGCGCTCTCGTGTACTAGTACGGTGCCGTTTGTTGTTACGCTTTAAGGGGTGGTTTAGAACGTTGATATATTGGACCTTGTGGTGTTTAACGAACGTACTTTTTGTGTAGTAAGGGTAGTTAAGCTACTTCTGAAGAAGACCTGTAAAGGGATTTTATTAAAATTGTTCATTCACCAGAGGATTATACCTAGTGCCGATTTCGATTTTACGTAGAGTTACCTAGGGGACATCGTCGTGTTTTATTAGTGCTTCGGTGACTTCATTGGTTTTTCTCGCTTCTGCGGATTTTAACATTAACGTTCTGGAAGTGCCTCTTATTTACCGTACAAAGCGTGTTTAAGGATAAAGAAACTTTCGCAATATATTAAAATTATAGTTACTTAAATCAAGTTATGAACCTTTTAAAAGCTAAAAGTTATCAAGCATATTGAGGGCACAAATTAATATTTTAAAAGAAGTTTTTTTAATTAATGCAGTAACATTTTAACGAGTTTAAATCAAGAAATCGTTTGTGTATAAAAGAACAATAGTCAACATTTCATTCATCATTTTGCCAGACCAGGAAGATTTCATTTCCGTAATAGCAGTAACCGATCATATGGGTCGTTTTCATTGTTGTAACATAGGAGAGGTGTAATTCTAGACCTTAAGGTAACATAATATTGTTTTTTTTCTATTGAATATTTCAAGATTTTTGTGTGTTTCGAATTATTTTTTTGTGTTGAAGGTTTGAAAGCGGTGTCCTATTTTTTTGGTAAATTAAGTTGTTTTAAATTTATTTAGTGTAATTAATTGTAGTTCTGACGCTCCGCCTTCACACTTTGTTATTTATTTTAGTATTAAAGGGCAATTGACCCTGTAGTAGTGTGGTGTATAATCCACGAAATAGTTATATAGGTTAAACCATTTAGACTGGCGTAAAGCAGCATTCTGATCAGACATCCTGTCGCCTTTTAAGCCTTTGTATTTTTTTTGTTTATACGCATTATCGTATGTTTATATTTATCCTTTTTTTTATTATTTTATTATAGCTTTGTTAGGTTTTATAAATGTGTTTTAATTCTGTGGAAACCCTTTTGTGTTGCATAAAAGTTTTTTGCAAATTGCAAGTTACCGGTAATTTAGTTTTTAACGTAACGAAGTTAGTTTTTATTATTGAGTAATAGCGATAATAATATTTAGTGATTTATTTGATTTTTTAGTTGAGTATTAATTTATTTAGAGTGCATTTTATAGCTTATTTTTTGTTTTGTTTTGATTATTAGTTAATGCCTAATTATTTACACTGAGGTGTAATAACGTAACTTTATTGAGTGTTTATCATGCTTTTATTTGACAAGCGTGTAGTGCTTTTGAAGCCCTATTTCAGGTGGTTTGCTGTGTTGCTGTCCAGTACACCTGGAATTGATTGCGGGTAGGTAAGCGTATGTTTTTTGTATGTTTAGACACGCTATGTACTCGTAATTTTGGCACGACGACCCTTATTTTGACTACCAAACATTCTGGCGCCCTTAACCGAATTGATTTTGTCTTCATCCCTATTGTGACTTACGTACGTTTTACTATTCTGGATGTGCAAAATTTTTCAACATCTGACCTACACCCATACGCTGGCTAGTCGGGGCAAAAGGCCAATTTTATCTGTAATCCCGTTCTACCACCCGTTTATACCGTTACAAGTTAGATGCCGTTTCATAAAACTATAATATGAGTTGCCTCCTGGTATTCCATCTGTAAATGGGGTCTCTAATTTATGAGCAGCAACATACTGACTAACAATTTCTTTTACTTCACATTTATTGCACGGATATCTCATTCTCGCCCTAGATTTGATACATGATTCTAAGGAATTCTCAGCTCCCATACTGTTCAACTTGGGAATATGTTCTCTTTTTTTGTAATGTATCTACAACTGCTTTATTTAAATCTTCCAGAGTGTATGTAGGTTCTTTAGTTTTTCTAATATATTGTCTTAGCATCTGGGCAACAATATATTTTAGTTTTCTAGGTACCGGACCGCATAAATTTTATTACTGCCGCGATAGAAAAGTTAATTAATGGGGTTGAACATATTTTATTATATATTAAGTAGTAATTTGATAATGTTTTCTGGACATTCTATTTTCTGTATTTTACGTAATTGATATTTGAGTAAGGGTTGAAAAAAAACACATGTTAGTATAGAAACAGATGTTCGTTCGAACTGCTTTTATTGAGGTAGTGTAACAAATCTTTGAAAGTCGCTGTGTCCACGTTCTCGTGGTAAAAACTTCACAAATGTAATGATAAATTGTGTCGATGCAGACCGCGATCAAAAGATATCTTTGTGGGTATGTTGAAACTTGAGACCTTAATATAGCGCTTGGTAGGGACGAATGTCGTGCAATAATTAATATGAAACTGTTCCAACGTAAATTAATGTTTCTTGCTGTTTTTTTAATACTTTGGAAAAATGGAGGTTGATTACGGGAGTAAATGTAGTTAGGTTTGAAATCGGGGGAAAAGGGAGTTACAGTTAGAGTGCCGACGGAGCCAGATGGGAGTGGTTTATTAAATATCTTCATTTTAAACAGTTGGTCTTTAAAATATTTCGAGCGTGTACATTTCCTTTAGAATTAGCCAACGCTAATTTGTCTCTTCTTTCTGGTGTTAGTTTTAATACGTTTTCAAATATTAACCTATAAATAACAGTCACCCTTTTGAAATTAAACCGCGTATGTTAAAGATTCGTGTCTGTGATCAATTAATTCACGTGTAGGTAAGTATTTTATATAAATTAAGGCTGGCAGAAAATAATTCTACAAACCTATGTAACGTATTAAAAATCGAGCATTGCCTTGAAAAGGTATCTCATTCGCATGCGGGCTCATTAAGCTAAAATCTGCTAAAATAAAAGACAGTACAGGGCTCCCTCACTCTTTTATTTGTGTGAATTAGCATTGTTGTTTGTTGTTTATATTTATATTTGCGTAAAGGTGGGAGAACGGGTAGAGGATAATTCTTTGTTACCAACTGTAATGGGCAATTGCCAACTAGTTACATACTCACGGGTCCAGATGACCATTAAACACCTCGAATTTTATTTTTATTGTTTTTATTCTTATATAGATAAATGTGTAACCTGGAAAAGGGACGCTCCATTTTTCTAACGCACTCAACCTTATATATCGGTCACGATGTTATGATCTATTTATAACTTTGTTTAATGAGTTTTTTGTCGGTTTGTTAGTAGAATTGTTTACCTGCGAACTAATTTCCTTTTATATGTAATTTATTGTAATTACATATGTATTTTGTGCTTCAGTAGTCACTAAACAAGTGTGTCCGTGTAAATTCCTTGTCTATTTCCTTTTGTCCTTACATTTACCTTATTATCACCTGTGCAATTTTACTGATGTTGTATTTTATATGGACCGTAATGTGCCTTATTGCTTTGTGTGCTTATTTACTTAAAGACCGGCAGGATTTTTTTTAAAGGGCCACATGTTTGGTATTGATTTTTACCCTGATGATTTATGACACAATTGTGGGTGTGATTATATGGTTTTTTCATTGTGTTTGTGTGTAACTAAATTGCTTTTTATTCATTTTTCTCTTAGCGTTATAATTTTGTACACACTTTAACCTGATTTAATGACGTTTTGTTATGTATTTGTGCAATTACTTATTTATGAATAAAGAAGGTTTTATTGGTTGTTCTTTTCCACAATAGTCCATTAACGGGTTGAACCACCATTGCACAAAGCTCGTTCATTTTAATTTTAGTAGCTTCATTGTTTATCTGCCCCACATGATGCAACACTTACCTCACCCAGCCTATCTCAGTCAAATATCACAACGTACCTACTACCAGATGGCCACTTCGTTTTTATTACCGTAACTTTTTATTTAAAAAGAAAAAAAAATGATGAAAAGGAGAGGGTTAATTGTTTAAATTTGAATAAATCAATTTAGTTTTTTTAAGCTTTTGAACCATTAATTTTGTTTGTTTTGTTGAAAAACATGCATTATCAGTGTGAAGGGTTATTAACGTCTGTTATAGAGGGCAAAGGGGAAACAATTTCCTCAAGTCAAACAAAACCTATAAAGATTTTGATGGAATAAATGTGTACAATTTTTTTTTCTCTTTCACTGATTTAGAAATATTATTAATCACAAATTGCACCTTTCTTCTGGAAAGCGTCGACTTCTTGATTTATTAAATTACAATATTTGATTAAGAACAGTTGTATTATCTAATAGGGGTTACTATTTATATTTAGCATATTACATCTCAATATTATTCAGGCTTGTTTGTTGACAATTGGTACTGGTTACGTAACATATTTTGGGAAGGGTGAATGCTTATTTATGGGGAACCGCTTAAGGCCTCAGAGGTACAAGTTGCGTAACTGCGAAGTATGCAATCGTTGATATATATATATATATATATATATATATATATATATATATATATATAGTATTGTCTCACGCGTTTGGCTACCCGGTATATATAAGTATACGTATAAATATATACCGGTATATCCAATTTTTTTACATTCAGCGATGAGTCTGGTTACATTTTTTTCATTAGAAGTCAAGTTCAACTATATTTTAATAGGCGTACGTAGGGTACTTTCATATAAGAATAATTCAAATACGCATTCCACGAGCAGTTTAGCTACGCGGTATATGGATATACCATATAAATATACACAGATATAGTAAATTTCTTGTACATTTAACGTTGTATTTAACTACATTTTTTGCCCAAGACTAGGATGATTATACCAAATACACAGACTACTTGCAAATTTCTAGCTCAATAGTATGTGTTTGTACCACATATCAATTAAAAGGGCATCACTCGCCTCTAAATCAAAATTGTTGTAGAGTACCTAATTCCTATGAAAAAAACCATATAGGACAATAACAGGAGGAGCGTCAGTATTTTTCATGCATGTGGACTGATCATTTGCATCAACGGAATTGTAAGTATAATCTACTAATTAGGCGCCAAAGGGGTTTCCTCTGATGGCTGTAGCGTTAAATGCAACCGGAGAGTAAAATTTGAACAATTCTCACATGCGCCCCTGAATAAATGTTGTTTATAGTTACAAGAAGGAGAGGGGATATTGATGTCGGTAACGGTTTAATGTTTTACTCCATCAATTGGTGACCAAACAGAAGTTATCTGTATCTGCATTCCTACCTCAGTGTTAGCTAATCTTGCGATATAAAACCACCACTTGTTCGAATTTCCTACAGCTATTAAAGATAATTAAATTTTTTGTCAAATGAGTGACTACCTAAAATTTTAAATTAGAATCAGTGATGGTGTAGATTAAGGTCAAAAAACGTGAATCTGGAGAAAATTGAGATAAAGCGATTTTAAAAAATACCTTGATGTTACAAGATGTACTATCAAGGTAATTCTAATACGCTTGAAGTAATAAACAATGGAAATGAAGGAATTGGACTGTAGAAAAACCTTGATGCATTCAATGAAGAAGCAGACGCTGCAGGATACCTACGCGTTATCCATAGGGGGAAGCTTTTGCGAAAGACAGAGGAAATCGTATTCAAGTACAGTAAATAATCTGTGTGGAAGCTCTGATGGAATTAAGGGTTAAGACAGCCTTCTTGCCCAAGGTCTGTATATTAGTTTGTTTGTTACTAGCACATTTGCATTCTGTATAATTTGTGAATATGCTAATAAGATAATAAGCTAACTTCAAATCATGTATGAATTTCCATTAAACACAACAAAGTAGTTGGCTATGACTTTTGATGTTTGAATTTGATGATATATTTTATATTCACGATATTTTGCGTATTTAAATCTTTTACATATCAATGAAAATCGTTAATTTCTTGTAGGGCTCCTCTAAATATTTGTGAGGCATAATATATACCGTTAGTACGATAACTATTAAAACCAGATCTTCCTTTTCTTTAGGTATACCTATTCTCCGTTTAACGAACAGATTCAGTAAGTGCTCCTCCACGAGTTAGCGCCAGATTTAAATGGCACATTTGTATTGGTTAGCCGGGTTCACACAACCACGAAAATTTTGTATTATATTAACCTATAAATGTCAAAGTAATTTGTCATTTAGCATGTGTGTTTCATTCTTTATTTTAGTTAAAGCTTTTGCTCTAGTACTCTTCATTTTCAAAACAGTATTTTTCAATACTAGCTACAATTTTGTAGCCTATTAGCAAACAATTACATTTATTATGGATCAACGAAATCTTTCGCTGAAAACTCTCGGCCAGGCATTTTTCCGTTGACGAAAAGGAGCGAATCTTAAACATTTTTAAAGTTTGTGTTGAAGAAAACCCGAACAACAACAAGACTGAAAATGTTGCATTTACAGTAAAAGCAGTAGGTAACATAATAACTTTATAAAAACTTACTTTATTCATTACTTTATCATTATAGGTATTACAAATAAAAGTGTGTACAACATTCTACGTGAGTACAAGCAAACACGTGTATTACATCCTCCGACTATGTACCACCGACAACGAGCAATTTTGGATAACATTAACGACGAGACTAAGAGTAACCTTAGTCGTGTAGTTCCATTCCTTCTTTGAACAAAATACAAATGCAGTTACATCACGAATTTTGAATTGAGACACTACTTATGATAAGGTTTTTGTGGCAATTATTAAAGAATAAAGGGGTTTTCTCAACTGTAACATAATTGCATTTTGCTTAAAGTTCTATTCATTTACTATTTATCTACCCGATTTATGGCCTTTACAAACAAATAAATTAATGTAATTTTTTCCAAAGTACGTGCCCTGACAATTTGACTTCACTTCATATAAGATTTGACAGATTGGTAAACATTAACGAGTTATTTACAGCATGTCAACATTCCATGGACTAAAGATGCTTGTTTTCAAACCGTATTAAAACCGATTCATTGGTGACAGAGAATCTTGATTCGTAAAATGTGTCATTTTAAAATATTTCTAAATATGTTTATTATTTGATTACTGTTAAAACTACATAATTATACATATTAGGGACTACAATAATTCATGAGCATACATTAAAGAACCGTTGAATATAATTCAACCACTGTATTACCCAGAAAGTTATTTTTTGATGGTTGTAAACAAGGCCTATGCGCAGTTAGTAGCACGTACCTACAAATTTGTAGGAGGAGCATTTACTGAATCTGTTCGTTAAACGGAGTATAGTGGGATTTTTCTCCAATTAGCAGACAAGCAATCTGAGAATCGAGTTTCATATGTTTCAACACAGGAATATCTATTTTGAACGATCATGCCATTTGTATGAAATTACCATTAATACATGGACGAGCGACGGAAACCTCAAAGGATACCGTCTGGAGAACATAACAAGTACTAATATACAGTACGTTATCTTTGGACTATTGAAGTGAAAAAGTGGACCTCATGAATTTCTAGAGAAGTACATACAAGAAACTGACGTTTGTTAACATTTATTTAATAGGAATGGTTAATTATCTGCTAAATATTGTAAACGATAAAGTGTCACGAAATATAAGCATCAAAAGGTTACAGACCATTCTTATGTTGTGTTTAATTATAATGTCGTTTGAACTTTTGTCTGATGTTCAAAATTGAAAGTATATGTGTTTAGTGAATAATACATAAGGCATGGTAAAGAAGACGTTAGACTCGTATCCTTATTACACCTTTGGCCTATAAAACTCCTTTCTTTATTTAGATGTATGATTACTATTTTCATTTCTTATACTTCAACTGTGTCGCTATTAAGACATCTTTAGCATAGAGTATCATTTACTAAGCTAGATGAGTATTTCAAATCCCTGATTTAATCTCCTTTTCATTCCAGCTCCTCTAACCGAAGATCTATTCTAGATGGCATAAATCTAGACGAGTCTGATTTTTAACTACCACTAACATTAGTTGTCTTAATAACTATCATTCGGTAGCTTATAGGCAGCGTTATATACTTATACAGTATAAGTTCTCCAATACTACTAAAATCTTGAAATTTCCATTCGATAGTGAATTCATTCGACAGTTTTTTTTTAAAGAGTAATTTATTCGATAGTGTTTTTCATTCGATAGTGCTCAACACTAATTCTAAGTGAGAGAAATGCATGTTTATACGCGAGAGATCAGCTTGACCCATGAGCGTGCGTTAGCACCCGAGTGGGACACCTTCCACAACGTTCATAATGGCGTTTCGCTTACGTGTGATATACGTTTTGTCTTACAGGTGTGTCGAAGAAATCAAAACCTAATAAAAATTGTATCGTCGTATGCACCATTTTTCGTAGTTACAAACGATTGAAATTAACAATTCATGATTTTATTCATAATTTTCATTGATTTGCACGAAATTTATACAAATGAATTTCAATTACAACTGATAGGTATCAAACTTACTCAATTGAGATTACTTTATTTGATTTCTCTTACCGAAAAAAATTGTTTAACTACACCTGTAAGATAAAAATATCTTTTTCTCAGCTTGGTAATCTTTTCCTCGACACTTCTGCCAAACATAAGCGCCATCTGTATCACCAGTAGCTGTTCGTAATATTCCAAAATGGAATATTCAACAAAGATTTTGTTTGAAATTTTGTATTCTCAACTAAATATCTTCTTCCGGTGCATTGACAATGCTAAAAAAAGCCTACAGAGGCTCTGCTCTCTCGAAAACACAACAAGAATTATGGAAACTCAACTCTTGGATTTTTTATCATGATCCCTTTCACTAAGGACGCATTGTGGCCGACTATTTGACAAAACAAGCAGTAAATACCATCCAACAAGCACTGTGCTTTCCAGATATGAGTCCCACTTTTTCTGTTATCAAAATTTAAATTACTGCTTTGTGGAAAGAGATTTTCGAGCATTGATGAAGTAAAAGGAAATGCGATGCAGGAATTGAAAGCCGTTCGTACTCTGGACTATGAAAACTGTATGGGTGAATGGGTTACGCGTTGGCGTATGTATCAAATGGATTTTGAAGGCGATAAAATAAAACTATCCAAAAATTAACAAAAACAAATTTTTCAAATTCATAGTGTATTATTCTTCATGCGGCACAGAGAACACCTTTAGTCTTAATGATAATATTTGTTTCTAGATCAAGTGGGAGTGTCATAGAGATGGAGAATTTATTGCACTAGGTTGAAAATAAATTATTAATAATATGAAAATGTAAACTTTACCATTATTACACCTAATAAAATACTTATCTTTTTTTGGGTTTTTTAATGGTGTATTTGTAATCTAAACGTTTCGATAACGCTTACAATAATCTACGTCAATAGTAAATTATCTATTAAAATTGTTAAAGATGTCGAAACAATTTTGTCAAAGTTGAAAAAAAAAATATAAACATCAGCCTGCTATTAATATAACTGATTGAGAACGTATAAAGTTAAATATAGAATTCAATTTTAGTAAAGAATAACTAGTTCATTAATAATTAAATATTGTTAAACTGTCTTAAAGATGACAAATCAGAACACCTTCTAACGGTCGAAAGCTAATAATGAAAAAAGTCAACCAAAAAACAAATTAACAAAATTTAATCAAGTTATTATGTAAGTGTAAACTTTAATTCTTCAGTTCTAAATTGATAGAGGCATTCACAAATATAAACATGACATTAATTATAATAATCCAGTTAAATCTATCAAAGAAATTGGTTTGTCAGTAAGTGCAATGAAAAGCATAATGTAGAACGTTTTATGTAATTTTTTTTTTTAATTATAACTTTAATTTCCGGTACTTAAGTCAAATTATAGTAATGTGGTAATTTAACATATAATTGGTAACGCATTTACCTTTAAGGTCTAGGAAAAAACACAGCAAAAACCTAGACATACCAAATGTTTTTTAATTATAAAGTACCAAAACCTATTTAAACGGAGATTTTCTTCTTATCTATTAAAATTATTAAAGTGTTTATATATCTCAATACCTTCACGTTGTAAACTAACATAATGATGAGCTTGTCATGACCATATTTCCATATTGCCAAATTGAATGTCATGATTTAGATTATTTAAGGCATGGTCAGCTACCTTCTCTGGTTGACCTAATCTATAAAATCTCATAGGTTCTTTACGTCTTGTACCAAAGCTACGTTTTGTAGTCCCAATGTATATTTTTCCACAAGAACAAGAGAACTTATACACTCCGGAAGATGATAATGTGTTTGAAACATCTTTAGGTGATCTTAAATGTTGTTTAATTTGTCGTGTAGGTTTAAAAACAGTCTTAATGCCACGTTTAATTAGGATTTATTCAATTCTATCTGTGACATTAGCTATAAAAGGAAAAGCAGTTCAACAATGTTTAATTTTTAATTATCTAGTTATCCTTTACTAAAATTGAATTCTGCAATTGGCTTTATGCGTTTCGCAAACGGTTATATTAATAACTGCCTTATGTTTATGTTTTAATTTTTCAACTTTAACACAATTGTTTTTAGCGTCTTTAACAATTTTAATAGTTATTACTACTGATCAAGATAATTGTGTTATCGAAACGTTTAGATTGTACAAATACAAATACACCATTAAAAACTCAAAAAGATAATTAAACTATTAATAAGTTTAAAGGGCCAGCTGATGTAGTCGACAACGCGTCATATAAGACATACCTCTAAAAGTGTGGTGTAACCGAGCTCACGTACCTATCATAATAGTTGTTCTGTAATCACGCGTAGGTTACAAAATATTCATTAGTATTTAAGTATCTACAAGGTGTAGGACGCTATCAGTTTACGAGTACCTGATTTTTTCATAATAAATTAAACAGTCAAATATTATAGACAGTTCTAATAAAATTTTAATTGAATCCTAATGCATATTTGTGTAATTTTAAATTGTAGCATTATGCGAAGGAAATAATTTTTTTGGGCCGTTATTTATTGCATTATATTTCCTTTATCTTAATAGTTAAGATAAACGTAGTGACTAAATATAAAATATAACAGCACAGAATATCCTTGAAGAGGTATTAAATAACAGTGGATACAATTAACATCGAACGCACACAACATTGCGCTGGATTGCAGAGATTACTGCACGCAACGCATATTTGTGTGCTGCTTATATATATTTTTTTTTGATAGAAAGCGTTTTTTGAGATAGTTGTTTAAAACGATCATAAATTTGACAAAACTCATTTTTACATTTTTAAGTAAAAGATAAAATAGTGTAATATTGATAATTATAAAACAATATATTCGTTGGGATACATGAAATTTGCATTCTTCGTCTATTTTCCCGTCTTTACAGATTTGTTTATAATATAGTTTCCTCCCATTTGTAAGTTGTTTATTATAAGAATGTTTTTACTTAAAATTCAAACTCAATGTTATTATCATGTTTACTAAAACTTACATCTGCAGTAGGCTATACTAAGTATTGTATGTATGAAAATGTAAACTTTCACCATTAACACTCATAATAAAATGCTTATCTTTCTTGGGGTTTTTAATGGTGTACTTTAAAGTATACAATCTAAACGTTTCGATAACACTTACAGTTATCTTCGTCAGTAGTAAAGGCGCGTCCACTATGTCGATCGACACCGACCGACAAAGTTGATCGACAATGTCGAACAAGTCTGGACGTGTCGCTCGACATTGTCGAATGGTGTCCAGTTGAGTCGAACGCAACCCGCACCAGGTAGGTCCGGATCAAAGGCAGTCGAGTCGAAAGCACCAGTGTGGACGTGTCGATCTTGTAGCTGCTCTTTAAAAAAAGTTTAGTACTGTGCTGTTGTTTAAGTGAGTTACATTTTTATTGAAAATAAATTGAGTGATAACCAAACGTCAAGCTTTATTGACATGTACCGTGATTGTTCTTACTTATGGGATGCAAGTGATGTAAACTATAAAAACAGAAACAAACGGCACGATGGTTTGGTGGAACTCGCGGTATCATTTGGAATTGAAAAGTGGAGGTGGAAAAGAAAATTAGAAATCTGCAAAGCCAATTTGCAAGGGAGAAAAAGAAAGAGAGCGAGTCGAGGAAGACCGGGACTGGAGCTGATGAGGCCTACACAAGCAAGCGGTTTGCCTACAAAGGTTTGATGTTCTTGGCAGATAGAAACAAACCGAAAAACACTCAGGATACAGAGGTAATTTGATATTTATATTTTTCAATCTAGGAGCTGCCAGTTGACAATCTTGTAGTGCCAGGGAGTTTTTGAGCTCTTTGCCCGTATGTTTTAAAAATCAACTAAAATTCAATATATATTACTATATACATCTCCCATGAATTCATAGTTATAAACAAAGTAGCGTCGCATTTGTGACTTACGGCAGCTCCTGGGTTAATATACAATAGTTATGATTAAATTACCATAACTTTTTTCACACTAAAGCAAAATACTTCATTTTTTACTGTATTACTAACATGTTTCCAAACCAGTAGGGTTTCAAAAGAAAAGCCAAATACAGAATCTAAATATCAAAATTACAAAATGTGTAAAATTACTTATCATACTGAAGTGTAGTTCCCTTGCGGAGAGACAAAGTATTCTGCAAATTTATCCCTAATTTGCTGAGCATCAATAGAACTTCTCCTTGGGACGGCAGGCAACTTACTTATCTGGCAAGCGGCTGGATCACGCCTCCATAGGCCTGGAAATAGTTCTCCATCTCAGATGATTCACTATTCCAACATCCCAACTGAGCTGTAAACGTTTCTCGATCCGCTTTTCCTCAAGCAGTTATGTAAATAAACTGCAGCCAATGTCACTTTTGTTGCTGTATCTGGTTCCAATAATAATGGTTTTCTGAAGACACGAAAACTGGAAGACATTATGCCAAATGCATTTTCGAAACTCTTCGAGATCTACTTAGTCGGTAGTTCAATATTCTTTGCTTTGTTTCTTTATTATGCAGTCCGAGAATGGCTTCATAGCATTAGATGTAAGTTTGAAGCCTTCATCTCCTACAAAACGTATGGCATCGGAAGGCTTGATTAAAGGGCGTGGCTGGGGAAGGTGCATCATGTTGTTCTCTAAACATTTTTTAAAAACGTACCATTGAAAACGCCACCATCTGAAATTCTTCCTGGCAACCAACGTTCGCGTATATTAAATTATAATTTGCATCAACTACAGCAAGCAAGATAATGCTAAAAACCCTTGTAATTGAAAAATTCTGTTCCGAATGAACTGGTGCTTGAATGCTTATGTGTTTCCCATCAATGGCTACACAGTTGGGAAGTTCCACTTCTCATTAAAATATTTTGCAACACTTTCCCATTCCTCTGCATTTCGCGGCATCTGTAAAGAAACAAAACAGTCCAAGTAAATCCAATCATAATTCATTTTCTTTTATCAACCCAAATTAAATTAAAAAGTATTTTCATAAATAGTGTTTGAATAATTGTGTTTTTCTAGGATCACAAGAGCCAGAATGTGAGGAACAACAGAAAGAAAGTGACAATGAAGAAAACGTAGGCCAGGCGGAGACATCAAAATCGAAAGACAACAATGACAGTGCAAGTACACCACTGCATAAAGAGACATTTATTTACCCGAAGACACCAATTAAAAGGCGTGAAGGAAGTTTAACTTGCTGCCAATGCACCCATTATCAATGAAGCGGTTAACCTATTGAGATCTATCCAATCGAAGAAGAAAGACAAAGATGAGTATGATTCATTGGCGAACAAGTAGCCATGAAACTGAGGAAAATTACTTCACCTCAAACAAGGTTTGTAGCCCAACAAATAATTAATAATGCATTATTTGAGACAGAGATGGGGATGGTAGGTTACTCGTACAATGCCAACATACCTCAACAAACATCTCACAATATCTTCCCATCTACAAATCAAAATTATTAACCTCAGTTATCGCCCTACCCAACACAATCTCCCACGTTAAATTCACCATATTCATCTTCATCCTTTTCTGCCTCAGTCCCCTGCATCTGTTCGTTCTGAGTATACTTCGGATAACTTGGGAGAACAACCTGAGTTTAACGAAAACGAGCTCCTAGAATTGTATTGAACATATAAACACATTTTGTAACCTGTAATTTAAATTGAACAAACAAAATATTAAAATAAACTATTGCTATTACTCAAATGTGTATTTAACTTTCTTACCTTGACATAATCCTGAAGTACTTCTACCAGGGCATCACAAACTTCTGGAACAATGATAGAGATTGCTTGTTTTGAGATCTTCAACAGGTAGCTCAATGAAGTGTATGAATCGCCAGTTGTCAAAAGCGCAGGTTACTGCAAGGCGCTGATTCACTGGAATTGTTTTTCTGAATGCTGTGTCTTTTTAATTATGTTTGGCGCAATCATCTTCAAAAGATCTTCAAAATCGGAACTTTTCATCCTGAAAAGTTTTAAAGCCCGCATCACATCTATATTCTAGGTCAACCTCATCCAGCAATAAATCTTGCATAAATTCCTCCGTACTATACTTTTTCTGCCTCGAACAAGGCTAGGCGTACCCAAAACCTCCGCGGGCGACGACGAGGATCTTGTTGACTTCGATGGCAATAAGAATTGCAGCTGAAGCCGCTACTCCAGCATCTTCATCATCACTCATATTTTATATTATGTAAATTAAATTCACAATGATTATTGTCGGTCGACTTGTCCACATATACTAAGTTTAAATTGACAAATTATCGAGCGATATTGTCGATCGACACGGTCGACAGGGTCGATCGACATAGTGTGAGACTTAATGTTTGTTAAAAATTGTTAAAGATGTAAACAATTTTGTCAAATTTATGTTTATGTTTTAATTTTTCAAATTTGACAAAATTGTTTACAACATCTTTAACAATTTTTAACAAACATTACTACTGACGAAGATAACTGTAAGTGTTATCGAAACGTTTAGATTGTATAATTTAAAGTACACCATTAAAAACCCCAAAAAGATAAGTATTTTATTATAAGTATTGTATGATTTGTATTGAATTCAGTCGAACACCTTTGCAACATCAAAACAACGAAATTATTTTTAAAGGTTCCCAGAGCGACAGTGATATGAGTCTCGATCAGGCGGTACAATCCATCATTCTATCTTGTCTACTCAACAGTTTTTCTTGCCTAAAATCTAAAACGTGTACAAGTTATATTATACATGATAAAGAACCTTGAGTTCTTGGAAGAACTCACAAAAATCACATGCTAGTAAAAGAAAGTTAGTCGTAGGTTGATAAGTAGCATTAACAGTTCACCGGAAACGGGCCGAAGTGCATATACGCACACGCTAACTATACGCTTAATATTTTAATATAATTTATTAGAAACTCTGTAGGTTGTGAAATGTAAAAGCAATTCACGAAGAAACCGATGAACGTTATAGCCTTCCTTGTTTAGTAAGTTTCAACAAATTATTTATGTAACTATTCCGTATGCCCCCATGACTCAAAAAGAGAAACAATTTGAAACGTTGGGACTACTTACATAAAGTAATGACGTACGACTGAACTTACATGAAATTTCTTATACCTTTGCAGCGCGGTAGCTACCGTAAAGCAAATGATGTTGGTTCAGGATATCAAAAATTCAAATGTACGTTTACTCAAGAAGATTGCTCTGAAAATGATGAATCTCTGGCAGATATTTTGAAATTTTGGGCAAACCTTAAAAATCATCATAGGTGGTGTTTCGACACCATACTAATGAAAATTAATTTTTCTCACGAAAATTAATTACAAATGCAGAATCTCTTCATACTAGTCATCTTGTCACTGAACATAAAAACTCAGTGATTAATAATGTTCGCAGATTAACATATTGCAAATACGATTTTTTTCACTAAAACGATGCCGCTTGTTTTTTCTAAAATAATTGGTCTACAAATGAAGAATTTCAATGGCTCTCAATGTCTTTAATAATGAATATTATCCCAAATGCCCCACAAATTAGAAAATCTTTTATGGGTTTAGGAGCTTTTATGAAAGAGCGAAAATCACCGTAACATTATAGGTGTTGTTTTGATGCCAAATCTCTAAAAGTGGTGTTTCACAACAAAATTGTTTAAATAGGTCCTTTCCTACACAAGTTGGTCCACAAGAAAGAAATTTCAATGCAACTTTTTTTTGTTCAAACACAAACAATCAAAGGTGATGTTTTCCCGAATAAATATTTAAAATAAAAATAGGTAGAAATTTATTAGCAATTCATCAAAAATAATCGTAACTTGTATTCACACCAAAAGAAAGCAAATTCGTATTTTTGCATGATTTGACATGAGGATAGGGTAAATAAATGTTTTCCTAACACAATTGGCCTACAAATAAACAAAGTTATAGAAAGTTCAAGGTCCAGTTAAGCAAATTTTTCTTTGTATTGTAATTACAATAACAGTTTTTCTCAACCAAATTATTTTTTGCAAAAACAGGTTTTAGTAAATTAATTTAAAAGAGCAACTAACATTCTGAAACACCAAGTTTTAAAATATACCGATCGAAATAAATCGTCTTAGTTTTTGGACCATTGGTGAAACAAAATAAATGTATTATAAACTTAAATCCAAGGGACCATAAAAATATATTCAATATGGTGGATCCACATTGATGTCTAATAAGATAAAACCAGAACATATTACGCCTGTCTATTATAACAATGTAGCTACACCGTTTCCCAACAAAATCTATCCCTAAGAAAAGGCGTAAGATACAGCGAACTCAAACATGTTTATCTTATCGTATGCCCATTCCTTAGCTCAACAAACTTAATCTATAAATAAACGCTATCAAAATCGTGGAGACAATATGGTGCCCAACACATACAATAATAGCATTACCACAACAATTTCGCCACTTTTTACACTTGTCCAGGAAACAAATATTTGCAATATAGCGGATTTGTAATAAGATCTAATGAGATAAAATTTGAGTTTCACTATAAGTGTCAAATTAAAGACTTTTAATATGGCGGACACAAAAATTGTGACCAATAGCATAAAATTAGTTTTGTAATTACACCAATATAACTTTCTTTCTAACCACATCGTTACATAATGTAAAGTTTTTCGATATAGAGAATGCAATATGATGTACAATAAGATAAAACTAAAACTTTGTGTTCCACGACATTTTCCCAACAAGGTCAATCCTAAAATAAAGATTTTTAGTTTAGTGTTTACCCACGATAACACGTTGGCTATTTGTTTTCTCATAAATATTTCTAGTACGATAGATAAAAAATGGTGTTCAATAACCTAAAATCAAAACCTTTTATCTTATCACATCACAACTATAAGATAACTACCTTCCTTTCTCAACGAAAATGGTGTCCAGCTAAACAAATGAATAAATATCAATCGAAATGGTCTGCCAAATTAGCGGAAGCAGTAATTGCATAAAAAGTTATCATTGTTAAAATACGCGTAAAATCTGGTAACTCATCTTACCCTAATTTTAGTTGAACTAAGGGAGGCTGTGAAATATGATTTCATACTAAAAACTAGTTAATTTACTTAAACCTTTGCGAATAAAATAAGTTATTTTTTAGCTATCGGGGCAATGCGTTTGTCCGTATTCTGAACGAGATTGAAAAATATAAATCAAGGTCTTGGGAATCTTTGGTACAAAATGATGACAAACGCACTTAAGTCATAAAATTTCGTTGATGACCATCAGGACAATAGTTTTGATCGTTTTCAACGAAATTTGTAAATAAGTAGTGTTTGTACAATTTTAGTCCAAAATGAGGACCAACACCGTAAACCCATCATACTTATTTTTGCCCATATAGACAATACATTTGGTCGTTTCCCCAACAAAATTGGTGGATAAAGTTTTTGAGCATCCTTAATTTCAAATGATACCCGACGGTCTACAACCAAATAATTTCGTATTACCAATGCTGGTAGTGAGTTTAGCCGTTTTCCAAACGCATTTGGTGGATAAGTAAAGCTTTGAATATTTTTGGTCTGAAATAATGAACAACAGCATAAAACTACATCATTTAGTTGTTGCCCATCCAGACAATGCGTTGGGACTCCATTTATACCCAACCTCCTAAACAAGGTAATGTGTTTAATCGTTTTCCCAACAGAATTGGTGCATAAATAGAGATTGTAAGCATCTGCTGCCTAAAACGATAACCAATGTCCTAAAAATATACAATTCCGTTGTTGCTCGGAGGCAATACGCTTGAGCCCCCAGTCCACCGAAACCTGTCAATAAATGCAGAGTTTGGGAATCTTTGGTTCCAAATAATAAACTGCCCCGTACAAACAACATTTAGTTGCTGTCTATCTAGGGACCGAAATGTGCTAATAAAAAAGTGTTCGGACATATTTAGCCCCAAATTGTAACCAACCTCCTGAAACCATAAGGTTTTTTTGCCCATCTAGTCAATTAGTTTAGACGTTTTGCCAACGAAATTGGCGCATAAATAATATTTTTCGCATCCTTGGCCTAAAATGGTGGCCAACGTGCTGACACCATAATATTTATTTTTGCCCAACAAGGTAATGTATTTGTTTTTCGCAACAACATTTGTGAATAATGTGGCCCCAAATGATAATTAGTACCACAGGAACATGTAGTTCTTGTCCAACCAAGTAATGCGTCTGGTTATTGTCCCAACGAAATTGGTAGTAAAGTCATCTTTGACCCTAAGGTTAAAGGTAAACAGAAAACAAAAAAGAAAAACAAAACTTAACCAATGCGCAGTAAAATAGAAATGACTCACAAAACAATAATAACAGACAGAAATAGAAGATCTGAGGAAGTTTATTAAGGAAGATTGACAGCAAAGGTGATAAAAGTTCATTCTTGCCCAGCGAGACAACATATTTAGTCTTATTTCCTAGCAAAATTGCTCTATAGGCAAACACCGTAAACTGATAAACAGAAGAAAGAAAACATAGTTTCCCCATTATTATATGTATATTTAAGCTGCACGTTAATAAAATATAACTAGAAAAGTTAGTTTTTGTCCTTTAAAATTATCTCATCTTTATTTGTCTAAAATTTGGGCATGATAAAAATGAATAATAAAGATTTCTTGGATTAAAATTGCGATATGTGTTATACTTTCTTCCTCTTCACCAGACATCGCATTACTTTTACAGTATCGCTAAATTTTAGGTAGTAAACACAAACTCAAATTTTGGTAATTTGCTGGACTGAAAGTAAAACTTATAGTAGGTTTAACATTATACACTAGCACTAGTACAAAAATTTTATGATACAGTACTTAATGTACACGTCATAACGGTAATTGATGCAGAATTGTAGGCGACATAATGTCATGTGATACAGGCATCGTTCAAAATGCAACGTTATGTTTGATTCTTAATTACATACTTACATGAACGCTAAGGTACCTAAAATCTGCAGCAACAATCATACAGTAAAAACCATGTAGGCTTCTGGAAGTTCATGGAATAAAGTTTCAGAATGCATTTTTCAATAGGTAACATATTTATAGAGAAAATTAAACAAAATTGTGTAGTATTTACGTCATTTACGATTAAACCTGTGTAACGAAATATTCATTTTTAGCGGTAAGGTGATACAAAAGTTTTATAGAAAATTTAATTCCCTTTCCAAAAATTTTAAAAATTGAATGGATAGTTTTTATGATTTCAGTTTTTATAGTATTATGCAGCGACCGTCTTTATGACGTCATTACATCATGACTCCTCATGTATTGAAAACACCGGTCAGAAAATAATTCCAAACCAGGTAGAATGGATTAAAATCGGTGTTTGGTTTTTACCTCTCGGAGAGTGGAAACATCGTTTTTGAAGCGTTAGCAGTAAACGTTCCTATGTCATATAAAACCTAAACAATAATAATGATAATAAGACGCCGCTCAACAGATAAACATTTCAATCATAAATAAAACTGGCTTGCATTTTCATACGTGCAAATTAAAAATAACTTACACAATAAAGAATTAAAGTAGGGTTCTTAAAATCTGATAGTACCGCATCCTGCATTTTATTTTAA
>JARFJB010002205.1:130000-262500 GCA_036346205.1 Vesta saturnalis
TAGTGAGTTTTTAGACACACAACCGACATTTTTGAATTTATGGATTGTTGAGGTTGTCACTTTGCAATAAATTCTCAGTAGTTGGGATTTTAATAGAAGCCTAAAATTTATTTTTGTTTCTTGCGATGCTAATTACATTAAGTGTCCATTTATTTGTTGTCACCAGCGATATATATTTTTCCTCTTTTGCTAAAATTTGCAATTATACTATTTTAATGAAGCAGTAATACCTGTCGAACAATGGGTTAATGAAATATGCAACCCTTGCTTTCAGGTTAATATTATTATGGACGGTTTAAAGTTGCGTACATGTAACTAAGATAATACTAATTTTTGTTTGTTTATGCCCATAATTATGGATCAATCGGAGTAGATATATATGGTATCCACCAAGGTGTCGATAATGGACATAACCCGGTGACGGGATCTTCAGGTGGCAGCCCCAAGGACGCCGAAGTCGAAAGGAGATTGTACGAAATCAAGGAAGATTACTGGAAACTTTCCTCGAACAAACCGTGGTGAAGCAGAGAGCCATCGAAAATCTCGTCGCTACACCCGGAAGCGGAGGTCCAAATCGGGACTATTTGCGGACAAAGCATCTTTATCGGATTTTTGTGAAGGTCAGTTACTTAGTGTTAGAAATAGTAATTCCATACGCTTTATTACCTCTACCCCGAGTAAAGTGAACGAAGATGGCAATACACTCTCTGATTATGAGGAATCTTTTCAAAACGCTTATGTTAGCTTTTCAGGTACTGAATGTCGCAATATTTTGTTGGCGCTATCTAATAAAACTAGGTCCCTTTCCGGTAACCATTGGAAACACTCGTTGTTTTCTTATGTAAATTTGAAAAGTTTGCGGAATAGTACCATTTGTCGGATGATGATTACTTGAGAGCGGCAAAAACGTGTCTAGAAGCCGATGCTCAAAGTTGGGCGTTGATAAATGAGGTCGATTTGCGAGATTACGGTTCATTTATGGGAAGCTTTTTAGCGTATTTTTGGTCACACGAGAAACAAGTCATTGAACACAATAAACTTTCTAACATGCGTTATCATACAGAAGGAAGGTTGACTCTAGCCGAATATTTTCTGAAACAAATTAATGACTATTGCTTTTTTGAGCCTCCCATCTCTGAGTTACTTTGTACGAAATAATGCGTCAATATCCCATTGCGACCCAGTCATTATGGGGAGTCTGTTCGGGCCGGAACTTGAATGGAGCTCTTTCCGTTTTAGGACGATTATCGGCTATTGAAGCAAAGAAACCGAGAAATGACGTTCCGTGAGTTCAGGCTGTAAATGTTGCTAGGGAGTTACCGGATTCGTTACCTCCTTTTAGCGTACCTCCGCCATTTTGGATCCCCTAATGCTACCCGTCCTCGCTCTTCTGGAACCGACCCTGGGAGAAAGTAGATTTTCTTCTTGAGAGCTAGGGATGTGATTTTAGGGCCCGAATTACGGCAGTTTGCATTCAATTACGTTGATGATCCTTTGGTTGTGTCTGAATCGTTTTGTGATCGTATGCAACATCTTAGGAAACTTTGTGTTCGATTTAAGGAGGCCAATATGACCATAAATATTAGAAAAACCGATTTTTCTATTGCCCGAGGTAAAATTTTTGGGATATTATAGCTACTAGGAGCGTTAAACCTGATCACGCGAAATTATTTTCAATATACCAGTTCCTTAGGCCACATAATTCGAGTCACTTTTTCATGTGTTATTAGAGAACCAGGCAGGTTGTTTAAAGTTGATATGCGCGTTCTAGTTGTGCTAACCACGTTAGAGATATAGAATGTCTATTTAATATCGTTTGCCATATGAGCACGGCTAACCCCCCCTTGTGACATTGTAAATGTTCCGCGTCCAAGGGATCGTTTTGCCACTTACATGAGAAAAATGTTGCCATCTCCGTCAATGAATCGCCGACGGTGATTTGGAATAAGGTTCGTCAGAATTTGGATAGAGTGCAACAGCGCGGGTACGAGGTTTCAAACACCAAAGTGACAGACTGTGTATCGACGACTACGTTTTACTTAAGGAAAGTAATATTTCGGGCGCCTCCAGGAAACAAATATCGAACTTTCTCCCCTTATATTCCGGCCCCCTTCGTATTATAGCCAAACCCTACCCGAACGTATACCGTTTGTTGGATGACGAGATGGACTCTATAAAGGGGAATTAACATTACTAACCTGAAGTTTTATCATAGGCCCGAATCCTAGGCATATTTACGCCTGTGCCCTAGGCACCTTGTGTGGACCAAAAATAAGTAGAAGCCTAGTTGAATATACCCAATTTTTACATTTTTTGTTCTTATTTTTTTCTCTATTTTATTACTCATATTATTTTATACCTGTATTGTTTATTCATATTCTAATTGTTTATTGAGCATGTTGTCTAATGGACGTGTAGCTTGCCTAGTTAAGCTGGTTACTAATTAAGTTTTGTTTTAGTATGAATGGTTCTAGTTCATAGTGGGAGGTACCGAAAGATCCCGATCCGAAGCGAAGGATGTTGAAAACCTCCGAATGTTTCTGGGCGAACATGGTCGAGCTTTCAAAGGGCGTTCTGTAATTTTATTATTGCAACAAACATCTTTTTATCGCAATTGTTACCGCGATAGAAAAGTTAATTAATGGGGTTTAACATACTTTATTATATATTAAGTCGTAATTTGATAATGTTTTCTGGATATTTTATTTTCTGTATTTTACGTAATTGATATTTGAGTAAGGGTTGAAAAAAACACATGTTAGGATAGAAACAGATGTTCGGTCGAACTGCCTTTATTGAGGTAGTGTAACGAATCTTTGAAAGTCGCTGTATGCACATTGTTGTGGTAAAAACTTCACAAATGTAATAATAAATTGTGTCGGTACAGACCGCGATCAAAATAAATCTTTGTGGGTACGTTGAAACTTGAGACCTTAGTGTAGCGCTTGTTACGGACGAATGCATATTTTTAAAACTAAGATGTCGTGCAATAATAATATGAAACTGTTCCAACATGAATTAATGTTTCTTGTTGTTTTTTTTATTACTTTTGAAAATGGTGGTTGATTGCGGGAGTAAATTTAGTTAGTTTCAAATCGGGGGAAAGGGAGTTACAGTTAGAGTGTCGACAGATGCAGATCGGGGTGGTTAATTAAATGCATTCATTGTAAACAGTTGGTCTTTAAAATATTTCTTTTGTGTACATTTTCTTTGGAATTAGCCAACGCTAATTTGTCTTTTCTTTCGGGTGTTAGTTTTGATCTATAAATAACAGTCAACCTTTTTAGTTAAACCGTGTATGTTAACGATTCGTATCTGTGATCAATTAAATGAATATATATATATATATACATATATATATATATATATATATATATATATATATATATATATTCAAGTGTAAGTAGGTATTTTATATAAATTAAGGCTGGCAGCAAATAATTCTAGAAGGCTATATAACTTATTAAATACCGAGCATTGTTTTGCAAAGAAACCTCATTCGCACGCTGGCTCATTAAGCTGAAATCTGCTAAAATAAAAGATAGTATAGGGCTCCCTCACTCTTGTATTTTTGTGAATTACCATTGTTGTTTCTTGTTTATATTTGTATTTGTGTAGAGGTGGACGTGGAGAGCGGACATAGGAGAATCCTTGGTTACTAATTGTAATGCGCAATTGCCAAGCAGTTACTCCCGGGTCCAGATGACCATTAAACACCTCGAATTTTATTTTTATTGTTTTTATTGTTGTATAGCTGATTGTGTAACCTGAGAAAGGGGCGCTGTATTCTTCTAACGCACTCAACCTTACATACCGGTCACGATGTTAAGATCTATTTACAACTTACCATTCTAAGGCTTTGTTTTAATGAGTTTATTGTCAATTTGGTAAGTAGAATTGTTTGCCTGCGAACTAATTTCTTTATTTGTAATTTATTGTAAGTACATATGTATTTTGGGCTTTAGTAGTCACTAAACAATTGTGTACGCGTAAATTCCTTGTCTATTTTCTTTTGTCCTTGCCTTTAGCTTATTATCAATTGCAATTTTACGGTTGTATTTTATATGTACCATAATTTGCCTTACTATTTTATGTGCTTATTTACTTAAAAACCAGCATGATTGGTTTTAAAGGGCCACATGTTTGGTATTACGATTTTTATCCTGATGATTTATGACACAATTGTGGGTGTGACTACATGTTTTTTTTTATTGTGTTTATGTGTAACTAAACTGCTTTTGAATTATTTTTCTCTTAATATTATAATCTTGAACGCACTTTAACCTCATTTAATGGTGTTTTGATATATATTTAATTCTTTCATTGTTTTTTTTTTGGTAATTGATTTATTAATGTACTTGTGCATTTACTTATTTATGAATAAAATGGGTTTTATTGGTGGTTCTTTTCCACAATAGTCCATTAACTGATTGAACCACCATTGCGCAAAGCTCGTTAATTTTAATTTGAGTTTCATTGTTTACCTGCCCCACATGATGCAACACAACCTCATCCACCCTATCTAATTCAAATAGCACAACGTACCTACCACTAGACGGCCAATTCGTTTGATCAGATTTGAGGTTTGCAAGTAATTAAATGTCAGACTTGTAAATAAATTCTAATCTTTTAATTATTGTCAGGAAAGTCCATGTAAGGCAAGCAATTAATTTGAGTAATAGTGACATTATTGTTAATAAAATCAAGATAGATCACAAAGCGATTGTTTTGTTCTTAGATTTGCATTATTGCGAATCACTTCAATTACATTTTTCAAGATAGGAGGGACGCTTCAGTTTGATTGAATATCCCTATACTGAATTTAGCATTTAATGGATTTCATTAATTTTGCACTGTTTAAATTTCCCCAGAAAGTCCATTTACAATTGCCCCGAGGCAATAAATTTAGGGGGAATTGTAAACAATAATATACCCACAGAATTAATAAACAAGAGGTGAGTTAAACCGCTTTTTTTATTTTTACTCTGATCACCTCTGTTTGAACATTTAAATCAATAAAATATATGTTTTAACATGAATTAAAATACACTTTAATAATTTAGTATGCAACTCGTACCTAAAACAAAAGGGTTTCTCTAGGTTCTTTCCTTGATTGTGGTTTTGGTCTTAATTTAAATAATTAAACTTTTATTGTATTTATCTACTCCTGAAAAAATGAAACGTTTAATCTGGATTGTTGCATAATTGAACCACAGTTCCCTTACTGAGAAAGTGTTAACTAAATTAGTAATGAAATTCTTCGGACCTCGTGTATGTTCTACCTCACCCATGTGCTATTGCATCTTAGTCCACAGGAAAATTTTGTTCACTTCATTATTTTGAAACCGGAAAAATAATCGAACTGTATAAACTATAATATTCTTAAAAGATAAAACTACACATTGTACAGATACAATTTTCTGAGTCTCTTGTTCTGAATGTTGATATAAAAAGATTATTAAAGTACCGTATATACTACCGTTAGATTGTAGAATTTAAAATTTTCTTACTTTCTTACTATTGAAAAAAAATGTTGAATAAGTTGCTTTCAAATTTGGTTTAACAAAATATATTTTATAGTGAAATTCATTTAACGATTCTTTTTCTTATAGCAGTTTGTGGATTGAATTGCAAATATCTTCTAACTCATATATCATAAAAAATTTAATAGTGCTCTACGTTATGGTAATGTATTTTTTATAACTTTATTTTGGATGAGGATGACAATTTTAAATTAACGCACGTTTCTGTTTTATATGAATTTAAACTGGTTTATACTCATGCTAAAATCCAACAAAATTATAGGAAAATACAAATAAATGAAATTTAAGAACAATAACCGGAACTTTACGCAAGTCTAAAGAAATGATTTTTGTATGTAAATATATGTTAACTACACTAGTCCATTCTATCTCAACGTTTAGATGGACCCTTATGGAACATGTGTATCATTTTTTAACCTTGATAACCCGATAATCAATAATAGCGTTGTCCCTGATGGCTTCACAGTGACTAGCAACTAATAGAAACACAATCGGTAATATGCATTTGTAATGTTTGTGTGTAAAGGATTTTCCGGCTGTCTGACGTGTTCAGGACGGACCAGATCTTGAGTGATTTACTGACTTGTCAGCACCGTTTAACCATTGCCGTTTGAGAATAACTACAGTTACCGTATACAGCTTTCATTCTGCTGTATATTCCCTTTGGCTGACGAACCTTTGACAATTTATTGTTTTTATTTTCACAATCACTTGTTTTGTAATTTTTACTTACAGTTCATACATTTAAGAATGAAGAATATATTTTTATTTTAATTTAATAAATTTCGTAACATATGTGGCAAAAAATCCATTCCTCAAGTATCTTTTACCATTTCATGTTAGTCGCATTTTCAATTTAAATTACACGGATTACTTCATCCGTGTCTAATGCGACAATTCAATTAATATCACAGACGCTTGAAGTAAATTAGGAAGATAAAACGGTAGTGAAAACGGGACTTCACAAAGGTGTTGTTCCAAATCCCTTAAAGGACATAGTGGTAATTCGGAGCAACAATCCTAATTCTAATTCATTTAGAAAAAAGTTGTAGATTTAGGTACCTAGGTATCTGTCTTGTATGAAATTATTGTCGACACCCCTGTAACGAATCTGTACATATTTTAATTCATGTTTGTAAATAAAATAATTACATCTCTCACAGTATACCGTTAGTATAAAAGACATAAGCATTAATTGTAAAAAGATATATTATGACCAAAATTTTTACAAATTGTGCTAAACTTCAAACGCTTTATATTTGAAGTTAAATGAACCACTTTTTCCAGTTTTTGTACTTTTGAGATGAAGAAAACTGAAACAATTTATTATTGTCAAACTCAGCAGTAAACGTGAGTTTGTTAAAAGTTACAGAAATAAAGAAACAGAGAAATTTGATGGAGACAGATCATATTTTAAGGATTTTTGACTGGCTTATAGAACTGGCTGAAAATTACAATTGCTGATAGAACGAAAATAAATTCAACAAATGTCATTTATTAATTAAAACTGGTAGTTATTTTAAAGTATTCTGTGAACCATCGTATAAATAGTTAACAATTTTCAGTTTGTCACAATTTTAAATACGGAACAAAATTTTATGAGGGAACTTACACACTAGAAAATGGATTTCCTACAATAATATATTGATTAGAAGAAAATGCTAAGTGAAAAACTAATTAACTTTATTTAAATTTCTATTGTGTTTTTCATGGGAGTGGAAGTGTAATAACGGGTCTAAGATGTAAATATTCAATTAAACTAAAACGCTTGCGACAAACCTGTACACAACACGTTCTCCTCTTTATTCATTGTTCGAGTACACTGTTGAAATTTTAGAAACCATCCCTTGACATACTTATGTGTGTACTACCCCAAACTTGCATCTTGAACGAATAATTACATTTTCAATTTTTAACTTGCACCTTTTTATTACTGTGTTGTGTGTGACACTGGTCATTCGAAAATTTTATATAGATATGCCGTTTTATATCTAGATATGAATCACAGTTTTCCAAAAGTTACGAATAATATAGCTAGTGATACATTAATAAGACTTGAGCTAAAAAAAGAAAAGAAGAAGCTTAAGCAAGCATAGAAAACTTTTAACGTCTGGACATAATTATGGTTACCTTAGTTGCATTTTCATGAGAGACAAACACTTCCTTATATTCCATTTTTGGTGCCTTCTTTATTTATTTTAAATATTGTATAGTTAATGTTTATTGTGTCACGTAATGGAGGTATCACAGTCACAAATACAAAACATTTTGAAGTGGATTGTTTATAAATTAAAATACACATCCTGCCATCCTGCTTATATTGGGCAAACTCTTAGGGACTTTAGATGTCACAAATACAAACACGCAGATTATGTCAAACATATAATAGTAAATAATCACTTTACGACTTCACAAAATAACAATAAACTTTTACATTTTTGTAATAAAAGAGACAAATTAGACGTTTTTGAAGCATTTGAAATTTGTACACATAAAGAGAAAGCACTTTTAATGAACGAACCGGTTGATCTTACAGACTCACCACTAACAGACATTTTAAATATAGATTTATAATTTACGTGTTGTACCTTAAAGATTTGTTATCATAACTGCTTATTATTTTGCATATATACCTTTTCTTGATAATGATACATGTTGTACTAAAATATGATGAGAAATAAATGTTTAATAAAAAATATATTGTATTTGAATCATTTGTGCTATGCAAAAAAAAATTGTTTAAAAGGTTTTGCTACCGTCACTTTAAAACACCAGGATGTAAATGATCAGATAATAAAGAAAGAACATAGACTTCTCTATATATCAGAATATATCAGAAAGCATAATTTCGTTCCACACAACCACACAATTGAAAGTATTGATGCGTTATCAAAGCGACCTACAGGGAATGAGAGGATACAAGAAGAACTTCATTATTTTGATAGAGGTCATCCGGTGTCTGCTTATCATAATTTCTGGTTTTATAAAATGGCTTTCAAACCGTGTTGCATAGTTAGACGGTTCCACCATACAACTCAAAAGAGTACAAACATTGCTGTTCAACCGACCACGTTTGCATAACGTGAACCAAAGTTAGTGTACGTCGAAGATACCAGTGTGAAGAACACCAAATAACATAAAAGAGAAATTGTTTGCACCTCACAGTCTTCATAAATGCGTTGCATGAGAAAGAGGAGCGGATTCATGAGAAATTGTGAAACAAGTTAGGCACTTTTGCAAGATCTTTCGGTTAATACTTTATTTTTATTCCCTTTTAATCCTTTTTCATTAAATAACTTTCTTTGGGAAGGTTTATTGACGTGCAATAACATGTTATCTGCTCAATGAATGGTGTTAAGGCGCTTGTCCGTCAGCATTGAGATCCGATGTACTATTTACTCATAGGTTGTAATGGCATGTGTTGGATGAAAATTGAGACTTCGGAAAACCTTATCAGCTATTCTGTATGCAACATGGAAATATGCGTCGCAGAGCCCGCGTTATGTTTAGGTCTGACCTTCCGCTATTGCCTATTTCTAACTATACAATCATGTATACCACAACTAGCTACCTGTGTTGTCATAATAAAGCCGTCAACATGCAGCACCATGGGTGTGTTGGTCTATGATAGTCTTTCATCAGTGATTTAGAAAGTTGAAAGTGTACTTACCAATCGTGTTCAATAATATGAAAAGAACGTTATTCAAATGGTAAATAAAAAAATAATGCAAGTTTTCCAAACAATTTTCAAAAACGATTAATAAATAAACGTTACCCCAAAAAAATTATTTCTGACAAGAATTTCTATACAACTACAAATTCAAAAGCCATAACAACAAAACTTCCTCAGTTTTTGCTTTTGTAGCGCGAAGTTTCGGAAACTTACTCTGCTGCCGTCGTCAGGATTTGTCCTGAGAAGGACTGATTTCGCATTTGAGTCGAAGTCATAACTTTTCCCAAGTACTTGATTACTGCCAGATTCCAACTTGCACCTTTCACTTACAAGCCTGACAACTTTACCGCCATTAAGTAATCCAATATACGTTTTTAGAACATATATCCACAGTGCCCGTCCAAAGCCCGTTCCACCTACTAATTTTTAACAACTTTGTAGATCACAATGAAATTTGGAGGGCTTAAATAGAAGATGAACGCCTACTTTTTCATGAAAAATGACAGATAAAGGTTTCAAAATGGCGGCTGAGCGCCATATTCAATTACTTTTAAATCGAACCCATTATATTTTCGAAATCTGCTCATAATTCTTTACATTATTCTCTAATACACTTTGATTGTTTTCGAAACATTAACGTTTGCAAAGTGACACTTTGGTCATTTCAAACCCAACCAACAACACAAATGTTCCTTTCAGTAGAGCGAGAGGGAGAGGGAGTGGGAGAAGGAGAGGGAGAGGGAGAGGGAGAGGAGAGAGGGAGAAGAGGGAGAGGGAGAGGGAGAGGGAGAGGGAGGGAGAGGAGAGGGAGAGGGAGAGGGAGAGGAGAGGGAGAGGGAGAGGGAGAGAGGAGAGGGAGAGGAGAGGGAGAGGGAGAGGGAGAGGGAGAGGGAGAGGAGAGGGAGAGGGAGAGGGAGAGGGAGGGAGAGGGAGAGGGAGAGGGAGAGGGAGAGGAGAGGAGAGGGAGAGGGAGAGGGAGAGGGAGAGGGAGAGGGAGAGGGAGAGGGAGAGGGAGAGGGAGAGGAGAGGGAGAGGAGAGGAGAGGAGAGGGAGAGAGGGAGAGGGAGAGGAGAGAGGGAGAGGGAGGGAGAGGGAGAGGAGAGGAGAGGAGAGGGAGAGGGAGAGGAGAGGGAGGGAGAGGGAGAGAGGGAGAGGGAGAGGGAGAGGGAGAGGGAGAGGGAGAGGAGAGGAGGGAGAGGGAGAGGGAGAGGAGAGGGAGAGGGAGAGGAGAGGAGAGGAGAGAGGGAGAGGGAGAGGGAGAGGGAGAGGGAGAGGGAGAGGGAGAGGGAGAGGGAGAGGGAGAGGGAGAGGGAGAGGGAGAGGGAGAGGGAGAGGAGAGAGGGAGAGGAGAGGAGGGAGAGGGAGAGGAGAGGAGAGGGAGAGGGAGAGGGAGAGGGAGGGGAGGAGAGGGAGAGGGAGAGGGAGAGGGAGAGGGAGAGGGAGAGGGAGGAGAGGAGAGGAGAGGGAGAGGGAGAGGGAGAGGGAGAGGGAGAGGGAGAGGGAGAGAGGGAGAGGGAGAGGGAGAGGGAGAGGGAGAGGGAGAGGGAGAGGGAGAGGGAGAGGGAGAGGGAGAGGGAGAGGGAGAGGAGAGGAGAGGGAGAGGGAGAGGGAGAGGGAGAGGAGAGGAGAGGGAGAGGGAGAGGGAGAGGGAGAGGAGAGAGGGAGAGGGAGGGAGAGGGAGAGGGAGAGGGAGAGGGGAGAGGAGGGAGAGGGAGAGGAGAGGAGAGGAGAGGAGAGGGAGAGGAGAGGAGAGGAGAGGGAGAGGGAGAGGAGAGGGAGAGGGAGAGGGAGGGAGGGAGAGGGAGGAGAGGGAGAGGGAGAGAGGGAGAGGGAGAGGGAGAGGGAGAGGGAGAGGGAGAGGGAGAGGAGAGGAGGGAGAGGGAGAGGGAGAGGAGAGGAGGGAGAGGGAGAGGGAGAGGGAGAGGGAGAGGGAGAGGAGAGGGAGAGGGAGAGGAGAGGGAGAGGGAGAGGGGAGAGGGAGAGGAGAGGGAGAGGGAGAGGGAGAGGGAGAGGGAGAGGGAGAGGGAGAGGAGAGGGAGAGGAGAGGGAGAGGGAGAGGGAGAGGAGAGGGAGAGGGAGAGGGAGAGGGAGAGGGAGAGGGAGAGGAGAGGAGAGGGAGAGGGAGAGGGAGAGGAGAGGGAGAGGAGAGGAGAGGGAGAGGGGAGAGGGAGAGGGAGAGGGAGAGGGAGAGGGAGAGGGAGAGGGAGAGGGAGAGGAGAGGGAGAGGGAGAGGGAGAGGGAGAGGGGAGAGGGAGAGGGAGAGGGAGAGGGAGAGGGAGAGGGAGAGGGAGAGGGAGAGGGAGAGGGAGAGGAGAGAGGAGAGGGAGAGGAGAGGGAGAGGAGAGGGAGAGGAGAGAGGAGAGGGAGAGGGAGAGTTTTGAATAAATACACAATTTTATAAGTTAATGCATATTAAAATACAATTTAAAAACAATTTTAACAAAGAAAAAGTAATTTCCCCGATGAGGCTAGAACACTCATTGCTTACATTACCAGTCCGATAATTTGACAGCTAGACCAATACCTCTGTTTATATTAACGTTTATTGTTTCCATACTACTGTGTCTACTGCGTTATCACTTTTTGTTGACATACAGACGCACACAGTGCAAACACCTGCTAATTATGCCAATGTTTCAAAAACTGGTCAATCACATTACATATCCTGGCTTAACCCGCATTTAGGCTTAACCCGCATTTAGGCAACCGGCACATGATGTTGTGCCTTGTTGAGTAAATGGTTTACTGAAGTGTTGGAAACATCTTGCAGATTTTCAATATTTCCTTAATTCGCTTCCATGACGCTATGCTACCACGTGTTCTGTTTATGTCTTCTGATTCACAATTAATTTCTGTTGTTTACTATTGCACATCAAAATGAATTGTATTTAATATCCAAACCGGGATATTTCTCACAAAACTTTTCTAAACAGAGACACAGATACACAGAATATTTTATCTGTATTTTCCACCTTTTTGTCCATTAGATTTCATACCACTACATTTTACAACATGTAAAATATTGCCTATAGTTAGTCACAGTTTGCGTTGGTAACGAAATAAACGACTTGCGAATTTTTCTTTATTACATGTATCTGAAGTTAACTTTGGGATGGATTTCCTGGTGCACTGCTTTCTTCTTCAAATTATTAGTCACCGTTTACAGACTAACTTCGACAATACGTTCTTATAATCTATTGAAGGCATTTATTTCTCCTTTTCTCTTTAAAATTTATGAACATTGTAGATAAGTAAGCGTCCTTTATTAAGAATTATTTTTCTTCTGTTATTGGCCTGTTAACAAAAATATTATACGAACAACTTTTTCTACACGCTTCGTTTCAACTGATATCATTATTTATATACTGTTTAGCAGTTTATAATTAATTGTAATTTTTGTTGATTTTGCTCGTCCTTTAAAGCCTTAGAAACTAGCCTAGCACACACACACACACACACACGCGCACGTTAAATATAACAACAAATCCGTGAAGATCAAGACTATTTGCAACAATACAAACAGCACTAACACAAAAAACCGTACTATAATTCTATACAGTGCATGATTGGTCTCTGCGTAACCACTCATAAGTGCTTGAACAAGCTGCATCTAATTGTTATTTGTATTACATTCCTATTTATGCTTTTCATTATACAACAATATGATTAATATTAAACTAAACGTATTTACCAAAAAGGTTCAGTTTATGCTAACATATCTCATTGTTTAAATACATTCTACCAACATAATTTCAAGTCTTAACTTTAGGATTAAACGTAAATGTCGTATTGCAGATAATTAGGGTTACAAAAGGTTTTATATGTTTAACTACTACGCTACTTGAAAATAAAATGAATATAATATTGCTTGGTTCATTGCAGTTTATAATTAAAATTTAATACTCTGGTGATAAAAATGACATATTAAAACTTTGTATAAAGTATAAATAAAGGCACAATTAAACAGTTACAAACTAATTACGTTACATTTTAAAAACTTTTTTCTCTTGTTCAATAGATAACCTATGTATAATACGCGTTAAAATTGATCATTCTGATATTCTAATATTCTGAAAATATTCTGTTAACTTAATTTCTTAATATTAAAAATGAAAGTTCATATTAGAATTGCAAGTAATTACAATTATATATTGCATTATACAAGTTGATGAATAATTTTGGGCAAACTGATTCCTTGTCGAATTTATATTTTATGCTGTTTTAATCACATCCCTATGTTATTCTTTATTTCTGTAAGTAGACGTTGTACACACACTCGCACGCGCACGCGCTCGCGCACGCACACGCACACGCACACGCATACGCACACGCACACCTGCGTACGCGAGTGTATGTGTGTGTGTGTGGAGGGGTGTATGTTAGTATCCACGATAACTACAGAATGACAAGTATTTACTTCAAATTTCGTATTTAAGTTTGTTTTCATATCTCCTGGAGTTGTTTGGATTTTGGAAATCATTCAGCAGCGGACAGGATTAGTTTATTAGGGACAGTTTTTGATTTTTATCAAATATTTCTGAAACAGCTTTATATTTCAGAAATAGAAATATTCCAACATATAGACCTTAAAGTATCGATTAATTATGTTCCATGAAATTTTTTGATGGGGCAAAAAAATTCCAAATGTACAATTTAAGTGTTAAAAATTATTATTAATTTTATTAAATACATAAATAAAAAGTTTACCTCGAGCAGGATTTGAATCTACGACCTGTACTTTGCTAGAGTACCGCGCTAACCAACTGCGCCACCAAGGTTCATTATTTATGTATTTAATAAAATTAATAATAATTTTTAATTACATATTTACCTTTGAACTTATTCGTTCATAACAAAAACTTATAATAATTTAAGTGTTGGTTCAAAATTTTTCAATATCTGAGTAACGATTAGTTTTATAAGAAAATGTGAAGACACATTTTTTAAACAAAATATAATACACTCCTTTTTTATAAAGTTTCTTAATATAAAGCAAACTGGGTCTAACAATTAATTAAATGGGATGAAAAATGTCTATTAACGTCTATCTGACGAGATGGTTTAGACGTAGATGCATTAGACGTTGATTTCATTGGTTCTGAAGATTGGCCTGAATAACACTTTGCATTGCAGTTGCTCTTCATGCATCTGAAAAAGTTTTTTGCTTTATTTGCCTTATTTCTGTTAAGTCACTCAATTTTACGCAGTTCCTAATAAGTAGCCTTTGCGTATTGGGATTTCGGTGGGCTGCTTTAAAGATTGCCTAATAATAATAATAATAATAATAGTAATAATAATAATAATAATAATAATAATAATAATAATAATAATAATAATAATAATAATAATAATAATAATAATAATAATAATAATAATAATAATAATAAATATGCAAGATCCGAAACCCAATTAGATAATCTAATCTCAATCACAAAAATTTTTAGTCGAAATATTTCTATGGAATTTGGAATAGATAAATGTGCCAAAATTAATATAATAAAAGGTGTCCCAATTATAAATGCTAAAATAGTAAATGAAATTCCACAGTTACTTCCAAACATGTATTACAAATATTTAGGAATGAAACAAAATTTTATATTAGACCATTCGTTACTCAAAACGAATTTCGACAAAATACATTGAAAAACTAAAAATTCTACTAAAACAAAACTAAATTCTAATAATTTAATATCTGCAATAAATATTTGGGCAATTCCTTCATTAACATATTCGTTTGGAATTTTAAAATGGTCTGATACAGACTTACATGATTTAGACAGATTAACCCGAAAAATGCTTAACAAATATAATTACTTACATCCAAAATCATCTGTAGAAAGATTGTACATAAAAAGAAAAAATGGCGGTCGAGGTTTAACAAACTTATTTAATCTGTATAAAAACCAAATCAATATTTTACGAAATTATTTTTATTCTCTAAACTATCCATTAATTAATAGCATTATTCAATTGGATAAACATTTTCTGGTTTAAATCTTAAAAATCAAAATTTAGATTGTGAACCAATACATCATTTTGAACTTAATTGGCAAAACAAAATTTTACATGGAAAATACCCATATATAATAAAATTACCTGATATAGATAGTGAGTTGTCAACAAAGTGGCTAAATGACAAATTTCTACATTCAGAAACTGAAGGATTCGTATGTGCAATACAAGATGGAGTAATTGCCACAAATAATTATAAAAAACACATTATGAATCTGGAAGTTTCTGATATTTGTAGAAGATGTCAAACAAAATCGGAAACGATTGAACATATCATTGCCGGTTGCTCAATTTTGGCACCAACAGACTATCTATACAGACATAACCAGGTTTGCAAGATACTCCACCAACAAATAGCAAAAATCTAAATTTGATGAATAATATCAGGCCTTATTACAAATATTTTCCTGAACCAATATTGGAAAATACCTCCCATCTTTTGTATTGGGATAGAACAATCATAACTGATAGGGAAATTCAACATAATAAACCTGATATTATCATCATTAAGAAACTTGATAAACAAGCTGTCATCATTGATGTTGCCATTCCTCTTTCAACAAATGTAATTTCTACTGAAAAAGAAAAACGCAAGAAATATGAAGCATTGGCAATGGAGATGATGGCAGTTTGGAATCTGGTTAAGGTTACAATTATACCAATTGTTATATCTGCTACGGGGGTTGTATCTTGCAAATTTAAAACAAATTTGGCATCACTGGAATTAAATCCAAAATTGTTTGTACTAATTCAACGAACTGTTCTTTTGCAAACTTGTCACATTGTCCGAAAATTCTTTAATATAAATTAATTGTATATATTTACTTATTTGTTTATTTTTTTATTAGTTTTCATAAAATTTTAGATTAAGAATAACTAATTTTATTATCTTATGTAATTAGGTTAAGAACAATTTTAATTTATGGTTGGATATTATCCCCATAATATTATGTACATACCACTATATGTGTGAATAAATAAATAAATAATAATAATAATAATAATAATAATGATAATAATAATAATAATAATAATAATTTAGGGGAGTAAAGTCGAACCAGCACCTCCACGTGGTACACCCCGGGTAATGCTAACGCTGGTCGCATGCTGTTTTGTCATATTCGTTCCTTACGTCCGTTGTCTACACTTGTGTTTCTTTTCGGAGAGTAAACTCCACTATGCAAATCTGAAATCTAAGGTGTTATGCGATCCGTGCCAAGAGATGAATGGCTATGCGAAGTTAGTCGCTAACGGAGCCCTCTAGATACCTGGCTGCCTCTAGTTGCAATTAGTTAAGCCTTGCTGCGGTATGGGACCACTGCCGTAGTGGACCTGTTTTTGTGCCCGTTTTCGTGGGAACTAAATGGAAAGTTACAAAATAAACACAGAGTCGTCCACCTCTATAAACGTGGACACGGTAGGAGGGTCCGTTCAAAATCCCCAAAAAAGAAATGGAGCTGTTGAGGGACAGCATAAAACAAGCCCTACACTACAACATAGTAGAGAAAAGGAGGTACAACCCCGGTTCCTACTTGTTAAAAGGTTAGATGGAAATGACTTTTGTAGAGTCAGTCCGTTTTTAATAAATAAAAGTCTTTTTGGATTAGTTGGAGAGTTGAGAAATATTAAGAAAGTTAGAGATGGTATATTAATCGAAACTAAGTCTAATTCCCAGTCTGGTAAAGCTTCTAAAATTAGATTATTATGCGATATTCCAGTAGAGGTAGTACCACATGCTACTCTTAATGTCAGTCGAGGAGTTGTGTTTCATAGAGACCTATTGAATGCTACAATAGATGAAATATTGGAAGACTGTCGAGAACAAGGTGTTATTATGGTTAGGCGAGTTCGTACAAAACGGGACGGAGCATTTGTAGATACTCCTACACATATACTAACGTTTAATTCACCCATACTACCTGGCAAGGTAAAGATGGCCATGTATAGACTAGAAGTACGACCTTACATACCTCCACCCATGCGGTGTTTTAAGTGCCAAAAGTTTGGACATGTATCTGATAGATGTAAAGAGGAACGACAGCTCTGTGTCTGTGGAAAAGAAATGCATGTAGGCGGACAGTGTGACAAACCGATAGAGTGTGTGAACTGTTTTGGACCCCACCCTGCTCGGTCACAAAAGTGTCCAAAATACCTCGAGGAACTTGCTATACAAAAATAAAGACAATAGAGAAAATCTCATATCTAGATGCTAAAAAACAAGTCTCCATTCAAACACCTTCAAAACCAACATATTCAGACATAGCATACAGGAAAAGCCCAACTGCTGAAGATATAATTGAAAAGATTACTCCTACATTACTTGATGCCATTTCTACAAAAATTGATAATGCGATTGGGAAACTATTTACCCAGTTAACAGATTCTGGTAGAATGCCACCCCCTCACTCCGAAGGTTTTCTATCCACATCTCAAGATGATACTCTTGTCAGAGAAAAAAGAAAAAGATCTGAACAACGATCAAATTCTCTCTCATCCGAAGGTGAATCTGAGTCTAGCCAATCTGGTAGAAAAAAGAAAGGATGGCCAAAAGGCGTTCCGCGAAAGCCTAAGCCTAAGTCTGGCCAACACAAAACACAGGCTGAGACTCCTGGTCCAGGCTCAACAGTAACTTAATTCTGTGATATAATTTTTGTGATAAAGAAATTCTGTGATATTTTTAGTGATACAAAAATCCTGTGATATAGTTTTAGTGATATGTATACAAATATATGTTGTTTGTTTGTAGTAATTTTGTCTCGTATTTTTTGTCGCTTTATACACATATAATACACTATTTACAATATTTATCATGGCAGAATCCATAATACAGTGGAACTGTAATGGGCTTGCATATCACTATGCACATTTAAAGCAAATAATGATTGATAAATCGCCACTACTTATGTGCCTACAAGAGACACACTTAAAACCGGGTGAAACCTTCTCTCTTAGAGGTTATAACGCTTACTACCATTCTGTTCAATATACCCAAAGAGCACACGGAGGATGTCTAATATATGTTAAAGATAATGTTCCATGTACACTAGTAAAATTACAGACACAGCTACAAGCGGTTGCAGTACGAGTGAAATACCCTTTAGATATGACGATCTGTAATATATATCTTCCTGATCGAAATTGGTACGATAATGATCTAAGGAAAATCTGTAGTCAGCTACCAACACCATTTCTTTTACTTGGTGATTTCAACTCCCACAACTCCTTGTGGGGGTCAAACAGTACCGACTCCAGAGGAATGAGTATAGAAAAATTAATAGATGAACTGGATCTGGTAGTTTTAAACAACGGACAGGGAACATATCTAAATAGTAGGTCTAATGCTTTTTCTGCAATTGATCTCACGTTCTGTTCAGCAAATATTGCTCCTACATTTCAATGGAAGCTATTAGAAGATCATCTTTTCAGTGACCATTTCCCAATATGCATTGAATTACCAACGTCGTGTGAAGGTACAGTTTGCCCGCAAAAGTGGGTAATTAAGAATGCGGACTGGGACGCATATCGAGTTGCCTCTGAAAAGAACTTTTCAAACCTACTGCCAAACAGTACACTTGAACAAGATGTAACCTTATTAACTGGAAATATAATAAACGCCGCCAATGAAAGTATCCCGAAAACATCAATAATTGCACGTAAGAAGATGGTCCCATGGTGGAGCGTTAATGTAGCAACAGCTATCCAAGACAAGAAAAAAGCTCTACAGGAATTTAGAAAATTCCCCAATACCGAAAATTTGATAAACTTTAAAAGACTACGAGCTAAAGCACAAAAAATTATACATAGCAGTAAGCAATCATCTTGGAAAACCTATGTATCAACCTTAAACAGCAATAGCCAGCCTTCAGAAATGTGGAAAAAGATAAAAAGTATTGCGGGAAAAACACACACAAAACACAAAACTATCATCTCCGATAAAGGACGTATTATCTCTGACGAACACGAGGTATCAAATGTTTTTGCAAGATATTACGAGAGCGTTAGTGATATAAGTAACTACGATGCAGAATTTATCGCCGCGAAAGAGGAAATGGAAAAGAATTTGAACTTTGAGGAACACGACATATCTTACTATAACGTTAATTTTTCCGAAGTCGAACTCGAGAACGCCTTAAGCAAATGCGGCAAATCCTCTCCAGGGCCAGACCTAGTGCACTACGAGATGATTAATAATCTGCCTAAAGTAGGGAAACAGAAACTATTAAAAGTGTTCAATAAAATATGGCAAACTGGATATTACCCAGAACAATGGAAGACGGCTTGGGTAATACCAATCAAAAAACCAGAGAAGGCAGGACAGGACCCAAGTGATTATCGACCCATTTCAATTACTTCATGTCTAAGTAAAACCCTAGAGAAAATGGTCAGCTACAGACTTATGTGGACACTAGAGAATGGGGGATACCTATGCAAATCTCAAACAGGGTTTAGAAAAGGCAAATCTACGATAGACAATTTAATTTCACTTGAACAGTATGTACTAGACAACTTCGCATACAAAAAACATGTCGTGGGAGTCTTCTTCGACATTGAAAAAGCATTTGATATGACATGGCATTACGGCATACTCGAGCAACTTTTTCGATGGGGACTAAAAGGACGGCTACCAAAATTTATAACTGCGTTTTTAAACGACAGGTCCTTCCAGGTGAAAATAGGAAATGCAACATCAGACCAAACTAGGCAGCAAAATGGAATACCCCAGGGATCCACTTTAAGTGTGTCTCTATTTATTATCGCAATAAATAGTTTAATGGAAGGAATCCACCCAAACATAAAATGCTCTCTATACGTAGATGATATAGCTATCTTCTTTTCACATGACAATATGATTTACCTACAAGAAAATCTTCAAGCAGCAATCAATATAATCCTAGCAAACTCCAGCAATAGAGGCTTCAAACTGTCTACGTCGAAAACGAAATGCGTACACTTCTGCCGAAAAACTACAGCACACGAAGATCCTATATTAAAACTTTATGACACTGATATACCTTGTGTAGAGACTATAAAATTCTTAGGGATGATATTCGACAGAAAAATGTACTGGACTGAACATTTCAAACAATTGATGGCTAAACTTAAAAAGCACTTAATGTTATGAAGAGTGTGGCGCACATTGGATGGGGAGCCGATAGACAGACTTTGCTATATATGTATAAAACACTAATCTTGTCAAAATTAGACTATGGCTGTACTGTGTACGGGTCGGCAAGGAAAACTAAATTAAAAAATCTCGACACCATACAAGCCCAAGGATTAAGACTAGCTACTGGGGCATTTCGGACAAGTCCACTACTTTCGTTACATTGCGATGCGGGAGTGATCCCACTAAACTACAGAAGAATTACTCTACTAATTTCATATGCAGTTAGGCTCCACTCTCAACGCAATCATCCGTACAAGAGCGACTTTTTCAAAGAAAACCACACATATGAAAGTAGACCAACTATATACCGCCCGGCATCAACACGATTTCATGAATATATGGAAAACCATAACATACACATGCCCAATATAATGAAATCTGAGCAACAAACAGTATCTCCCTGGGTTTCTAAAGTTCCCATATGCAACACGGAATGTTATAAGCAACGGAAATCTGAAAATATGCTCACTCTATACAGAAACATAATTCAAAGTTCAAGGGCCTCAACAAATATACGTACCAATGCGTATAAGAACATGAATGGAACGACATGCGAGATACAGATAAACAATGCAGCGTATAGATGGACTCTACATCCTTCAACGACATTCCTTAATGCCGCACTTTTTGGATTATGGAGAGCCGTGCAATTTGTAAAAATGAGGTTTCACGGTCCGCCATCATATGTACGGAATCAATAACAGCACTTAAGCTAATACGCAACGCTTTTTCGGAAAACACTCTAGTAAACAAAATTCTAGAAAGTTACAATGAGATTTTAGAAAATAACAAATCGGTCGTATTCCTATGGATTCCAAATAATAAAGTACTACTTGAAGCAGAAACAGGAAACAACCTCAGACCTATTGAAGCTTATACATCTAACATATATCAGAAGTCAGTATGCAGTGGAGATATAAAACATTATTTCAAAACGTTATACACGAAAAGTGTCAAATGCAATGGAATAATGAGAGAACTAGGTTAAAAGACATAAAGAAAACAATGAAAGTTTGGAAATTCCCAGAAAATATTGAACGTAGGGAACAGGTTGCAATCACTAGGCTCAGAATTGGACACTGCAAATTAACTACTTCCTTCATTCTACTGAAAAGACGCCAACCTGTTTGCGAAGTATGTAACGAAAGGCTAACTATACGACACATACTATTCAGATGTCTAAAATATACAACACTAAGGCAAACATATATTAAATCTGATAATTTAGCAGAAATTCTAAGTAATAACGTACATGCATTACATAACCTTACTGTCTACCTAAAATCAACAGGGCTAATATACCAAATATAACATTAACAAACGTTCATGTTTTAAAGAGTAATAGCGGCTAAATGATCGTAGTAATCGAAGTCGCGGTAAAAAAAGGAAAAAAAAAATAATAATAGTTTATTGTCCTACAGAATACATCCAATTACAGGACAACTAAGAGTAATTAACAATACACTTTGCTTGAACTACATAATAATCAGAATTAATAAGTATCTTCCAGATACTCATGTACTGTGTCATCGAGTCATTTGAATGTATTTCAACTTGAGAGGAAGTCTAAAATATTGGCCAGTGGTGTGGACACTATAAGCATTACAGTATTATAAATATTGTTTAACATTTCCCATGCAGTTTTCTAATTCTACTCTGCTAATCGACGACATTTTAACCTTGTAGCATCCTCAACCAAGTAGGCTTTGGGTGATGCATTCTCTGTGAATCTGATAGTGCCTTATTGGCATGAACTGTCGTCTCAATTAGGCCATGAAATGATGCCCAAATCTTCACATCTGGTTAGGAACATTGGAACTTCGATGTATAGCTGAGAATATTGTTGGTGATGTTTGGGCTGGATAGTTTTCTTTCATCCATTGAACTTGCTCTTGGATGGTAATATGTTGGTTTGTTGACCTCTTGCACTTTTCTGGTGCAAAGTATTCATAAGAGAATCTTAAGACATTTATTGGAATATATATTTCCCATTTAGATATTTCATCCCACATTTCTTCTGCTTTGTCCTGCAAAATGTCGTACCGCTTGATATTGATGTGCTCCTCTATTTGTTGTTCTAGTTAGATCAGCAGTGCATTGAACTGGCGATGTTAGATTTCCTGCCTCCTAATTCGCATGAATTTTTCCACGTCCATTCCTTCGCTTTCATACGATTCGACCTTCTATTGGAGTTCGCCCTGGTATTCTTTTGTGTCCCTGTAGAATTTACTTAATTTGTTTACATACTCTGGTTTGCTATAATCGTAGTCATGTGGCCCAAACTGGAAAATTTGTCATGATTCCGCATTACCTCGTCATTGAGGTTCTCCAATTTTTGGTCGTCCATACCATACTTCCTGTTTTCTTGAGGTTATATCTTCCTGTATATTATCCAACATATTCTTCATCTTTTGGCCGATCTCATTTTGTTGCTGAGCGGGAGCATTTACTTCTCTTTCAGGGTTGCATCTTCGCTAATACTTTTTTGGTGTTTCGGTGTGGACAGTGGCTTAGGTTACATGTTAGTATTCTTGCGCGAGAGAAGCTGGTGCTGCTTACCTTAAAAGCCTGAAGGATCATGTACTATTTCCTTCGACTGCTCAAACGACTATGAACAACCTCGTGGTGTCAGAGTCTATAACATTCAATTTAAAAGGTGCATAATGCAGATCCTAAAGTTGATGTAACTAAATAGCGGTATGTTAAATAATACGAACGTTTAATTTACTCGAAGGACTATTTTCTCGATATAGATCTTAATCGTGTATGCAAATATTATAATAACGTTTCCTGTTCTACTTTTTACACTATTTAACACACTTTCTCATTTAAAGAATGGCACGTTGTACTGATATCTTGTGTCCTTGCATAATCCGCTCTTTAACTGATATGAAGCAATTTCCTTATTTACACGTATAATTGCGCTGCAATACATTACAGGTGTATATAGTTGCGGATGAATACGGAACATTAATTTCAATAATTTTTAAATTTAACTAATATTGCGCATTTTCCACTCTTGTTTAATATTGATATTAAACTAGGGGCGTTACTACAAAAATTTTAAAGTTCTTTGTAGCCAGAGGTCTAATGGTAAAATGGTGAAATAGTACAGACAGTACAAACAGAAACGCTAGCAACTATTCAGCCATTAGTGTTGAAAATAAAGCAATGAAAGGCGTAAATCTATATAAATTGAGTGGTGCATCGGCTCTCATTAAAATTTAGGAAAGAAAGCATGGGTGTTATTAAGATTCAATGCTAGGTAAATAATACATGGAATGAATCAATAATAATGGTCATTTGGTACATTCCTGGACTAAAGAGAATTTTGTTTTCTGAAGGTGTTCTGACGAAAGGCATGACGGTTGTTGAAAGAGACGAAAAAGCAAACATTATTGTTACAGACGGTTAAAAGTATGTGCTGTGTGTGGACAATAATTTATATGAATTACTGTTTCGTACAGTAGATAATGAAGCGAACTCAATTAATATCAGTAATTTGAGAACGTCGCATAAACGGTTAGGGCATGTAAACTTAAAACATTTAATGAAATGATTTCAGAAGATATTTTACAAGGTACCAAAGTAAACAATGACATTGACAACATTTTTTGTCGAAAGCAGAACAAGCTTTCATTTCAAACAACTCAGGTAAGAAATACTGAACATGGAGAATTTTGCCGTGGTGATCTGTGAGGTCCAAAGCCTGTATCATCGGTCTATGAAGGTTTATATTTTGTTCCTTTCAAACATGGAAGTACCGGCTCGTTAATTTTGTTAAATGCAAGTCAGACACATTTCAACGCTTTAAGGAACCTATGCAATTATTAAAAAGCAAATTTGTATTTCGTGAACAAATACTGTCAATCTGACAAATATGTATACATTTCAAAATTATGGGAATTATGGTATTATTGGTCTTATGTGTTGACTAATCATGGCCATCTGAAACGTATAACTAATAAAATGGAGAGGGCTTTGCGAGCCATTATAGGTATTAAAATTTTTGTTTAATTTTTTTTTTGATGAGAATAGTCCCAAACCCTGCCGATGATGATTTGCATTTCTGTTCTTCGCCAACTATCACTCACTTTAGCACTGAGGACTACTTCATAACAACTTATCCGAAATATGTTTTTGTTAACCAATTTGATCAAATGGGATTTTTTTAGGTTTAACAATTGCTTGGGGACATGAGTTGGTCGTGCATAGTCACGTAAAAACTATTAAGCAACGATACTATCTAGTCGGTTCTGTTGGAAAAAAGGTTATTAATGATGAGATTGATAAACTGTTAATCTCAGCTATCTAAAGGTGAATGGACTTCAGCCGTCTACATCATTCTTAAAACATTTCTCGCTTTTGCGTTGATTACCGAAAAATGTATTCAGTAACCATTAGAGATGTATATCTACTGTTTTGTATCTCCACCATTTTGGATCACTTGCGAAACGCTTGGTATTTAATCTCGCTAGGTAGTAAATGTGTTTAGTATCATACAGCTCCCGGACGATACTTTTTCAATTTTGCCGCATGTCGTTTGATTTAACTAATGTACCGGCAACCTATATGAGGTCCTGAAAAGGTTTTTAGAGTTATCTTAAAACCATGTCGTCTATTTTTGTTCGGTTGTAGATTGCTGGTCTTGTGGTGAATACGGGCAAAGTTACTTCCCGACCATGACAGGGTTACAGCAGTCTTGAATATTCCACCGCCGCGCCGTTTAATATGAAGGCCATTCCTCAATTTCATGGTTGTTTTTGGCTGCCAGATTTTGGGCCAGTTGTTGCGCCTCTCACTCGAATCCTTTCCATCGTTCAAAAGAGATTTATATTGCTAAACCTTTGGTTCTGCAAAGTGTCGCTTATGCGTAGGGTTATAGTGCTATCGTAACTTTAAGGTTTGATGATGGGAAGTTCGTGATATCTGCTTCGATCTTTCACTTGTGTATGAAGAAATTACAGTAATACCAAACGCGTATTAATTAATTTAATTTAGTCTTGTATTACCGTATATAAGATGTTTTCTCCGCGGTACTCTTTCCCTGCTCGTTAGGTTAAGTTTAGACTAACTACCCTTTTATAATTAAATACCTGTGGCTCGACAAAATTAGTGAATTCAGAATAAACCTTTATTGTCTTTTATTACTGTGTTTGTTCTTTTTTTGTCCATTTGGGGCTTTAACCATGATGTCGTACTTAAATCAAATTTTGTAGTTGTTTCATTATAACTTTAGATCACGTACTGTCATTAAAATTTGAGTGCTAGAAGTGTGGACATCGTTTTCGTTTAATTTAATTTGCGCGAATTTCAAATACATATCTGTTATATACTTCATATGTAAACTACAAACGTACTAATCAATTAGGTAGAATGAATGACTCACTAATAATAGGTGTTTTTAAAATGTATGAGTACAATCAGGAGTAGGGGTATGTAGTAGTATGAATAAAGTTCATTAACAAGGATATCTCAATTGACTTAGAAACGATTTTTATTTTATGAAGGACGAAATAAACGACTTGACATGCAAATGGACCACGTGATGAAGGATTGGCTTTGATTGTAAGTGTGAATGGTTGATTTAGGATGGTGGAATAATAAATAAAGTTTACAGGACAAAAAGGATTGGTAAGAATAGGGATCATTATAACGGGTTATGTAAAATAAAACCAAAAAAAGTCTTCTGACTACAGCTGTACCTCTTAATAGTTGTTATGTAACTTTTAAAATTTAGGCGAATTGCACACAATAAAGCAGACTGTACATAAAAACACGGCAGTAATTTGGTTTAAGGAATTTATTTACGGGAATACCACCTTAAAGCTTTGGCCCAAGCGATCGACCATAAACCTCCAAACAAGTTACGGAAATGATAAATAATAACCGATTCATCGAAATTAACAGTGAGTCACACTATAAAGAGTGGGTTTGGTTAATACAAATCCTCGAGTGGGTCACCATAAATTCGCATGACGCACAAGCTTACCCACAATTTTACGTTGTAAAGGATTATTAGAGAATCTTAAATACATTGACTTTAGGAAATTAAATACTCTGGACGGGAAATGTGTCATTTTGCATAATCCGGTAAAATGAATAATGCATCTGTAAATTATTATCAATTGAAACCATTAACACAAAGGTAGCCTAGTCGTGGTACCTAATTATAAAATAGTTATAACCTTTTTTGAAATTTAAGAATTCATTATTTTGATGTTATTTTCATGTTTATCAACTACTTTGATGTTGTGAAACTGTTGCTCCCTTTTTTTGTAAAATATTTCTTTACATAGGTACAGGTGTTGTGCCTGTAGATTGTCTAACGGTTTGGTTCTAGAGACAAACGCACGCTGCCCTAAACACAATTTATGTTGTGTAATGTACGTTTATTTTGATCTAGTGTTACGGCAGAAACTGGTAGTAGAATCTGATGTACAAGCTAGGAAGGCGGTCGGTAGCTCAGTGGTTAGGGGCGGGCCTGATATTAATTTGCATGCAGAATAATTCGTAAAACACAAGTCACAATAGGGAAAAGTCATAAATCAAAGGATGACAGTTAGTTTATAATCGGGATAGGAATCAAAACACATAAATGCGAGTATTCTACGGCGAAGTTCAAAACAAACAAAAAACCTGCTTGCCTTACGTCTCATAAACCAGTTTAATCGGTAAAATAAAAGTCCTAGTCCGATGCTTCAAACCATTCGCACGTAAAGAAAGTAAAATGACGTGGTAAAAGACCAGCTGATAGGTTATCAACCTTATTTACTTTAATGCTATTTTACGTTAATTCTTATCAATGGAATTCTGTACCTAAAAAAACAATCAAACAGTGAAATCTGTCGTAAGTTATTAACGTTAAAAGCTTTCATCAAGATCATAAACAATAAAAAAACGTTTTCGCTGCAAGGTCATGCAACTCAAAAATTAGTATTAGTAAATTAGCAACATGAACATAATCAATTTATTTTAACTTTTAAATTTATATGATTCCCAAATAACGTTAATACTGTGAGATAGGACGAACATCACATGCAATCTTACATAAAATAACAAATAATGTGATTAAAGTTCATTAACTCTATACATATTATAATAAAAAAAAAAATAATAATAATCAGAATATCTGTACAAGTATTATCAAGTCACAAACAAACGAATTTACTTCCGAAAGCGCGACCCTTTCTACGTAAAAATTTTAAATACTAAATGTAAACTAGGGATGAAGCTTGCAAGATTCAGAATTCCCAAGATCAACTAACTTTATACCTTAATTTTAAATACCACCTTACCGGTATAATGATAACGTGGAAAACATAAATTTGACAAATTGAGATGTAAATATTAGTAAAATAAAAAAATAACACAATATAAAATATTACGAAAGACGGCTGGATACGCTTCGTTAAAATTATATCAATCGCCTGAAGTGAATATACAGTACTAAATAATGAAAATGCGTTTTTAAAATAACCAAAATTAACCACAGAAGAGAATTAATTTGATTCGCACAAAATTCTCGATCTAACTCTTCCCTCTCTGAATCACAGCAAGTGGTTGTAATTTTCGTACAATCGGACCATCCGTAATTAATCGGAAAATGCCAACGAACGTTCACATTCTTTCTATGAACACGGCTCTGTGGGACTCGGAAACTTAAAAATTTAATAGTGAAGATATTTAAGCCAAGACCAGGTGATTTAATAACTGCTTCACCTCAATCTAATTACACAAACATTAATTCATTTACACAACGTTCTTTGTCTTTTATACACACAAAATTTATTGTAGCGACATATTTGCAGCAACCTTTTGTCTATCTGGACAAGCTGTGGGTGCATTGTGATCTACTTTCATGATGCAAATCAAATTTACCACAACAACAGAATAGCATAATCCGCTTAAGCGCGATTTGAATCCAAGAAATAGATAGGCACTGAAATCAAACGCTATATCTTTCTTCAAAGTTAAAAAACTAAATCATTAGACGACATAAATTTCACGATAAGAAAAATAAATTTCAACGGCGAAAATACGTATGTTATATTTCATAAAACTCTTTATGATAACCAATTTAATTTTGAAAACAAAACTAAGAAAAAAACAAATTTAAAATAAAATTTACGTAAAAATCCATTTATCGAAATTCTACAACACGATATCCAAATATATAAGTATAAAAAAAAATTCTACGTGAACTCATCCGCATGTGACACTAGATATCTCTGTGCACAAAGAAACCAAATTTTCTACATATAACATAACCTCCTACCAGAACCGCCATCTTCTACACTTAAGAGTTTCGATACCTTTTGGAACCACGGAAACTTTGGGGAACTATATGCAAGTGTACACCATAAGATGTTACTTTTGTGGTAAAGTAGTATTTTGCCTAATAATAAAATACTCGCCTTTCTGCATACTCGCACAAAAATTTAATACATAACATTTTTCAGTTGCTAAAATGAAACATTAAAGAACCATTGCTTTAAAATGGAAATGTAATTCAAATTTTTGGTTTGCTGAAACCTTATACAACCAATGAAAAAGAGGATACCTTTCATTCCTAGAATTTTAACGAATTAGTACATTAAAATTCATTAAACAAAGACAGTTAATTAAACATAAAACAAATTTAAGATAGACACTTTAATTTCCTTTGAACATTTGCTTTTAACACCTTCACCGCCAATTAAACCGTTACATTTTAATACATTTTGATTTTGCTTTAAATCAAGGAAATTCTTGTTTAAATTGCACGTCTACAAATCGAGTATATAATGCTACGTGCTATTTGTTTACTACATACTTGGCAATTGCTTCTGAACTTGCAATCAATCTTGTCTTCCATAAACTTGATTAATAAATTTCTAAATTACAACAGAATGTTTATGTTCTGCATTTTCCATTCATTTAACTTTTACTGCTATTTATTATATTCATGAATTTTTCTTAATAAATAAAGGTTAAATTGACCAGATGCACTAGTTCGTAGATTTACTTCGTATACATTTTTTAAATTTTCTTAATTTGTTCACTGTTACAGCAGCAATGTGTCAGGCGATTTTATCTCTGTTCCCGCGAAGTTATTGTAGCTCCTTTCTTTTTCATAAAGATTAATCTAAGTTTTTAACACTTGATTTGCTTGTGATAGCCAGAATCTTCGATCTCAAAATAAATTTCCCCACCTTTTTAGTAATTCTTTAAATTTCAATCCAGCATGAATATAAAAAATCAAAGGAGATAGACTAGCTTAAGCTAAAACTAGCTCGAATTAAGTAAGTGCTTAACAATGCTTTGTAACATGACCTTTTTGAATGTATAAATCATACATAAATTGTAATGGGCACGAAATTTTTTGTGTAAAAATTTGTTCTCTAGAACTTACGTTACAGATAAATGCCGATCCACATGAAGACTTAAAAATAATGATATGCACATACAGTCAATGACTTTCTCGTTACTGTGTATTGAAGTAATTCATTTAGAAGTAATTTTAATAGAAATAAATATTCCATTCGGTATGTACAGAAAGAAGATGGTAACTTAATGATACGGGTAGTTCCATGTAATATAATTTTTCATGCAAACGTGCATATTTGATATTTTCATAACTATAGTGAATATTATCAATTTATCATTTATACAGGATGTTCGATAGGTAAACCGACATACATTACCCGCAAGTAAAGGGCACTTGGGTGATTCGAAATACCCTAACTCCGTTTCCTTCCGGTCCTATCCTGACCACACCCATCCTTAATCCCACCATGCATATATACGTAATGTATGTATGCATGCTGGGAACTCATGATTGTGGCTGAAGGAGCTCGGAAAGCTCGTGAGAAGGGATTGAAATACGTTGCCCTTTCTTTTCCTTTTTTACTTCGAAATACTCTAGATTTACTGGGCCTAACGTTTTTAATAACTGAGATATAGAGTGTTTTATAAATTTAGTCCGATACTTTAATAAGCCATAACTTTGGAAACACCCTGTACATTTTTTTGATATTTAGCATTTGCTTCTAAAACCCAATCGTCCACTGTAAAAATTTGATTCAAAACCCAGGTCTGTCTTTAGGAAAATTTTTAAAATTTGATCATTCCCAAAACAACACCCTGTATATCAGATTTTTTAAAAGTACGGAAAAAAATAGGTTACACTGAAATATTTCTATAAGTGCACATTTCATTCTACTGGAACTTACCCAAATGGTACAAATTTTTAGGAAAATCCTGGAATTTAGCTTAAGCTCTTACAATCTATAGGATGGTTTTAAAGTTATGATGCAGGAAAATGACAATAACGCCTTTAATGAATTTTGACTTTATTAATTTTAGTAGTAGATTATAATCTGCACTTGTAAAGATGTCCTGGATTTTGACTTAAATTTTCACAGTAGCCGACGGGGCTTTCACAGTTATACACCTGCATCAAATATGAATCAAATCTACACGACGCTTCTAAAGTTAGGGGCCAGGAAAATGTTAATAACTCATTTATTGAATTTTGGCTGTAAAAATTTGATTAGTAGTATGAAATGAACACTTAACAATATTAACTTATTTTTTTCCGTACTTTTAATAACCTGGTATACAGGGTGTTGTTTTGGGAATTATAAAGTTTTAAAAATTTTCCTAAAGACGGACCTGCATTTTAACTCAAATTCTTGCAGTGGACGATTGAGATTTTGAAGTCATATACCTGTACCAAATATGAAAAAATCCACAGGGGGTTTCCAAAGTTATGGCTTATAATAATATCCGACTAAATTGATAAAACACCATATATCTCAGTTATCAAAAGCGTTAGATGCAGTAAACCTAGGTTATTTCGAATCACCCAAGTGCTCTTTATTTGCCGGTAACATATGTCGGTTTACCTATAAAACACCCTGTATAAGTATTGGAATATTTGAAAAGAATATCAATATGAACATCTGCATTTCTCCAAACTGGAAGCATTATTATAATAATAGCAAGTTGATCATTAACCATTAACACGTTCAGCGCCACATATTATGCAACACACTATACAATCTGTGTGGGCCGCGTATTGCAAATGTGGCATACGTCAAAAGTTTTATTCTTAGGCTGCTGTTGCTCTGGTGTAACGCACTATCCATGTATTTCTTAAGAGAGCATATCTAGTGGTCCGTACAAATAACTTCTGGCGTTGGGCCGCCGTTTTTTTTCTCAGGACTCCCCATCCCAATTAAAATTTTTATTTACATGGTACATGCCTTATTAACAAAAAAAAGGCAAACGAAGAAATATTTTCTGGATACAAGTGAAATATGCACTTTACATAGAATAGAAACTGTAATTGCCGACGGTTACCTAATTTTGGTGCATTGATGCACCTCAAAAAATCAATTGTTACAATAGTATTTGTAGCTTCTTGTTGCATCAGCTTTTATTTTGTAGTAACACAAGTTGCATCTTCTTCTTTTTTCAACTTTTGTAAGTTTGTGTTGCTCTATGTTTGGTTGAGGCGTACTATAAATTTGGTTAGGTTTTATCTGTTCCAAAGCAAGTGTTCCTTTGAATTGAAAAATTGATATTTTAGACTGTGTTACTTTTTTATAAACGACATATGCGTTTGCTAAAGTAGTTGCGTCAGAAATTCTATGCCTAGTTTTCGGTATCATTTTATCCCTCTACGTAGTAATGGTCCATACGCTTTCAATTGATCAGATAGGTTAATATAAGCTTTGTTTTTTTTGTATTCTACAACAATAATTGGTTTTATTTTTCTCCTCTACGTGAAACGATGTTCACCATTTCATGGTTGTGTTTAGTACTCAATGCTAAGACGTCTCGTTTATCTTTCCATTTTAGCATTGTAATGCCTAAATTGACTGCTCAGCTAACTGACCACGTGTCAATTTATTTGTGGTAACATGTTGAGAGTTATTTTTTCGATTGGATCGAAGCGTACCTACTAAATGTGTTTTTTCTTCTAGTAATTGACTTGATAGATCTACGCCTTTTTAATAGTTATCTCTGCATAATGTTTTTTTAGTAAATTTTTCAAAAGTTTGAGACAAAAAGATGTGAAAGCAGCCATTCCTTCTTCTTTATCTCTGCCTGCCTACAATATCAGATTGAATGTACAGCCACCTTCCAAACATAATTTATATAATTTTATTCCAAACGTGTGTCTTTTATGTTTGATCTATTGTAAAAACTTTAGCCTGGCACGGAATGGAACCAGTGTTTCATCTGTACACAAATACTTACCTGTTACCACAACGTCTTGAAAGCGCTCCTCAAGTTTCTCTGTAAGAGCGTTGATATTATACAGTCGGTGGTGAGGATTAGGTTCTTCATTGTTTAAAAAATGAAACATTTTCAACAAAATCTAAAATCTATTCCGGGACATATTATGTTTCATTTGGTTGGCATATAAAGCGTTTTTCGACTAATAGTCTCGAAGTTGCGGTAATTTGGCAAAACCCCATCTAAATATTCATTCCTAAAAAAATTTGATTCCTTCCGGGCTTGTTTCTTTCCATTGTCTCAATCTGGAATGTGGCAAAATCGTTGAATCAACAGACTGCAGCGCGTATAAATTCGTTTGTTCAACGATCATTTGATCAGTTATACATAATTTATGTCTTTAGGAGATTTTGTTCGATACTTATCGTATATTTCTGCTTTTATTTCCAATTCTGTTTCTTCAAAATAAATATTTTGAAAATTTTTCCCCCTGACTGACCCCCACACATTAGGATCAGAATCATTGTCGGAATTATTATCCTCAGAGTCGGAACTACTTAGAAATAAATTTTCTGTTAATCTAATATTTTCTGTAGTTTAGTTAATATTGTGTATATTTTCGTAATTGGCATAATCATTTTCAAGTGAAAAACGGCTGCGGAGTCACTGCGAAAATAAGAGTTATATACAATTTATAAAAAAATTACCTCTGGATGAATTTGCATTTCGTTTGTTCACAGATTGTATAAAGAATTCATCAGAATCATCTGAATTCGTGTCACTCTCTTTCGAAGTCGATGGTTGCTCAAATGTGAAGGGCATTTTATTTTATTCTTTTACCTAGAATTTCATACACCATGGCCTGATAACGATATGCGGTTAAAAAGGGCAATGATTCTATAAGTAGGTCACTGTGCCGTGAGTCCCATTGCTCTCTATCTTTAAAACGTTTATTTACCAAATACTGCATTGATCTATTCCTGCTTTGATTTCAGGGTTCATTAGAAATATGTTGTTTGGTTATACAATAGAAGTAACTGCTCAAGTCAAGTTTAAAGGTGTATACGATGCTGGTTTAAAATGTTTAAGAAATATGACAATTTCTAATTAAAATTTATACACGAGAGTCTTTGTGTGCTCTATTAAGTCGGATATAAATAGTTATTCTTTCTAAAAGAATTAAGTTGGAGTTTCATACTTTTGCGTTTGTTAAAATTGAAAGGCTTTTAATCTTTCTTTCGGGAAGTAGATATTATTTAAAGAAAATTTACTTTTTTTCTGGAAGCGGTGGTTGGACCGCATTAATTATTCTGGATACAGACAATTGTTTGTGTAATAAGGTGTTTTTAGGAAGGGATATATAACTCAATGGGCTATACGCTCCATGGGCTAGAATAGAGGGAGTGCTAGATTGAACAGGAATACGCTTTTTGAACAAGCACAGGTACAAGAACCACCTGTAACGCCCTATGCCGTAGGGGATAATTTCGTATGAAACCTCAGTACTTTTCAGGAATACTCCTAAAAGCAAAGAGGAGGATTTCTGTAAGGGATCTTTGTTTTCCGCGGGCTTACGCTTCCAGGAAGTATCAGTGTTGTGTATGTATTTACAGGCAAAATCGATGTATAATCTATCAAAGGCAGAAAAGAAATCTTTCCCACTGGCAGGATTATTAGGATAAAACAAATTATCACTTGATCAGATGTACTGGCAGGTGATAGTAAAATAAACGCAGCGGTTCAGTGGCCGCAGGGGACCTCAGGATGGAAGCGGTTAGGTAGGCAGATGATTGATTCAGGACGGATTGGTCAATGATGAAGCGAGATTCTGGTGGGATTTCTTGCTATAATGAACCTTAAAATAACGTATATTAAACCCAAACTCTTTTTAATGACCAAAATGTTATCAAAACTCCCGTCCGACTGTCGCCCCAAAACGTTTTGTAAACCCGCAATATATGCTCTATATAAAATAATTTTATACTTAATATAATTTTACATGATGCAATTTCAAATCCATTTTACAAAATCCACCAAAATTTAAAATAATGAGGACATTTATTTACACCAAACTTAATCCACATCACATCCACACAAAAAGAAGATTCACGTGCGAACATAAATCGTAATTTTACTACAGACATTTTATTAAAGGCGATGAAACCAAAAAACACACTCACAGAATTGGTATTCTAAATGTTAATTTGTAATAAAATCCAACTATCTTCAAATATGTTGAAATAAGTCACTAAATGAAAGATTCCAAAATACTTTTTTAATTTTAAGTACATCGAGAAAAAAGAAAAACCTCTACATGATTTAAATCCTCAGTATATTAAGACGTGAAAACGAAACATTTTAAATCTTTTGACTTTTAAAACCCAAAATTTAAAAACGAGACGAAAAAGTTATCTGCAGTACTTTACTTAAAATTTTCACACCCGGTGACAGTGCTAGAGCCGCGGTTATTACTCAAACAGATAAAAGGGCGTTCGTTACAACTACATCTAACCGTCCGCGTAAGTGAGGAATACAAACTGCTCACTCAAAAATTAAGAACCCAAAAACCTACCCATTCACCAAACTCTCGCATCCAGTGCTCTAGCCTCTAGACGCTCTCTCCATTTGCACTTTCAATCTTTAAATTTCCTTAATAAAATTTTAAGCTTCCTTAATTAAATTAAAAATTTACATTAAAATGTTGAAGGGCCTTAGAATATATAACAAAACTGAATGAAAAATGAATTTGAAAATCGTCACTTAAATACCATACCCCAAAAATTTAAAATAAGTTAAAAATTATATTAATAAAATTTAATTCAAAATTATCGTCAAATGTTAGACATCATATTAAATTTTATTTACTTAATTCTCCGTAATATACTTTAATTACATAAAATCTCATGGAAGATACTGTAAAACCTAACTGATCAATCCGAAAATCTACATCCTCGTACATTAGGTGAACGTTATCAGAACTAAACATTCGATATATTAGGGCACTACCAAAACATAATGTTACCAACGGTACACTTTTACCCGGCATAATTACGAACCATTCAAAATGAAGGTAGGTGGTGAATTAACGGGTAACCTCAATCAGGTTATTCGTTAATATAGTTTATTTGCTGCTGAGTGTCCGATATGGAATTATTCCTACAAGCCTGTGACTAATCTGTCTTTCGGTCATAGTAAACCTAAAGACTCTAAGCTTGTGTTGAGAAATGTAAATAATGCGACGTTTAGTTAAATACCGACCGTTGGTAGTGTTCTGCAAAATCAACCGTAATACTTTAGTAAATAGTTTCGACAGTGAATCATATTCCCTTGAAGTCGGAACTAAGTTGCCGCTTACTTTGAGCAGTAGTTCGGAAACATTTATTCATACGTATAACGTTAGCTCACCTATTCAAATATTTTGTCATCGATTTTAGTTGTTAATGAAAAGTAATAATTATAAATTTAGATTAAAAATGTACTTAGAATGTGAAAAATGTAGTTTATTTTAAGAAATGCGAGATGTACAAATTGCAGGTATATAGTAATATTTTTATGGTACAAGTTAGAACAAAACGAAATAGAAAATAAAACTTTCTCAAAATATGTGTTTTCGAACTACTGCTATAAGTAAACGGCAACTTAGTTCCAACTTTAAGGAATATGATTCACTGTCGAAACTATTTACTAAAGTATTACGGTTTATTTTTGCAGAACACTACGAACGGTCGGTATTTAACTAAACGTCGCATTATTTACATTTCTCTTTAAGAGTTTGTAGGCGATAATTCCATATCGGACACTCAGCAGCAGATAGACTATACGCTGCATAAACAAGGAAACCACTAAAACAAACAATGTTCAAACGTTTAACTATTATTAAAATATGAACACGCAATTCTGTTCATTAAAGTCAAATTTAACAATACAGTCGGTAAAACAATAAACGCAAGCTTGTACAATATCATATAATAGCACAGTACAAATCATTTATGATATGACAATAGCAATATTTAATACTCGTTCATAAGCCCAATACAGTTAATCGCCACATTATCCCCTAACACCACAATTACCGCAATCCATGGAGAAGTTGACGACGGCTCTACACTTAGAAAACTTGCTAGAAAAGAACGGCAAAATAGCCAAATGGCTCCTTGACTCTACGTAGCCAAAAACTCAGAACATCCACACTCCAAAATATTAAGTTGCTCAAAATCTAAACTTCTAATAATCTGCTAACGCGGTTTACTGTTAATGATAATGCCTCGACACATTACCCTCGAGCAACTATTTTCGTAATATCACACTCACTAGAGACTTTTTATTGCTAGGAGACTGAACTTTTACTTCCTGCTAAAGAAATTAATGAAAATTTCTCTTTATTATTAGGCAATGACATTTAAATTCATTCTTGAAATACCCACATGGTGTCTACCCATCCTCCTTTAAACCGATAACTGTCATCATCAAGATAGACCAAACTTTTGATATTAAGAGTTTGTAAAGAGCCAGCGTCCTTTACCACATTTTCCTTTCATTATCAATTACTGCTAATTGTTCTACTTTAATTAATTATGAATATTCTCAGATTTGATCAAATAATGAGTTTAACCCCTCCGACGTTAATTTCAAAATATCGAAAGTTTTTCTACGTCAGAGTCTCCTCCTACACAGAAGCCGTCTCCGCCTTCCGCGAATCCTCTATAAAACCGCAAGACGCGCTACTGGATTAGCACTTGTACTACTCGTACGACTTGTATCACTGGTACTACTTGTACACTCTTCTGTTCTATTCTACTTTTACGCTGCTCCGTTCCGCTGACCTGTCGACCTTTGTACTTGTCGAACCGTATGCCGTAGTTATCATCTTGCACCGTAGTTTCTCATTAACGCGATACCGCCACCTGAAAGTCATCTACATATAACGGGGCTTATAGCTGCTGAAATCTGAGGCTGAATTGCACGTAAGTTAAAACACACAACATTACACATACGCTGATGACCAATGCCACGCCGGTTTAAACACCCGACGTAATCGTTTATTTACTCCGTTGAATAGAAAAGTACTCCCTAAATTCTGTCAACTCCTGAGAGATCATTTAAACATCGCAACGAGTATTTGCCCAGTTTCTTGTAAATGATATTCCACCTACACACAGTATACAGACTCACACAAATACGCCTACACTAGGCAAAACAATTAAGTGCAGGAAGCAGCAGATTGACCGTAACCAGACACCCTTAGGTAGATCAGATTCGGTCACCCAGTTTCCTAAAGAAATCCCAACGACGTGTAAACACGTGAGAGATCCAGTAGATAAGACGCCGTCTACTTCCGTCCAATGAGTCCAAACACTCAGTACCCCGACCGATGTTATCTCATTAAGAGACTGATCAACAATTAGAATAAATCCACCAACGTAATTAATAACCTCGTGTAAATAATTAGTTAGTTCGCTTTAAATTATACGCAAAATAGAAGTAAGACCATAAAAAAAGCAAATCGTAGTTTAGTTAAAATATAAATTCTGTATTGGATACAATTTCAACCAATTACTAAAGGTAATTAGAGCAAATCACCCTAATTAATAACCTTGTGTAAATAATTAATGGGAATACGTGAACCCGGTACATATTTATTTAGTCCATTTAAATAAATACATTTCAATAAAATAAAACCGTGAAAGCTTTCATTTTATAAAGGAAAACTAAAACTCGCATTTTCGTTCACATATAAACCAGCATCTTTAAAATATCGATTATTTTAAAAGGTCTTCGCAGATATACGGAGTACCGACCTGCGCTATCTTATTATTTTGGAGAATTAACCTTTGATGCTGCACAGGGTACAAAATGTACCCCAAATCTGTGTTTATCTGTTATTTTATATATAAAACTTCGACTATCGCTTAGTGCATTTAGTTTATCCTTTTTTTATGTCGTTTTTGATAACATACGTAAATTTTTAAATATATGTGCAAATTTGTTTTTATAAAAATTAAAAAAACGCACCTGGAGAACAATTTCTACCCCATCCGGTAACAATGTAGATGTCAACATTTAATTCAATTTAATGTCTTTTTCAACTATCAGCATTCAAAGTTTAGTATTTAACTAACGGAAATTCGTACCGTTTTACGATTATGCACAAATTCGAATCAGTGAGCAAGTGCTTCCCGCCGTCTGTCTGTGTTAATATTGCGGTATATATGGGTGTACTGGCTACGAATAATGTCGCTAAAAAGGAAATTGCATTTATCTTTAGAATCTGACCGCACAATTGCATTGTAGTGGTTTGAGGAAAGTGACAATGATGTTCCTATTGATGACGATTTTTCGGAGATTTCAGAACTCGAAGATAACGTTGAAGTAGAATATTGTGAACCCGACGAGCAACAGATATGAAAGCCATATTGATATAGTTGGGAATAAAATTATTTACGTTTATGTCTAAAATATGTATCTTCTGATGATAATGATACAAACGGCACTGATTCAGCATTTATTGCAAAAACGGTATATCGTTTAGAAAATAAACCCTTCTAAGTAGTGTACTCAAAAACGAAATATAATAAGTAAAAATTTGGGCTAACTTCAACATCCCAAAATGTTTCTACAGTTGGCGACTATTTCAAGCTGTTTGTAGACGATGATATCTTTCAAATGATTGTTCGGTTTACTAACCTGAAAGCACAGAAGCGCTTTGAAGAGTGGAACAACAGTTATCCCACTACTCAACGAACTTGGACGACCACCGATTCTATAGAAATGTATGCTGTATTTGGCCTTTTGATTACTGCTGGTACTCTAAAATCAAACAGAGAACCAGTTCCATTTCGTTTGGGCTAAAGACCCGCTTTATAGTAGATTTGTATTTACAGCTTGTATGGCACGCGACAGATTTGTAGGAATAATATCATTTATGAGATTTGACGACCTAGAAACTAGGATAGAGCGTAGGAAATATGACAAACTCGCAGCTCTTCGTGGTTGAAATGTTTGTAAATGCTAATTATTATCCTGGTACCCACTTTACAATAGACGAACAGCTGATAGGTTTTAGAGGCAGGTACCCATGCCCATGAAGTCTAAACCTGCTAAGTATGGATAAAAGGTGAGGGCGCTCGTGGGTAACGAGTCAACCTGCGCTCTAAACCTTCAAATATATACAGGGAAGAAAGATGACAGACCAGAACAGAACTTTTTAATAGTATTCCCTAAGCGAACAAATTGCTGAATAAGAATTTAATGCTGTACGGTACTCTCAGAAAAAACAAGCCCGATATCCCAACAGATCTTTTGCCACATCCGTCCGGACAAGACAAATTATCCACTTTTGCGTTTTACAAGAATATCACACTAGTTTCGTACGTCCCTCGTAAAAATAAAGCAGTTCTGTTTCTGTCTATGGAGGACCACGGTAATAAAACTAGCGGCAGGAAATGGACTTCAACCTGAAAATGATATTACATACGATGACACAAAATGGTCTTTGATACCGTGGATAAAATGATAAATGAGTATTTTCTAAAGATGGCCTTTCGTGTTATTTCAAAACGTCCCGTCTTAACGCCTCTGTTTTGTGGTTGACCAAACATCTACATTTCAGGCCAAAAGCTAGTCATAAGCGACGACAACTTCTTTTACAGCTAGGGCAAGAACTAATAAAATCAAACATCGAAAGGCGATTAGAAAGACCTGAAACCTTCCAGAAACGAGTTTTAAATGCTATGCATAATATTTGTTCCACCAAGGGTACAAGTAATGCAAACAAAGAGAAGTTATTTGGGAGATGTGACCTTTGTCCCAGAAAAAAGATAAGACATCTCGAAAAATTTGTGACCTGTGTAACAGTTTCGTATGTCCCGACCATCACATTGATAAAAAAAACTGTAATGTGTTCTGCCTGTGCTCATTTTCAAACCCAAATTTAAATGTATTCAAAACAGTTTTTCATTATTATTTTTGTTTGAAGAATTTCTTGTATTTAATTCTTTACAGAATAAATATAGTTCCTTTAAAATATTGAAATTTTGTTTTATTTATGTTTAAAGTATATAGTATGTAGGTAGCGGACCGAGACAACTTTATTATTGTAATAAACATGTTTACAAATCTCAATTATTACTGCGAAAGAAAGGATAATTCATGGGTTTTAATATCTTGATAATAATATTAATAATAATAATATTTTATGGAAGAAATATTGGAATTACGTAACTGATATTTGAGTAAGGGTTGAAAAGAAAAATGTACCCGCAAAAATATTTAAAGACAGACTTTTTACAATGAAGGTTTTTAATCAAACAATCAGATAGATCTTATTCAATCGAAACTCTCACTGTCACTGCCTTTCCTCCGACTTCAACTACCTATATTTACTCTCGAAATCAACCCCGTTTTCAAAAGCAATTAAAAAACAATAAATTATTAGGTGGGAAGATTTTTCACGTTCGTTATTGGTCGAAATCATAATTTTAAAAATATGCACTCGTCTGTAACAAACTCCACATTTAGGTCTCGAGTTTCAAAGTACCAAACAAAGACGTCTTTTGATTTGCGATATGTGCGCGTAAAAATATTCAACGATTCGTTACACTCCTTAGTAAAGGCGGACACCTGCTTATACCCCAACGTGTGTTTTTCAAGCCTTAGCCAACTATTAGTTACATACATTCCCATATTTCTTACATAAAATACAAAAATAAAATACTCCGAAAACGTTAGCAAATTACAACATATCAAGATATTAAAACCCATTAATTATCTTTTCTTTCGCGGTAACAATTACGATTTGCAAAAATATTTATTACAATAATAACATTTTCTCGGTCCGTTACCTACAGAACGCCCTTTTGAAAGCTCGACGATGTCCGTACGAGAAGATTCGGAGAGTTTTCAACGTTCTTCGTGGTCCTTCGCTACCTCCCGCTACGAACTAGAGCCATTAGTACTAAAACAAAACTTAATTAGTAACTAGCCTAACTGGGCAAGCTAAACGTCCATGCTCAATAAGCGATTAGAGAATATCACTAAAGAATACATGCATAATATAATATGAATAATAAAAGTAAGAAGAAAAATAAAATAAAAAAAGTGTAGATACAACCAGGCTTTTACTTATTTTAGTCCTCGCAAGGTGCCTAGGGCACAGCCGTAGATATTCTTAGAATTGGGGCTTATGATAAAGCTTCAGGTTAGTAATGTTATAATTCCCTTTATAGAATCCGTCTCTTAATTCGACAAACGGTCCACGTTCGAGTAGGGTTTACCTTCGCAAAAATCCGATGATGATCCTTGTCCGCAGATAGTAACCTGAGAAAGGCACGCTGTATTTTATTAACAAAGTCGCTCAAGTTTGTGCATCGGTCACGTGGTTATTGATTTGCAATTACTCTTGTAAGGCTTTGTTTTAATGAGTTTCTTTTTTAGTGTTTTTGATTCAGTCTGTCTAATAAGAATTGTTTTCTTTATATGTAATTGTATGCAATTGTATATACGTAAATTTCTTGCCCATTTTTTTTTTGTTGTTCTTGCAGTTATCTTATTACCTTATTATATTTTTTTTTATTGCATATTTACTTAAAGACCGACATGATTGGTTTTATAGGGTCACATGTTTGGTATTACGGTCCTATTCTGATTTATTTATGATACAATTGCGGATGTGATTACTCTGTTTGTTTTTTTATTGTGTTTATGTGTTTACTAAACGGCTTTTTATTTTTTCTTTGTTGCTTAATATATTAACTTTGTACGCACTTTAACCGGATGTAATGTTGTTTTGTTATGTATTGAACCCTTTCATTGTTTTTTTTTATTTGACGTATTAACGTACTTGTGCAATTACTTATTTATGAATAAATTGGACTTTCTTGGTGATTCTTTCCCAACATAATAAGTTGACGGGTTGAACCATCATTGCGCAAAGCTCGTTACTTTTAAATTGAGTAGTTTCATTGTTTACCTATACCACATGATGCAACACTTAACCTCGTCAAGCCTATCTAATTCAAATAACTCAGAGTAGCTACCACTAGACGGTCAATTCTTTGTTCCGGTTTGAGGTTTGCGAGTAATTAAATATTAAACTTGTAAATAAATTCTAATATTTTAATCACTGCCAGGAAATTAAATGTAAGGCAAGCAATTCATTGAGTAATAGTAGCATTATTGTCAGTAAAGCCAAGATACATCACGTAGCGATTGTTTTGTTCTTAAATTTGCATTATAGCGAATAAGTTCAAATTACGCTTTCTAAGATAGGGTACCTTGGGCTCTACAAGTAATGCATTATTTGTATCTAAACCTACGAAAACCAATGGGGTACAAAATGTACCCCGTCTGCCATCTTAGTAACAATTTTACCCTTCGGTATCCGAAATTTAAATACATTCTTAACTAAAACTTATAAATTCGTTCCGTATATTTTTAAGACGAAAATAGATTAATTAGCAATGCCTCGATAATTAAGTTGTAAAAAGTACATAATTCTCTAGCAGGGGGCTATGTTAATCGCTCACCTTATAATCCCAAAAGGACACCTTTTGCAACAAATACACTATGATCAAGTAAAATAAGCTTTGTTTACTGCACTAACAGACTGTTTCTTCGACATGAACAGATAGTATTATTGCACATTCTGAAACTGGTATTATTTCAGCAAAGATCAGTGTAGTCGTTACAGTAAAAGAATGGAAAGTATTACCGAGAGTAGCTATAAAGCTGTAATAAGCTTTAAAACGATTTGCACGCGTTTTGTCGCTACTAGCATAAGAGAAAGAATATAAATATAAACTGTTATCTTAGAAAGCAGTGGTTCTGTTTGTGTATGCTATGAGGCAGTTAAAAGATCTAACGGTCCAGTTTCATTTAGTGCTTTCGGTGTACCCATAATAATCAGAAAAAGCTAGAGCGGCGTAATAACGAATAAGATTCTCTAAATGACTCACTTGTTCGTATTGTATACAGGGTGTAATTCAACCAAAGGGATATAATAATATACTCCTTAAACTAATAAAGATATTTATCTGCAATCAATATTTTCCACTGACAAAATAATAATAGTTTTCGTGTAACGCTTAGTATAGTATTGTAGTTTAATATTAAAATTTTAATGATTATTAACTTTAGTCGAATTTTCCTTGCATCGAATTTTTGTTACGTGTAGAAAATTACACTCGTTATTACCCGTTTTATTACAATTAGCAATATACCGTTCCTATAGAATCATACATAACGTTAAAGAGGTTAACATATTTGTCGCCAATTATAGGTACTCAGCTTGAGGTAAATTGTGAAAATTACTATACTTAGTACTAAAATAACAGCTCTACAATCAATTTGATTGTATACGTGACTAATTCTGCTTCATGTGAAGAATACTATTACTCTGTATTTGTTTACTTATGCTTTTAAGGAATAATCACAATTTCCAGAAAATTTTATGTATTTATTTCCATTGTCACATTCTCATTCAAAATGACTACAAAAAATTTGTAGACGCATGCGCAAATGTTCAACCGCAGAACTTGTGGTAAACTTGTTGGCGTCGAGCGTCTCGACGCTCAACTATGAAGTGTCAGTCTTATCACACTATCCAAACCGATATCGTAATAAACTTATAAGTAAGAGAAACATTTTCTAAAATAAGTGAAAGTCGTATGCCAAGGTTAAAATGATGTAAAGTTAGTGCAGTATATTGATTAGACTAAATGTTCCTAATAACCTAAAAAGTGGTGGAAAATGTGATAATGATAAAAGTTTTAAACACGTGTTGTCAGTGGGTTCCTTCACATATGTACAAACATACATAGTAGTTCCATTTCTTTTAAAAGTATTAAATCACTTTTCTTGTAAAAACCAAACGAAAAGTAAAAAATTACGTACAGAATGAATTGTACATCAGAAAATTTGACTTTTTTGTATCAAGAAAGCTTCACACCTTCAACACACCATGAATCTGATAATATTTCTTATTGCGACTTGCAAACATTTTCTGTGAGCTACAGAAACGTACATGGTTATTTGAGTATACTTGTATGTGTATTTGGATCTATCGCAAACATTTTAAACATATGCATTTTAACTAGACGTGAAATGCGATCTCCTACAAATGCCATATTAACTGGACTAGCAGTTGCAGATTTATTAGTAATGATTGAGTATATACCATTTTCGTGTCATCTATATTGCGACCCGGATGCCCGATTTACAGTTAGTTACTTTTCTTACGGTTGGACTGTTTTTACTGCCTTTCACGCTCTTTTCGCACAAGTATGTCATTTTATTTCCATATGCTTAACAGTGATTTTAGCCATTTGGCGTTATATTATTATAACACAGCCTAAACAAAATAGTGAATGGTGTAATGAGCATAGAACACAAATTACCATTATCTTAACGTATATGTTATGCCCACTAATCTGTTTACCTCTATTTGTGTCGCTAAAAATAACAGAACAAATAAAATCAGTAAATGAAGAGGGAAGAATTATACTGCAAAATGAATTAGTGAAATATTCAGGAGATAAATACAACGCTACACTATACGTATTAGATTACGGTAATTTTAAGGACATCAGCTTTTGGGTGTACGGAGTTGTTATCAAACTTGTTCCTTGTGTTTTATTAACAATATTATCTCAAAGGATCATTTCTGCTTTACTGGAAGCAAAAAAACGTCGCAGAAACCTTTTAGGAAATAACACAATAAATTTAAAAACTGTTGGAGGAGAAAAAGTGACTAAAAGTGTTCGACAGAATAAAGAGCAACAAGCCGATAGGACTACAAGAATGTTACTTGCCGTTTTATTTCTGTTTCTAATTACAGAGTTTCCACAGGCAATCCTCGGTTTATTAAGCGTTTTAATTGGAACACCATTTGAGAAACAATGCTACAATCCGTTGGGTAAGATACTTTCTTTATTTTTACATGATATCCTTAGTTTAATAGTAATTAACTGCTACGTTACTAACATAACATTTTTGATTCTAAATCGCCATGAACTGAATTGCGTATAACTTGGATAACTGAGTTATATATAGCCAACCTAAAATTTTGGTACAACGTTACTTAACCATAAAGGTAGCGAACTTGATAAATGTAATTTACTAACTGACGTGTCAACATTAAATTGAGTTTCCAACCAAACCATCGTGTATACTTGATCTTAAATAAATTACAAACAAAATCATTAATCATAAAATAATGCTTAAACTTAGATAATTACATTAAAATGTTTATAAAGATTACAGTATATTTCTTGTTTTTAATGAGTTAAAAAGAAAACAACATGGAGTTAAAAATTGTTATTAATTTTATTAAATTACATAAATAAAAAGTTTACCTCGAGTAGGGTTTGAACCTACGACATGTACTTTGCTAGAGTACCTCACTCACCAATATGTAATACATAAAGACAAATTTTACATCGATTGGGGCAAAGTACATGTCATAGGTTCAAATCCTACTCGAGGGACATTTTTTATTTATGTTATTATAAGTTTTTTTATGAACGAATAAGTTCAAAGGTAAATTTTATATTTAAAAATTATTATTAATTTTATTAAATGCATAAATAAAAAGTTTACGAAATTTGCACGATTGCGGCTCGAATCTCGTTAGCGCGGTACTCTATCAAAGTACAGGTCTTTGGTTCAAATCCTACTCGAGGTAAACTTTTTATTTATGTATTTAATAAAATTAATAATAATTTTTTTTTTATTTTGCCACCATAATGTTCTTTATACGCCTCCAAATTCGGGCGTAATGTGGTCTTTATAGCACGGAAATGTCATTGATGCTAAGCAGCATGATTGACAGCAAACACATGACATGATATATAATAGCAATATCACAGTATCCTAGTAACAACAAATTAGCCTACTGCCGACTTTATTTCACTGCATTTGCATTTAAAAACTTGCCGAAAATACTGAATCGTTTTAATATTTTGTTCCAGTTTCATGGTGCAAAATAAAATAAAACATTAGATGTACCACGGGCATAATTGTAGATTATGCCCTTAATACATAAATATCTATTAAATACAAAATTTAATAGTTTTTATATTTAATTAAATCCATGAAGAAGTAGATATTAATCTATTTAGAAAAATCTCAAATTTCTTCTTCTTAAAATTTTATGTCTATATTATAAGGAGAGACCGGTTTCGGTAAATCTAATTATATTACCATGTAAAAGTTTGTAAAATTGAAAGAAAATTAGTGATATAAAATCTTCCCTTTAGTATTAAAAGGTATGATTTCAAATTAACGGTTTATGTAGAACAGATTGTCTGTCATAATTTTCGACTTTTAAATTTGATAGCTAATTATGACTCTAGACTAATAATTTTTGTAAAAAATCAAAAGTACACATTTCATTTACACAATTAAAATTTATATTATTTTTATAACAAGTAATTTCCAATGCTTCTAAATAATTTAATTTTGATCCTTTAACTGTTTTATGTAGAATTTGATCTTTTAAATTTGGACTAAAATTTTTTTTTACATTATTAATTGTTAATCTAGAGTCATAATTAGCTATCAAATTTAAAAGTCAAAAATTATGACAGACAATAAAAGGTTAATTTGAAATCATACTTTTTAATATATAAGGTAAGATTTTATATCACTAATTTTTCTTTCAATTTTACAAACTTTTACAGGCTGACGATGGTAATTTAATTAGATTTACCGAAACCGGTCTCTCGTTATATTATAAAAATAAAATTAAGAAGAAGAAATTTGAGAGTTTTCTAAATATATTAAAACTTATAATAATTAGTCAAGTTGCTTTGGCTTGCGTGAATCCTTGGGATATTGCAGGCTCACATTCCATTAATATAAGTAATTTGATTGTAATCTCATTATATTTTTAGAATTTTTATTTATGTATTTAATAAAATTAATAAAAATTTTTAATTACATATTTTTGAACTTATTCGTTCATAACAAAACTTATAATAAATCAACGTGGAGTTTGTTTACAAAATATACCCAATACTTTTAAATAACATGCTCTAAACAGATTTTTAAGTACGGTTTTTTGATTATTGTCATGTCATGTCAATGTATTTGAGCTTTAGTATAAAGGTAATAACTACTAAAATATTTAAACGAATAATTATTGCAGTAAAAAGCGATTAGTTAACCCTAGAACTCCCAAGATAATATATTTACGTGCGTACCCAGGGGGGGGGGCACTTCTTGCCCGCGCTCATTTTGTCTTAATTTTTCCAAATTATGTTTCAGTAGTGTGGTGATATTTATGATTAACACAACCATCTGAATGTAATAATAACTTTATTAGAACCATTAAACATTACTTTTAATACACAAACGAACAAAAATAGTTATTTGTATTACAAGGTCAAAAAATGAGTATTTGCGAGTACAGGTAAACTGTGCAAATTTATGAGTACTCGTAAACCATTTTATGGCAGAGTGATACACAAGATTTTTTGTGTCCACGTCAACATTGTTATTAAAATCAATAAACAAAATTGTACTTTTTACAATTAACTTGGCAATACCGACAACTGACTGTAATCAATATAACCTAAAAAATATAATTGTGGACATTACCAATTTGTTGACATTATAATAATTTATAGATGTAATTTGTAGTTTATAAGAAACTAATACGGACATAATAACAGCTGCCTATACATACACGGTGTAGTGTCCCAAGGTACGCTATCTTTAAACGTGTAATTTTAACTTATTCGCAATAATGCAAGGAATTTACATATACACAATTGTATAGTGAATAATAAAAGCACACAAATACATACGTACAATTACAATAAATTATATATAAAGAGAAATTAGTTCGTAGACAAACAATTCTAACTAAGTCGACTTAATTAAAGACACTAAAAAAACTCATTAAAACAAAGCCTTGCCAGGGTATGTTGCAAATAAAGTGACTGGTATCCTATGCGCAAGTTTGAGTGACTGCGTTAGAAAATACAGTATCCCTTTTTTCAGCTTACAAATTCATCTATACAAAATAATAAGAATGGGTTCCGTTAACAGTAGAGATGGAATTTGAGGAGTTTTTATTGTCATCTCGACCCGTGTCTGTAAACCCCGGTCTCGTTTATAACGAATTAATAGAGGTCTATAGTGCCAAGTTTTGTCCAAACATTATGTCTTCTACACAAATATTAATAAACAGTCAACGATGCCAAGTCATACTAGCAATGAGGAGGGGCATGGTACTGTTTGAAACGGACTCCTTTTATTTTAACAGTTTGCAAGGCAATGATTGATTTTTAATAGGTTACATAGGTTTGTTGAATTGTTTGCTGCGAGTTCAATTTACATGAAAATACGAAGTTTAAACCCAAGACGATAACGATTATTTATAGATATATTGTTTACACGCCCACTTATTAAAACCCGAACATTTAGCGATACGTTTATTTATACGACTTTAATTTTATTAAAAACTCGCATTAAAGAACAACGCAGAAAATAAAAAGAACCAAATTCGCCATTTTAGTTTTACTAAAATGTACACGATAAAATATTTGTAGACAGTTTAAAGTGAGGGTTTGTAATTAAGTAACCAGATGGATCCGACCTGAATCGAAACCCTACTGCAACTACCTGTTTCTACTCCCAAATCCACCCCCGTTTTTAAAAGTTATAAAAAAACAAGAATTATGACGTGGGAATATTTTCATATTTATTACTTAAAGAAATATTAATTTCCAAAATATTCACTCGCCCGTAACAAACCCTATATCTATGTCTCGAATTTCAAAGTACCAAGCAAGGATATGTTTTGATTTGAGTTATGTTCCGATGTAATTAATTACTAACTGTGACGTTTTCACCCCAACAATGTGTGGCAGTTTCGACAGAACATCTTTTTTCTACCCCAACATATGTTTTTATTTATCTTCTCAACTCTTGGTTACATACATTCAAATTTTTCTTACATAAAATAAAATATCCCGAAAACATTCTCAAATTACGACTTACTATCAAGGTATTAAAAAACTCATTAATTACTTTTCTTTCGCGGTAACAATTGCGATTTGAAAATGTGCATTACAATAATAACATTTTCTCGGTCCGCTATCTACAACGGTAAGGCGATTAGGCTTTGTGTTATGCCAAATGCCGATTATGTCAAATACTCTATCAGTTCTGTCACTACAATGAATACCAACTGTAATTCAGTATTATTTTTGCCGGCCTAGGTCGGAAAACGCATAGTTTCGGTAACCATTTACAGTCTGCATATGCCCTATTACAGAAAAAAGGCACAAAATGAATTCTCTTATTAGCTACACTATTACATTATAATCTGTTTGATCCACGGCCTACTCTGCTTCCTATTAGAAAAATGTTTGTAATGTCCTTTCTGCTGTGTTTAGACGCCATGTGTGATACATTTTTGTAATCAGGGTGTTAAACCCTTTCAAACTGTATGTCACATGAACTATGTTGCTATTTTTAAAAAATCTAGATGGCGGTCATGCTCCAAATTTTTTAATTAAAAAAAATGTATTTTTCTGTAAAAATATGCACAAATATATTTAGTTTCAATTCGGAAATTTTCAATTTTGTAAGTTGAACCGTTTAAGCACTAGATCTTTGGTTCCATCTTAACAGCGACCCTGTATATATCAAAGAAGAAGCCTATGAGAAACCTGATAATGTGTAACAAACTTCGAACGTCTTGTTAATAATTCACCTTTCTGTAGGCCACTAACGTGCATTTCGTCCCATATGTGCTGCATACCATAACTGCATAAAACATAATTTACTTATTTAAAGTGGAGCCTTCCACGCGTATCGTTTGCACATTCAGTTTCAGACATGTTCATGCGCAAAGACCTTTTGAGAGCGTTTTTTTTTGTGCGATACTGAAAGGTAGTAGAGCATCCATTTTTTGCTCTGTTAAATACTTTTTATTAAAAGTGCTATATAATTTGTATGGTAAGTTATTTTAAACTATTATATAAAAGTTTGAGACGTTTGCTTTTTCAGGCACTTTTATTTTTTATTTACTTCACCTTTTCTTTTATTTTCACGTTTATACACATATACGCAATTAATTATTTTACCGTTAATCCAATTTACGGTATTAGCACGATTAATCAAGAGTGAGATTTATTCATTTGGGAATTACAAAGCATACAAATCCAGATTTACTTCAACCCTGAAGTTATATTACGCAACAGTTTCCTAAGCGCTGACCCAGCATGCAGCCGTTTCGTTATCTACAGTGTGAGTAAGAATAAGGTATTCTGGTTCCATTAATTACTCACAATTTTAATTATTCATTAGGTTATAACCTTACTAACATTAGCATTAGGTATTTCAGTTTATAATTAAATATAGGTTGTGTAATAAAATATGTTATTGTACAAATTTTCTTTTAACTTTATTGTATAATGGTTTACTAGTTTATTCTATATTTAAAAACAAGTTGGCGTCTGAGCATTTAAGAATTAGTTTCAGGAAGAAGCAACCCCGATTCTTAAGCGACGAACATATCTAGGTATATGTAAATATTTTTAGATTAATAAGGCAAATCGATAATATTATGAACCTGGCCCACTTTAACCTACGAGTGAGCAAGAGACACAAAATCTTCTAGTTATTACCCAAACTGTTAAGTAGCTAAAATTTGTAGCTATGGTTGTAAAAGTTTACTCATAGAACCTTTAAGGGTTATACAAATGTTGTCCACCAATCACTCAGATGACAAAACCGATGATACAGACGAGTGGACATGGGTTCGAATCCCAACATAAAAAGTTTTTCATAAATAATTAGTCAACTCAAAATTCCAACAAATATTTTAATGTTATATAACAGTAGTAGAAATAAAATATTTCTAATCCCTTCAAAATACATTTATGTTAACTAAAAATAAGCACTTAGTTTTCCAGATTATGAACTTTATGGACGTACGTATTAGGTGAAACTGCACATAAACAGAACAACCTATACAAACGAAGTTATCTTCAACACACCAATAAACTTGTCATTATTACTCTCAATTTCGATAGTTTAAGTTGTCCTTTATTTGTGTATTTCAAATCACATATGCCTTGCGCCATTATTCATTTGAACCTAATAATGAGGTTTGAAGAAATAGTATATTGTGTTCGACGTGTAAGTTGGTCAATAATTAGCTCAATTTTGCAAAACTTAAGCTCAATAATGGAAAAACTTACACGTCTTACATAATACTCTATTATTTATATACACAATATTAGTTAGATACAAATTTGGGGTCTAAAACGGACAGTTAATTTTACAAATATTTTAAAACTCCATTATTATAGTCTACATTCGAATTAATTTAATTCTTCATCTGAACCAAATAATTTTTAAAGCAGGTGTAATACGAGTAGAAAGGGCCCCGCGGCGCATCTTTTGATCCGGACCTTCGAGTCGGGCGAGAATAGGCTAAATCCTCCGAGCATGCGCAAGAGTCTGAATTCGTGCATTCGCCGAAGGGCTTCGGTCATTTTCGGAAGACACGGCAATTTTGAAATAAATTAATCAAATAAATTTTGAATACAAAAAAGTTTACCTTGAGTAGGAATTGAACCTACATGTCCTTTGACCAGATCAATTAATCAAATCGATTAATCAGGGCAATTAATCAAATCAATTAATAAAGCCAAATAAGGGGTAAAGCCAAAAACAATCACCCATATTTTATTGGTTACGCCAATCTCTTGATCCGTCTTGTGTTGCGTTTATTCAGATCTATCTTTTGCGGCCTTCTTTGAATACCATACATTTCCCGATCCCATTTTAAACTTTTTATCTTTAATCTTAATTGGTCTATTTGTACTGCACGGTTTTTAGGTTAGGTCAATACTCACGCGCGAGCATTGATCTAACCTAAGGCCATACGTTTATTAATCTAACCTAATGTTATACGTGTATCGACCTAACCTAAATATTTTTGCGTGTGTGCGCGCGGTTATGTGTGCGTGCGTGCTTCTATACTTTATATTATTCATTTATAAACAAAACGCGAAAAGTGATTGTGTATTAACTATAAGCAGCAAAAACAACCTTGGTAAGTGATCGTTTTTGATTTTAACTCTTACTCCTTATTTTATTTAGTTTATTTAATTGCTAGAGGCCTGATTTCAAGTTTGGTTATATTTGTTCTTGTATAGGAATTTTTACTAATTTAACTGTAAAACGTATTTTTATCATTATATGCAAAACGCGGCAATAGTGTTACACGCTAATTTGATGTTCGTATATTGACAGCAATGTCAAAGACTATCTCATAGACAGGTAAAGGAGCGTGTGTGTGCGTGAGTGCGTGCGTGTGTATGATTACAGTGGGAGAATCGTTGCCTGAAGGTTATGAAGAATTGTTAGTTCAGCTTCTTGTTTGGTTTGACTGAGATTGATTGGTTTGGCTGATTTGGTTAACTGCTTTGATTGGCTGATTTGATTGAGATTAATTTGATTTTTTGATTTGATCGAGAGTGATTTGATTGGGATTTATTTGATTTGAATAATTGAATTGTTTGTTTTGATCGAAATTGGTTGATTTGGTTTGATATTGGTTGATTTTATTGGTTGATTGATTGATAGGTTATTAGTGGGTTTTCCCGGACACGATAGAGGTATTTGAATAGTGTGTTATTGTTTTATCAAAATTGGAGGTGAAGGGCAACGTGTTTGGTCTTACACAATTACCGGGTTTTCTCCAGACACGCTAGAGATATTTAAATGATAAAAGTTTGTTATTGGTATTACGTAATCGTGGGGAATCAGAAAATATTGGATATGAAAGTCAACCTGCTTACCTTCAAAGTAATTAGGGTGCTTTTCCCAGACGCTATAGAGGTATTTGAATAGTGAATGTTTGTTATTATTGGTCACAAACGTGGGGAAATCCAAAAAATAATTACTGTATGTCAATGATTGGGAAAACCCATAAGTACTTTGTATTGACTATTTATAAACAAGACACAGAAAGTGAAAGTACCGTGACTAATATAAGTAACAAAAACCACACTCGTGACCATGTCTAAAACAACTGCTGCTGCACAAATAGACCAATCAGTTTTAAAGATAAAAAGTTTAAAATGGGATCTGGAAATCTATGGTGTTCAAAAAAGGTTCAAAAAGATCTGAATAAACGTAACAGCATACGGATCAAGAGATTGACGTAATCAATAAAATATGGGTAAGTGATTGTTTTTGATTTTACCCCTCATTTTATTTACTTTATTTAATTAGAGATATGGATTTATCTACCCTAAATGTACCAACATGTTTTAATCATTTTAAAAACGTGAAGCAGTTTAACAGTGTGGTTATTATTTTAATTGATTTGATTAACTAACTTCAAAAATGAGCACCATGGCCACACACACAAAATGACCACCAAAAATAGTTGTCATGTTGATCAAATTGACTTGATTAATTCACCTGATTAATGGATTTGAATAATTGATCTGGTCAAAGCACATGTTCAAATCCTGCTCAAGGTATACTATTGTATTTAAAATTGGTTTGATTTAATTGTATTGATTTCAAAATGACCGACAAAAACAAAAATTACCGTCAAAAACAAAAATTACCTCTGAAAATGACCGAAGCCCTTCGGTGAATGCATGAATTCAGACGCTTGCACATACGCGGAGGATTTAGCCTATTTTCGCCACATTCGAAGGTCCAGATTAAAGAATGCTCTGCGGGATCCTTTTTACTGAGTTATACTATGAGACATAATGTGGACTGTTTGACCAAACAAGAGTAATAATGAACCTTAAACTGGGCATGGTTTAATATAAAAATGGAACAAAATGGAAGGCGACGAGAAAGGATGCATTTTGAACCTTCTTTAAAAATTATTTAGCCCTGATGAAGGATTAAATTAATTCGAAATATAGACTATAATAATGGAATTAAAACAAAGTGAGTCAAATTATTTCTTGCTGCTCTAATATACTAATAAAAATAATATCATAGCCCTTGTTACATTTTAATTGCTCATCAATAACTAGTTAATCTACCGACTTAAATTCTACACGTTAAAGTAGACATGGATTAATGTATCCATTAAACTTAAATAAAACAAGATAAAGTGACTTTAATTCAAACCTGCAGCTACAAGAACTGCTGTCACCAGAAAAACTTTAATTCCTACAGAGAAATGGTGTCAATTTCTTGTTTAAGTTAAACATGTAAAATGTTCAAAAACTTTAGGAAAGCGTAGATAGTACCTTTGACCTTTTACATTGTGACAATTAAAGCAACTTATAACATTTTATAGCATTAGAAGGACCTCAGCCATGTCGTGATTTAATTTGTTGAACATAAAACAGGGAACAGTTTAAACCTTTTAGCTACCATGCGAACCCGGAGCAGACTTGGCACAGTTCTCTTGGCAATTTTTAAACTTATGGAAAGCAGTGCGATGTTTAATTAAAATATTGTGTACTAATTATTATATTTAGATATGTATTACCATTGTACTTCGATTATTTACGTGTGCGTGATTTTCGCAGCGATTAGAAACACAGCGATTACATATTGCAACAATTAAAATAATAATTTTTTGTGTATTTTATTTGTAATTAAAACTTTTATACAATTTATATTGCTCAAGATACAATTGCAGCATTTTTTATCGAGACGAAAATTTTTGATAAAGGCTTTACCAGCAACACATTTCCCAATCTCTTAATGACAAATCTTAATCATTCTGCATAGGCCACATAATATACTAAGTGTAAATTTTGATAAATCATATAACAAATATTAGGTAAGAAACTTAGATAAATCTACTTAAATATAATACATTTATCAAAAAATTAGTATGACTATTTATATTTTATACAGTTTAATAGTCCGAAATATATATAGCAAGAGGCAGAATTTTTCAATCATTGAATAATTAACAATTCGCAAAGTAATAATTTAAACTAAAGTTTCACCTTTCAAGTTCACCCAACTGGAAACTCTTTTTTAATGAATAATTAATTAAAAGAAACATTAGAGAAAGCACACTTTAAAAATATTACAAAGAAAATAATTACAAACTTTATTTTTCTTGGTTTTAAATTAAAACGCAAATGATGCATTAATATTTAATAAGTGAATGTATTTAATGGCATCTTCAAACTTATTATACGTTACTACAGAGAAACCACTAGTGAGAAAATAGCTATTTATATATCAAGTTGCAAAATAAACGTGCTTTTTGCAGTATGTGCGTGCGTGCCTGCGTACGTGTGAGCGCGCCTGTGTGCGTATGTGTGTAAAAAATAAACAACTTTGAACCGTGTTTTATATAAGATTAAAATTAAGTGATGAAGGAAAACAATTACATCCGATACGTTTTAGATTAATTTCGATTAAAATAAAATACAGATATACAATTGTTACTCACAGTACTTTTCAAAACTGTACCTTTAATTTGCATAACAAGTAACTGTAATTTCTAAATAACAACTATCAATCGTTAACATTCCTTAAAATTGAAATCTCGTTTTTAATTTAACACTTGTGTTGAAACGAACCTTAATTAAAGTGAATGCCAAAAAGATGACCTCTTGTAACTAAATTATAAAAGTGTGCGAGTGTCAGAGTGCGCTCGTGATTGTATACGTGTGTGCATATGTGCGTGTGTGCCAGTGTTTCCTGTGTACGTATGCGCGAGCGTACGTGTGTGAATGTATTCATGCGTGCGTGGTGCGTGAATGCGTGTGTGTAGAGAACCGCGTATGAAAATCACTCGTTTAGTTAATGTACGGGTGGCCAACTAAGAATTCGAGGTACTGTATCTGGGAAACTATCCATCGTAGAGCCTTGGGCAAAAAAAAGTTATTACTAAAACGGCCAATACAAAACCTGGAAAATATTTTCAAGTTTTTGAAATGGCTGCTAGGGGGCGTAACTGCAATCTTGAATCTAAAAAAGTGGTGTTGCTGTGAATTCTGCTATATCAACCTAATAAAAAATAACTGATCTTTAAAGTCGAGGATAATCTGAACTTTTTTTGTTTTACACTTTTTAACGTATGTCTAAAAATAAATTGGTAGGGGGTATTCAAAGGTTTCCTTAAATAACCCCCTGTACCGTCGAAACGGCTAAGCCGATTTTAACAAACTTGGGCGCGTTGAAATGAGCTATTCTTGGGCTATAAATATAATAATATTTGAAGTTTTGTTAGTTTCACATGTCGTCGCTAGAGGACTTTTTTGTTCGACATTCCGACAGAAACGGTTAATTTTCGTAAAAAAATTAAACGCATTGGTATGACTTTTTTTCATGAACAAGCAGCTGAATGATGCCTAAACAAGCTCGCGAAAACTGCATCTCGATATCTTGTTCCTAACCTAAAATATTGGCCAAAGAAAACTTTATACGAAAATCCCTTAAATTTTTATCTATGTTTTTCTGGAATTGTTTCTATTATGTAAGTTGTGGCTCTAAAAAGGACCGATTTAAAGGAGGAATGTTTTTAATGCCCCCGTAAATGCTCGAAATGCTGACTATCACTCTGTGCATTTCTGAGGCCTCTTGTAGGTAGACAAAACTGCAGCTTCAGTTTCGGCTCTGAATAGGTTACCTAGAAATTGCGATTTTAAATGTTTGCAAATTTATTCGCCAGAATAAAATCACTCTTTTTGGAATTACTATGGGCAAGTAAGCAATGCTAAAAGTTATACGAAAGGCCTATTTTTTGTTTGTTTAAATGCATATTCACTATGGATATATACGAAAAATACAATTAATAGAAGCAGGCAATGGAAACAGATACGTAAACAAAACATACATAATCCTCAAATTATCAATAGTTTAATTTTGTATTGGGTGTTTTAGTAATAACTTTTTTTGCGCAAGCCTCTACGATGGATAGTTTCCCAGATACAGTACCTCGAATTCTTATGTGGCCACCCTGTACATGTTTTATTGTTAGAATTCCAATCATTTGGTACTTATGCATCTTCATTATATTTAAACATAAATCCCATTAAAAGCGTTACATCGAAAATTGTAAATCGCTTGTTACCCGTCAACCTTAAACAGGCAGGAGTTATTAAGATGTTTCTAGTTTTTAAATTTATATTCTTTAACCTTACTTCGTGGAATTCCAAACTTAATAGCATAATTATTTGTTCCTCTACGAGTTTCAATACAACATGTACCATGCTTAAGACAAAATATATATAAGTAAAATAACAACCAAGTAATTATGGTAACAAGGTAAAATAGCAAACTTGATGTAAATCATAATTCAAAATTAAAAATATCTGTTAAATGTGACTCTATTTGATGAACCTGTTCGTTCATTAAAGGTACTTTCTGTTTATGTTCATAAATTTCTAATGCATCCAAAACATCTAATTTGTCTTTTTTATTACAAAAATAAAAAGATTTACTGTTGTTTTGCGATGTCATAAGGTGGTTACTTACTAATAAATGTCTGGCATAATTTTATTTGTTTGTGTGTTTATATTTGTAACCTCCAATGTATTTAATATCAAAGTTCCTAAGTGTTTGTCCAATGTAACTGAGTTACCAAATGTGCAATCAATTTATAAATATTCGACTTCAAAATCAATTGCACGAGAATTACCTTTAACGCTGTGAGATGGAAAAAAAGAATTTAGATTGATCAATTTTGTGCGAATTAAGGTAATAACTTTTTTATATTTTTTTGGTACTTCAGGCGATAAAGATAATTTTACCGAAGTGTATTCAACCGTTTATCTTAATATTACATATTGTGTGTTATTTTTTTCTATTTTTATTACTGTATACCAAAATTCACATTACGAGAATTTGTTAAATTTATGTTGTCGACATTCATTATTATACCTTTCCCGATTTAATAGTTAGAATTTTACATAAAATGTCGTGCTCTACCTCTTTCCGGAACTAAATTTTTTTGGTCTTTTGATAATAACTGTAACTGTTTATTTCTTTATTATTAGCATTATATATATATATATATATATATATATATATATATATATATATATATATATATATATATATATATATATATATATATATATATATATATATGATAGATAGATAGATAGATAGTGTTAATGAATTTAAGCATATTATTTCTTTATTCAGTGTAACATTATGTAATTTCATTCCTTCCTCGCAGCGTTATCATTATTTACGAAGTACTAAATTTAAAAGATAAAATGTTTTGATTAAGTTCAAACTACTGGCGGTTTATTATTTTTATGGGAATTCTTGACTTAGACCTTAGACCAGCAACGTTCATATTTATTTTTTATGATTTTGATGAAAGCTTTTAATAATTTTGTGAGGGTTATTTCGGTTAGGTTATTTTCTATTTTTTTGTTTTTATTTTTTAAGATATAAAAATTTTGCTAATAACGTTTAACGTAAAGTAAAATTAGAGTAAATAAGATTGATGACCGATCAGCTGGTCTATTAATACGTCATTTTATTTTGATTACGTGCAAATATTTTGAAGCTTTACAGGAAATGCCGGATTAAGGCTTTCAATTTACCGATTCACCGGTTTATGCGACATAAGGTAATCAATTTTTGCTTGTTTTGACTTAGCTGTGGAACACTCGGATATAGGTATTGTAACAACCCATTTTGAGTTGTATTAAAATATACCGTAATTTATGTTCTTCGTTCATTTAGTTGTAAATATAAGAAAAATTTTATTTATTAATGATTTGTAAGTATGAGGTAGGCAACTTAATTTGTATTTTGGTGTAACTTAAGTTGCATATTTTCTTAAAGGTTTATACTCCCACTTCTTTAAAATATTTTTTTTCTGCTCAATATTTTCACGTCATCGTTGATTTAATTCTTTGCGCAAATTTTTTCGCCCACGGCTATATGACCAGATATTCGGAGCGTCCATTTAGTTCACTTCTTGAGGTACGCTGTTAGATGCAGGAAGCCATAATTTTGGGTTTTCCCAAATTTTGTGAAAAGTACCATTGATTTAATGGTAAGATATATTTTAACGCATTATACTAAAAATTAATACATTTGCTCTTTGCAGGCACTTTGATTTACACTTTTATTACTTTTACTTTTCTACTTTAATTACATTTTAAGTACACAATTAATTCTACTGTTACGTACGCTTTCACTTAATGATTGCAATTTTGCATTCAATGCAGATCTGAATGTGGATTCCATTATTTATTTTGAACGTTCGAAAGAATGCAATATGCATTGGTTTCTTCAATTTCAAGAAGAAAATTTATAAGAAGGAAAATTCCATTTTCGTGGTTTACAACGTAAAGTATTGTTATTGCAATATGTTGCACAATATTGGTGCAAAGATGACATCACCCTTGGTTTACATTTCCGTAATCGTTTAGATACCAGACGTTATTAAAAAGTTTGTGTACTAAAATTTTCGAACAGGTATTTACGTTTAATGATTTTTTAGTAATTTAAGGCTATTTTTAAGATATATTTTATATAATTCTAATTTAACTGTTAATAAACATAGTTTGTATATTTTTTATTTTTTACATTTTGGTAAAATTTTATTATTGTAAACCTCGGTTTAGTTATTCCGAGCATAATTAAAAAATAACTTGGCGTCCGAGATTATTTTTATTAGTGTTACATTGCATTTTTATTTATGTTAAGTGAAAATAACACAGCATAAATTTGTGGTAATTAAGCAAATCAAAAGATTGAATCGGCATTATTTGTGGTTAGTTTAACGATTTGTTCGGAGAACATTTTTACACTTATTTCTTTATTATATTATTAAAACACTTTTTATACGATTGCCATTACCACTTCTTTACAGTATTTAGACCCCGGAACAATCGATTATAAACAAACTGGCACCCTTTCAATTTATGACTTTACCCCATGGGGTCTTACGTGTTATGAGTTACCCTAATCGCAAAATGAATAACACGCTTATTCCCTTTATTCCGCGGAGCTTCCGGCCCCTTTGTTATCTGCTACTTCCGATTCTTCTAACATTTTCGCCCGTAACGTTAATTTCTTAACAAGGGGTATAAGTTTTAGCCCTTTGCTATATTCACTAACAAAATTAAAAAGCCGTTATCTGAAGAATACGAAACGCATTTTAAAAATGATCACAATAGTTTTTAATTTACTTAAAGAGTTGTCATTGAAAAAAGACAAAACTTACAACAACATATATAATTCTTTACTAAAAATCAGTTAAAAACAAAATTAACAGAAGGAATCTAATTTCCGTTAAAGCAGATAAAGGCAACACTTTACTAATTATTTTAAAAGATAGTTATATGCAGAAAGCCCATGATTCTATTATTAACAAAAATTTAGAAATTTTAAATATTCTACAACAAAATTTCAGAAGTGCATGCAACAAAGTTTACAATACTACAATATCTGCTTTACAGAGTTAAAATCCACATTAGATCAGAAGTTTCTTATGTGCAAGCACCTAATCATATTTAAGCAAATAAACTAAACCAAATAATAACAAACAATGTAAAATACAAACCAAAGCATTCCATTCTTTAGAACTAATTTTAAACTACAAAGCATAAAATTACCACTACAGAATATGATTATAAGCTTTGATCTTACTAGTATGTTTTCTAAAATGCCCCTCAAGAATGTATGTCAGTTACATAATAATCATGTTGAATTAGTTACAAGGACGGACTTAGTCAATTATTTGGTCTTTGTGTGTTGATCAAAATTATTTCACATTCAATAATAAAATCTACAAAAAGATGGTTTACCTATGGGCAGTTCAATTTCGCCCATTTTAGCTAATTTAGAAGATGTTTTAGCATGTTTTTATAGTTCATCAGATTCCATTCATTAGTTTTTAATTAGTATTTACAATTTACCTCCTAACATGAATTTTACACTAGAGAAAGAACAAAATGGAACTATTAATTATCTAGATTTAAACATAAAACTTAATATACAGAACAGGTTTGGGTTTCCCATATTCAGAAAACCTACCCACACAGACATTACAATTCCAAACGATTGATGTCAGCATAAAACACATAAATTAGGTGCATATTAGTATATAGAGCAATGTCGTTACCATTGAACCAAACAAATTTCAATAAAGAAATATCAATTATAAAACAAATTGCACTAGCAAATGGTTTCAATTCAAATACAATGGACACTTTAGTTAAAAATCATTAGCACAAATTATCTATTAAAAACATTTACCCAATTAAAACAGAACCAAAAGAAAGTAAAGACATATGTATTTTGAAAAAATAAACACACAGACAAATCAAATTATGACAGACGTTTAATAGTAAATAATCACCTTATGACTTTAGAAAACAACATCTTGTATACTCACCTTTAACAGATATTTTAAATATAAAATTATAATTTACATCAAATTTTCTGTTGTACCTTAATGGTTTGTTATCATAACTATACTTTATACTTGTTTCTTATTTTACATACTATTTTCTCTTGGTAATGATACATTCATTGAAACGTGTAGAGAAATAAATAATTATATAACAGAAATTGTGGAATTATGTTGTATTTTAAAACTAAAATATTGGCCAAAGAAAACTTTATACGAAAATCCCTTAAATTTTTAACTATATTTTTCTGGAATTGTTTCTATTATGTAAGTTGTGGCTCTAAAAGGACCGATTTAAAGGAGGAAGGTTTTAATGCCCCGTAAATGCTCGCAATGCTGACCATCACTCTGTACATTTCTGAGGCCTCTTATGGGTAGACAAAACTGCAGCTTCAGTTTCGGCTCTGAATAGGTTACCTAGAAATTGCGATTTTAAATGTTTGTAAATTTATTCACCAGAATAAAATCACCCTTTTGAAATTACTATGGGTAAGTAAGCACTGCTAAAAGTTATACGAAAGGCCTATTTTTGTTTGTTTAAATGCATATTAACTATGGATATATACGAAAAAACCATTAATAGAAGCAGGCAATGGAAACAGATACGTAAACAAAACATACATAATCCTCAAATTGGCAATAGTTTAATTTTGTATTGGGCGTTTTAGTAATAACTTTTTTGCGCAAGCCTCTTCGATGGATAGTTTCCCAGATTCAGATACAGTACCTCGCATTCTTATTTGGCCACCCTGTACATGTTTTATTGTTAGAATTCCAATCATTTGGTACTTATGCATCTTCATTATATTTAAACATAAATCCCATTAAAAGCGTTACATCGAAAATTGTAAATCGCTTGTTACCCGTCAACCTTAAACAGGCAGGAGTTATTAAGATGTTTCTAGTTTTTAAATTTATATTCTTTAACCTCACTTCGTGGAATTCCAAACTTAATAGCATAATTATCTGTTCCTCTACGAGTTTCAATACAACATGTACCATGCTTAAGACAAAATATATATAAGTAAAATAACAACCAAGTAATTATGGTAACAAGGTAAAATAGCAAACTTGATGTAAATCATAATTCAAAATTAAAAATATCTGTTAAATGTGACTCTATTTGATGAACCTGTTCGTTCATTAAAGGTACTTCCTGTTTATGTTCATAAATTTCTAATGCATCCAAAACATCTAATTTGTCTTTTTTATTACAAAAATAAAAAGATTTACTGTTGTTTTGCGATGTCATAAGGCGGTTACTTAATAATAAATGTCTGGCATAATTTTATTTGTTTGTGTGTTTATATTTGTAACCTCCAATGTATTTAATATCAAAGTTCCTAAGTGTTTGTCCAATGTAACTGAGTTACCAAATGTGCAATCAATTTATAAATATTCGACTTCAAAATCAATTGCACGAGAATTACCTTTAACGCTGTGAGATGGAAAAAAAGAATTTAGATTGATCAATTTTGTGCGAATTAAGGTAATAACTTTTTTATATTTTTTTGGTACTTCAGGCGATAAAGATAATTTTACCGAAGTGTATTCAACCGTTTATCTTAATATTACATATTGTGTGTTATTTTTTCAATTCTTATTACTGTATACCAAAATTCACATTACGAGAATTTGTTAAATTTATGTTTTCGACGTCATTATTATACCTTTCCCGATTTAATAGTTAGAATTTTACATAAAATGTCGTGCTCTACCTCTTTCCGGAACTAAATTTTTTTTGGTCTTTTGATAATAACTGTAACTGTTTATTTCTTTATTATTAGCATTATATATATATATATATATATATATATATATATATATATATATATATATATATATATATATAAGATAGATAGATAGATAGATAGTGTTAATGAATTTAAGCATATTATTTCTTTATTCAGTGTAACATTATGTAATTTCATTCCTTCCTCGCAGCGTTATCATTATTTACGAAGTACTAAATTTAAAAGATAAAATGTTTTGATTAAGTTCAAACTACTGGCGGTTTATTATTTTTATGGGAATTCTTGACTTAGACCTTAGACCAGCAACGTTCATTTATTTTTTTTTTATGATTTTGATGAAAGCTTTTAATAATTTTGTGAGGGTTATCTCGGTTAGGTTATTTTCTATTTTTTTTGTTTTTATTTTTTTTAAGATATAAAAATTTTGCTAATAACGTTTAACGTAAAGTAAAATTAGAGTAAATAAGATTGATGACCGATCAGCTGGTCTATTAATACGTCATTTTATTTTGATTACGTGCAAATATTTTGAAGCTTTACAGGAAATGCCGGATTGAGGCATTCAATTTACCGATTCACCTGGTTTATGTGGCATAAGGTAATTAATTTTTTGTTTGTTTTGACTTAGCTGTGGAATACTCGGATATAGGTATTGTAGCAACCCATATTGAGTTGTATTAAAATATACCCTAATTTATGTTTTTCGTTCATTTAGTTGTAAATATAAGAAAAATTGTATTTATTAATGATCTGTAAGTATGAGGTAGGCAACTTAATTTGTATTTTGGTGTAACTTAAGTTGCATATTTTCTTAAAGGTTTATACTCCCACTTCTTTAAAATATTTTTTTTCTGCTCAATATTTTCACGTCATCGTTGATTTAATTCTTTGCGCAAATTTTTTCGCGCACGGCTATATGACCAGATATTCGGAGCGTCCATTTAGTTCACTTCTTGAGGTACGCTGTTAGATGCAGGAAGCCATAATTTTGGGTTTTCCCAAATTTTGTGAAAAGTACCATTGATTTAATGGTAAGATATATTTTAACGCATTATACTAAAAATTAAAACATTTGCTCTTTGCAGACACTTTGATTTACACTTTTATTACTTTTACTTTTCTACTTTAATTACATTTTAAGTACACAATTAATTCTACTGTTACGTACGCTTTCACTTAATGATTGCAATTTTGCATTCAATGCAGATCTGAATGTGGATTCCATTATTTATTTTGAACGTTCGAAAGAATGCAATATGCATTGGTTTCTTCAATTTCAAGAAGAAAATTTATAAGAAGGAAAATTCCATTTTGGTGGTTTACAACGTAAAGTATTGTTATTGCAATATGTTGCACAATATTGGTGCAAAGATGACATCACCCTTGGTTTACATTTCCGTAATCGTTTAGATACCAGACGTTATTAAAAAGTTTGTGTACTAAAATTTTCGAACAGGTATTTACGTTTAATGATTTTTTAGTAATTTAAGGCTATTTTTAAGATATATTTTATATAATTCTAATTTAACTGTTAATAAACATAGTTTGTATATTTTTTATTTTTTACATTTTGGTAAAATTTTATTATTGTAAACCTCGATTTAGTTATTCCGAGCATAATTAAAAAATAACTTGGCGTCCGAGATCATTTTTATTAGTGTTACATTGCATTTTATTATTTATGTTAAGTGAAAATAACACAGCATAAATTTTTGGTAATTAAGCAAATCAAAAGATTGAAACTTTAATCGACCGACTGGGACAAAGGCATTATTTGTGGTGAATGGGTGTATCTCCAGTTAGTTTAACGATTTGTTCGGAGAACATTTTACACTTATTTCTTTATTATATTATTAAAACACTTTTATACGATTACCATTACCACTTCTTTATAGTATTTAGACCCCGGAACAGTCGATTATAAACAAACTGGCACCCTTTCAATTTATAACTTTCCCTATTGGGTCTTACGTGTTATGAGTTATCCTAATCGCAAAATGAATAACACGCTCACTCACTTTATTTCGCGGAGCTTCCGGCCCCTTTATTATCTGCTACTGATTCTTCTACCATTTTCGCCCGTAACGTTAATTTCTTAACAAGGGGTATAAGTTTTAGCCCTTTGCTATATTCACTAACAAAATTAAAGAGCCGTTATCTGAAGAATACGAAACGCATTTTAAAAATGATCACAATAGTTTTTAATTTACTTAAAGAGTTGTCATTGAAAAAAGACAAAACTTACAACAACATATATAATTCTTTACTAAAAATCAGTTAAAAACAAAATTAACAGAAGGAATCTAATTTCTGTTAAAGCAGATAAAGGCAACACTTTACTAATTATTTTAAAAGATAGTTATATGCAGAAAGCCCATGATTCTATTATTAACAAAAATTTAGAAATTTTAAATATTCTACAACAAAATTTCAGAAGTGCATGCAACAAAGTTTACAATACTACAATATCTGCTTTACAGAGTTAAAATCCACAAACCAGATATGTCCATTAGATCAGAAGTTTCTTATGTGCAAGCACCTAATCATATTTAAGCAAATAAACTAAACCAAATAATAACAAACAATGTAAAATACAAATCAAAGCATTCCATTAAGAATTCTTTAGAACTAATTTTAAACTACAAAGCATAAAATTACCACTACAGAATATGATTATAAGCTTTGATCTTACTAGTATGTTTTCTAAAATGCCCCTCAAGAATGTATGTCACTTACACAATAATCATGTTGAATTAGTTACAAGGACGGACTTAATTCAATTATTTGGCCTTTGTGTGTTGATCAAAATTATTTCACATTCAATAATAAAATCTACAAAAAGATGGTTTACCTATGGGCAGTTCAATTTCGCCCATTTTAGCTAATTTAGAAGATGTTTTAGCATGTTTTTATAGTTCATCAGATTCCATTCATTAGTTTTTAATTAGTATTTACAATTTACCTCCTAACATGAATTTTACACTAGAGAAAGAACAAAATGGAACTATTAATTTTCTAGATTTAAACATAAAACTTAATATACATGTTTGGGTTTCCATACTCAGAAAACCTACCCATATAGACATTACAATTCCAAACGATTCATGTCACCATAAAACACATAAATTAGCTGCATATTAGTATATAGAGCAATGTCGTTACCATTGAACCAAACAAATTTCAATAAAGCAATATCAATTATAAAATAAATTGCACAAGCATATGGTTACATTTCAAATACAATGGACACTTTAGTTAAAAATCATTAGTACAAATTATGTATCAAAACATTTACCCAATTAAAACAGAACCAAAAGAAAGTAAATACATATTTTGAAAAATAAACACACAGACAAATCAAATTATGCCAAACGTTTAATAGTAAATAATCACCTTATGACTTTATAAAACAACATCTTGTATACTCACCTTTAACAGATATTTTAAATATAAAATTATAATTTACATCAAATTTTCTGTTGTACCTTAATGGTTTGTTATCATAAGTACTTGGTTGTTACTTTACTTATATTTTATCTTGATAATGATACATGTATTGAAACGTGTAGAGAAATAAATAATTATATAAAAGAAATTGTGGAATTAAGTTGTATTTTAAACATTAGTACTATTAAGTATTGAATTCACGAAGTAAGGTTAAAGTGTATAAATTCGGAAACATTCGAAATTTATAAACATAAACAAAAAGTACTTTTAATGAACGAACAGGTTGATCTTATAGACTCACCTTTAACAGATATTTTAAATATAGAATTATAGTTTGCTACTTTTGCCTTAATGATTTGCTACCATAATTACTTGTTTCCTTTTTCACTTACATATATATATATATATATATATATATATATATATATATATATATATATATATATATATATATATATATATATATATATATATATATTTCCTCTTGATAACGATATAAGTTGTATTTAAACGCATAGAGAAATAAATGATTATATAAAAGAAATTGTGGAATTATATCTTATTTTAAACATTTGTGCTATTTCTAGTTTTTCTTTCTGTAGAATTAATTTAATTGTGAAATAAAGCTTTTTGGATTCGAATTGAAGAATGTAGGTGGTCATGACTTTTATGTAAATTAAATGTCTATGTTTTTTTCATAAAAGACAGCAGAGTACAAGATCAACACACTTTATGTTTTTATTTTCGATGGATTTACGAATGTTATTTAATTGTATACAACGTCCGCTAGAAAACAATAAGCTCCTACTAAACGCGACTGTAGACAAATAAAAAGAGTAACGGTGTAACATTTATTACTCTCTTAATTGCTTTGACCTGATGGAATAATACATGCTAACACCACTTTTATTGAGTGTTTTTTTGAGCTAACAGAATTTATATGTAAATGTATATTTATCTAAAGCTGCATAAGTATATAATTATCGGTTGCAATTATATTATCGTTTATAAATTGCGCTCTCATCGAAGCTAAACTAGTGAGTGTATGAGATTAGGACTTTATTCACTGGAACATTTTATTAAATAATTTCATTAGGTACTTTATTGATATCTTTACAATTTTAATGCAACATAAATTCGTCAAGTTAAACAATCAATTTTATAATAGTATTTTATGTTAAAATCGCCGAAAATAACGCATAGTGTAGGTACTGAATATTACTACTGCTCGAGGTAACATGTTATAAGTAGCACTTTCGCCACCAGTTTGTTTTTAATTATGACCCCATAATCAAAAGTGGTGGTAGTGGTGGGGGAGTGGGTTAGTTCCATCCACTTTCACCACGTGGTCACGCCTCTTTCTTGTAGGTTTCTTTTCCGGCGCCATTTCCAACCCCTTGATAACGTATTTATGGCCCATACCACGTAATTAGTTCCCTTTAGCAGTATTAAGAGCCTTTTTGGCAGTCCAGCCCCTAGAGGGTAGGCAACCGCAGTCGCCCTGATTGGAGATGCGCGCCTAGGGTTCTGATTGGAGGACCCAAGACAGGCCACGCCCCCTGTTTTCTGATTGGTTCGTAGACTAAGCCCAGATACCCCCCCACCATTTTAATTTTAATTATTACTCAATTAAATTGTATCGAAATTTAATTTAATTATGAGTAATAATGAAATTGTGCCACCATTTTGTTTTTTATGCCAACTTTCAACTCTAAAATACAAAATTTATTTAACTTACAGTTTGCAAAGACCAAGCTTCAATTCCAAAACAGCGGTTTGATTTAACCTACAGCTTGCAAAAAATAACATTCAATTAAAACATTCCGGTTTGATTTAACTTACAGCTTGCAAAAACCAACTTTTAATTCAAAAATACTCGTTTGATTTAACTTACAGCTTGTAAAATCCAATCTTCAATTCAAAATTTAAGTTACAGCTTGCAAAAACCAACTTTCAATTCTAAATAAAAAATTTATTTAACTTACTGTTTGCAAAGACCAACCTTCAATTCAAAAATGGTGGTTTGATTGAATTTACAGCTTGCAAAAAATAACATTCAATTAAAAAATTCCGGTTTGATTGAATTTACAGCTTGCAAAAAATAACTTTCAAATCAAAAATACAACACTGGCTTGATTTAAGATATAGCTTGCAAAATTCAAAAATACTGCTTTGATTTAAGTTACAACTTGCAAAAAATAACATTCAATTAAAAAATGCCAGTTTGATTTAACTTACAGCTTGCAAAAACCAACTTTCAATTCAAAAATACCGGTTTGATTGAAATTACAGCTTGCAAAATCCAACCTTCAATTCAAAATTTAAGTTACAGCTTGCAAAAACAAACTTTCATTTCAGAAATACCGGTTTGATTTAACTTACAGCTTGCAAAAAAAACTTTCAATTCGAAAATACAACATTAGCTTGATTTAAGATACAGCTTGCAAAATTCAAAAATTCTGCTTTGATTTAAGTTACAGCTTGCAAAAAATAACGTTCAATTAAAAAATGCCGGTTTGATTTAACTTACAGCTTGAAAAAAGCAACTTTCAATTCAAAAATATCGGTTTGATTGAACTTTCTGCTTGCAAAATCCAACCTTCAACTCAAAATTTAAGTTACAGCTTGCAAAAACAAACTTTCATTTCAGAAATACCGGTTTGATTTAACTTATAGCTTGCAAAAAGAAGCTTTCAATTCAAAAATACAACACTAGCTTGATTTAAGTTACAGCTTACAAAAACGAACTTTCGTTTGAGAAGTACTGGCTTCATTTAACTTACGGCTTGCAAAACCAACTTTTAAGTTGTGTCAAAAGTAAGCTAATGTCCTGCTCTACTTAACCTACTGGAGCCATTTTAGAAAGTCTCAATCGCATTACAGTGTTACCAACTTTGGCGAATTGTCAAATTTCTGTTTTTAAATACAACACCCCATATATTACAATATTATTAAGAGACAAATTCAATTAAATATGGTTTTCGTGTACGTTGTCAGACTTAGTTGTGCAAACTGTAAGTTAAATCAAATAAGTACTTTAGAATTGAAAGTTGGTTTTTGCAAGCTGTAAGTTAAATCATACCGCTATCTTTGAATTGAAAGCTGGTTTGATTCGGTTTGATTGAGATTGATTTGATTGAGGTTGATTTGATTAAGATTGATTTGATTGAGATCGATTTGATTGAGATTGATTTTCTAATCGATGGTTTTCCCACGCCGCCTGGCGCCCTCACGATTATGGAGATTACCAAGTCTGAGAGACGGTTAGCCTTATTTACAAAGTAAACAGTCGATCATAGGACTTAGGTATATAAAGTGGGAGAATTGTTACCTGAAGGACATAAAGAGATGTTAGCTCAGCTTCTGGATTGACTTGATAGAGATGGCTTTGATTGAGATTTATTGATTGATTTGATCGAATGATTTATTTGATTAATTGATTTGATTAATTGAATTGATTAATTGATTTGATTAATTGATTTGATTAATTGATTTGATTAATTGATTTGATTAATTGATTTGATTAATTGATTTGATTAATTAATTTGTTTAATCGATTTGATTAATTGATTTGATTAATTGATTTAATTAACTTATTTGATTAATTAATTTGTTTAATTAATTTGATGAATTGATTTGATTAATTGATTTGATTAATTGATTTGATTAATTGATTTGATTAATTGATTTAATTAATATATTTGATTGATGTGGGTGGAGTCTATGGACCAGTCATAAACCAGTTGGCGTATCATGGTGGGGGTATGGACCAATCAGAAACCAGGGGGTCTGGCCTACCCTCAGGTCCTCCAATCAGAGCGCTCGTCCTGGGCTGTACTAGCGTGGATCTCCAATCTTAATTGAGTCATAGTTAAAAGAAAATAACGGCCCAATTTAATTACGACTCTAATTTAAAAAAGGCGGCACAATTTAACAATGGCTTATAATTCTAAACAAAATAGCGGCACAATTTAATTATAACTAATAATTAAAAATAAAATTGCGGAGGAGCGTATCGGGGCTGAGTCTATGGACCAATCATAAACCAGGCCTACCCTTGGTCTGGGGTGTGTGCGTGCGTGCGTATGTGCGTGAGTGTATGCGTGTGTGCTTGTGTTCCTGTGTGCGTGTGTGTGTGTGTGTGTGCGTGTGTGCGTGTGTGTGTGCGTGGTGCGTGTGTGCGTGTGAGTGTGTGCGTGTGTCGTGTGGGCGTGTGTGCGTGTGTGCGTGTGTGCGTGTGTGCGTGTGCGCGTGTGCGTGTATGTGCGTGTGTGCGTATGTGCGTATGTGCGTGTGTGCGTGTCTGCGTGTCTGCGTGTGGTGCGTGAGTGCGTGTGTGTGTGCGAAAGTTTTAACGGAGGGTCGGTTACTATGTGAGGAGGGATTCCAATGAATGGAGAGACACCCCTTCATGTTTTTCAATGAGACGGTCAATGACAGTCCAAATATACATTGACATTTTACAGCGGCATGTCTTATCTCATGCAGTTATTTGACTATAGTTGTCTATTGATGCAGGATAATGCCCGACCACACACCGCAGTGATAGTTCGAAACTTCTTAGAAGCTAAGGGTGTCACCACTTTACAGTAGCCTACGAGAAGACCCGATATGAACGCTATAGAATATTCGTAGGATGAACTAAGAAGAAGGGTACGTTTTCACGAGAGACCTCAAGAAAGTTTCGCAGAAATGGCAGATGCATTTGTAGAAGAATGGGATCGTATACCAGTGGAAACGATAAGAAACCTAATTACCAGTATGCTTCGTAGAATAGAAACTCGTAAAGTTGCTACTGGGGGCAATACACAGTATTAATCGGTTATACCAGTTCATAATTTTGTGTTTATTAAAATATTTTTTTTTTATTCGTATGAGCTTATTTCACTATAAAACTGTTTCTCGATAAATTCAGAAAGTTGGTAATGTTCATGGTTTCAGCAAAAATGCTATAATTCGGACAAATTTGGAGATACATCAATGAATCTAGAACAAAATGGCCGTAAAAGAAGTGTCTTTCGTATAGAGTGTAACTACTTTCTATGCCATTGCTTCGTGAGTCAAAAGTTAAGAAAAAAACACGGTTCGAGTTTTTTTACTACCATCCAGGAGGTTTTTAAAAAAATTCCACCTTTTTAACTTTTTTTTTGAAAGGCATAGGAATTACCTATTAACAAAAAAAAATTAAAATCTACTCACTGTTTTTGAGACGGTTTTAGACCCACTATATTGAGGAAAATTTCTTTTCAATTAGATTTCGTTGGTAAAGTGAATTGTTTGTTATTCAGTAAGATTCTAAATCTACTATACGAAAAAAATTTGGTTTCTCTTTGTTTCTGTACGTTGGTGTTCTCATGACCTCATTCGACAATAAGTAAGGTATATAATGTTTTGGAGATGTGCAGGAATTTAGACCCATAGTATACGAAAAGGTTTTGTGGAAACAGTACTTGTGTTTATAGATTCAACGGGATATAATTATTAATTTATAGAACATTTTGCTCTTGAACTCCACGTTATTGTTAAAATTATGTTCAGTACTGAGATAATTCAGCAACAAGAAACATTCTTGATGTAAACGTAGAGGTAGTAATGACTAAAAAAATCAGATTTCTTACAATATGGTGAAGCCTTTCAATGTCTATGCTGCTCAATAAAAACACACATTACTGAGTCAAAATTTGATAAATTTAACTATTACAACAATAAGTAATTTTTGTTGTTAATTAAATGGAATTCTGTTGTTAGATGTATTTTATGTGTTGTTGAATAGTTCAAAATGTAGTGATTGACCCTTAATATAAAGATATTTTTATAAATATGTAAATCCTAATTCATATAAGAAATCAATACACTTAAGTTTGCCAATAAAATTCCAATTTTGTACTGTTACACGTAACGTGCTCTCAAATATCGAAACGACGGTTACACATAATTAAATCAGTATTCGGGACACTCTAATATTATCATAATGAAATCATAATAGTTATTTCAATGGTTAGTCAAAGCATTGTTTCTAATGAAATTTAGAATATCTGGCGCAATCAAATGTATACTCTGTGACATAAAAAATTCAACACCAAGACGACGTTGGAATTTTTGGACCAAACTTGGCAGAAATATTTAACTAGTCAAATGTAGTAATTATTTAAAATTTCATTCAAAATAGTCCAGTAGCCATGGAAAATTTGACGTTTTACTAGTTGTAACACTGAAATTATCGGGTGTATTTCTTAAAATATTAAGTCGATTTCGGTATTATTTTTGGTTGCAATTTTTTTGCTTTGTGGTCTTCTTAGCATTTTGAGGTTGTGATTATGCCTACAGTGCCTCAACGCGAAAATTATCGACAACTGAGTGAATCCGACAGAGGTCGTTTTCATTCAGAGAAATTGTTAATCGTCTTAACCGTAATCAATCCTCTGTAGTACGGTGTTATCAAGCATGGTCTAGAGAAGGTCAAGAACGTCGTAGAAGAGGAAGTGGACGGCCAAGACAGACAAATGTGGTCCAGGACCGCCATCTCCGATTAATGGCATTAAGAGACCGATTCTCACGTACAAGATCAATAGCCGATCAATGGTTTCGAAACGAAGGACGTCCTGTAACCCTTCGTACAGTTTACCGTCTAATTAAAGCTTTTGGCTTGCAGTCGACCACTTCTTGTGATTCCGCTGACGGCTCGTCATCGACAGCAACGTTTAGAGTGGTGTACCTTGCGACTAGATTGGGACTTGGAATGGCATATGGTGGTCTTCGCTGACGCATCCCGATTCTGCTTGGGACTGCACGATGGTCACGTGAGGGTTAGACGTAGACGTGGAGAACGTTGCAATGTGCAGTTTTCTGTTGAGCAGCAGGTGCACCACACTGTGGGGGTTATGGTATGGGGTGCTATTGTTTATGGAAGCAGGTCGCAGTTGGTATTCATCCGAGGAAATATGAAAGCCCACCGATATGTTGATGAAGTGGTAGAACCCCATATCCTTCCATTCCTCCAGGAGATGGAGGACCCGATTTTCCAACAGGATAATGCCCGGTCCCACATTTCAAGGCATTCTATGGAGCGTTTCGAAGATGCTAACGTTAATATTTTGCTGTGGCCACCAAAGATCACCCGCTATGATATTACTCAAGAGAAAAATACAATTGCCTCAGATCGACCTAGCTACAAGGGGCGGCCAAGGTCGAAACAGAAAGGCCCCGTTGCTGACGACTATGCAAGGAATGAATGGCGAATTGGTACGTGGAATGTTAGAGGTATACATGGGAAAGAATTTGAAATTGCGAATGTAATGTAAAAAAGGCAGCTTGATATTCTGTGTGTATCGGAGACAAAGCGCAAAGGAAAGGCTGCTGCGTAGATGGAGGATGGCAGCCTAGCACTATGGTCAGGAGTTGAAGTGCATGGCTCAAAAAGAGTTAGAGTGATCGTAAGTGAGAGAGCGAAAAAGCAGAGCCAATCTCCCCGAGTAATGTGGGTTAGGGTGAAAGTGGAGTTTCAAATAATTTCTCTTATTGCATGCTATGCACCGGTGAATGGATAAAGAGACCAAGAGACCTTCTGGAATGATGTAGAGAACGTGTTGAACGCATGTAAGCCAAAAGAAAGAGTGATGATATTAGGAGATATGAACGGATGGGTGGGTATACATAGATAATATACTGAACGCGTTTTAGGTAAGTTCGGAGACCTAAGAGTCAACGAAAATGGTGAACGCCTGGTGAACATCTGTGTGGAGAGACACCAGTTTGTATCTAATGCGTGGTTTAAACATAAAATGTACTATATATATATATATATATATATATATATATATATATATATATATATATATATCATGGCAAAGAGGTGAATCTAAAAGTATGATTGACTTGATAGTGTATGATGAACGACTTAGAAACCTCGCGAGAGACACAAAAGCAATGCGCGGATCGGACCACATTTTAGTTGTATCGGGTAAAAGTAGGTCTGGAGAAGGAAAGCAAATGTAGTGCGAACATCCAGAATTAAGGTAGTCAACCTAATATATAATGGTGCGAGAATAAAATACGCAGATGCTGTGAGTAAAGAGTTGAATGTGAATGAACCAGTGTGAGACGAACAAATAAAAGACACTGACTTGAAAGTGTATGGATAAGCTTGAAAACTGTGTTGTCAATTGTACCGTGCGGATATCTGGAAGAGCGATTGTAGGTAGACAGGAAAAATGTGCTTGGTGAAATGAATCGGTAAAAAGGCAGTATGTAAGAAAAATAATGCGTACATGAAAAATGAGATTGAGAAAAAGCGATTATGCGAGGTGTACATTTTTAGACACAAAAAAGCGAAGGACGCAGTGACAGTAAGTAAAGAGTAAGTGATGAATGTGGAAGAAGAGAAAATGCAGAATGATTTTGAGGGAAATGCTGGCAAGAATATTTCGGAAAGCTGTACAGTAGAGAGGAAAGTAAGACACGGTTTAATAAGGAGAATGTAGAAGGAATCGTCAATGAAACTCAGAAGGTTGGAAACCGATGTAGGAGCAGTCGTAGATGAAATAACTGGTGAAATGCTAAGGTATGTAGGTACAACGCTTATACGAAGATTGTGCGAATTATTCAATATATGCCTTAAGTGTTGAAAAGTACCGAACGATTGAAAGAGCGCGATCATTATACCACTATATAAGGGTAAGGGGAACAAGAATGATTGCGAGAACTGCACAGGAATAAGATTGCTCAGTTTACCTGGTAAATTATTTGGTAGAATACTGATCGATGGAATACGAGAAACTACGCAAACTAAGTTTTGTGATGTGCAAGTGATCGAAAAATTTTTAAGTATAAAAAGGAAGCTGTACTGTGCGTTTGTAGATCTGGAGAAACCAAACGACAGAGTGAATAGGGAGAAGTTGAATATGGCGAAAGTAAAGGTCTAATAAACGGAATAAGGGCAATATACAACGGTAACCGGACATGTGTTAGGGTGACAGGTGTGAGTGAATACTTTAATATTGAGCAAGCAGCGTGACTAGGCTGTGATGTCAACGTGGTTGTTCAATGCATACAAGGATAAATGTGTTAGGCAAGCATGTACCGATACAAATGGTGTAATGTTTGGTAACGTAAATGTACGACTTCTGGTGTATGCAGATGACACAGTCTTATTAAGTGATAGTGCGGATGAGCTACAAACTGCTCTTAGGAAGTTTGGTGCAGTACAGTCTGTGAGAGCATGGACCTAACGTGAAGAAAACTAAGATTAGATGTTGAATCGGGAAGGTGGAAGGAAGAGTAGGGTATTTACTCTGCAAGATGAAAATGATGAACAAGTGGACGAGTTGGTATATCTGGGTAGAATGTCTACTGTATATGGTACAATGGATGGCGAGATTGGACGAAAGGTCAATGCTGGAAGGAAAGCGACTGGTAGCATGTGGACGATAATGAGACACGATAGCACGATTATAGTTGTAAAACGAGCACTCTATAATGGTGTGTTTGTTCCGTCAGTACTGTATGGAAGTGAGACAAGGGTATGTTAAAAAAAGCAAATAAACGCCATGGGTATGAGATTCCTGAAAAGCGCGTGTGGTAAAACAAGAAGGGACAAGATAAAGAATGAGTGTATAATGACGGAGAGTGGCGAGGAGAAGACTATGATGGATAGTTATAAAAGTAGTACATTACGTTGGTTTGGTCACATTAAGAGAATGAACAACGCATGATTAACGAAGCAAATTTATGTGGGTGAGGTTAGAGGAAAGGCTGGACCTGGTAGTCTGCATAAAACTGGTCTGAACGTAGTAGAATGTACGATAAAAGAAAGTAAAATAAGGAGTTTTAAAAATAAAAGAATATGTCAGAGACAATCTATGAATCTTGCGGAAGCTAGGGAGGTATGGAGAGATAGGAAAGTATGGAGAAAAAGTGTGAATACAAATAAATAAGAGGAAGCGTTTGTTTTGCCCACCCCGCCAGGTAATGACGTGAACGTTATGTTATGTTATGTTATATATTATCATTAATGTATGAATTTAGCTATTATCCTCGCCAGGAATGTATACCGCTACGTCAACATATACAATCATATGGTGTAATATGAAAAACATGAGTCAAAATTATTTTCGTTATAATAAATTCTGATTAGAAAATATACCCCCAGATGGCAGCATTTAAAGCTGCAGAATTCTAAAGTGCAACTACTTATTTAATGTGAGTTATTTTGTAAAAATTAAATAACGTTGATTATCATAATGATAACGGTTAAAAACAATGTACTTGAAAACTAACAGGTGATTGGTACGTTATTTTTGCAGCCTGCAGGTTGTGTAGGATATCACACATGCTGCCCTATTACAAACAATGCAATTGTCAACAAAATGTAAACAATTAATAATTGCAGCGCAATTATAAAAACAGGAGAAAGGTTGTATTGTGAGTTGCTGATAAATAATCATACAATTGATAATTTGAACATTCAATTTATAGGTGAAACAATTTGCATGGAACAACTATCTGCACTGTTTACACCTCGCAAGGCTAGTACGTTTCATAATCATAATTTCTTATTGTTGTTACCAATTTAGTAGCAATGATGGCCCACAATAAGGTGGTAACATTATTACACAAAACGGATGTGAAGTTACGTGCCCACATTTAAAGTGGAACATAAATTCTATGGGAAATGTGTCATTAACATCTTGAAAAGCATTCTACAAGTATATTGTACTTACATAATTGAAATACATTACCAATAGAAATTTATTGTATGAAATATGAACTAGCACACTTGCATTATATTAAATGTAGGTTGCCGAAACATGGTTTTCAAAGTGTTAAACTTCTAATCGGAGTCACTATATCCGAGCTTTTAGAATGGTTTCCGATGTTAATAATCAGTTTGCCAACTGTGATGTTCAACATTTCTTTCCGTGTATATCATTGCTTTATTGTTTCTTCAGTATTTTAATTAAAAATTTACTTACCGACGATTAAGTGAATTGGTCTCTTTAATGTATTGTTTAGGAAATTAAATTGAGATTTCTGCGATATAACTTTTTTCCAATAAAGCTCTACGGTTCGACTCTTTTTGGAATTTGAATCTTGGTGAGTAGATTTCACGATGAAGGCTTCTGTCACTTATTAATATGTGACTGTTACAACTTTCTTTATTTAAACTTGCAGTTGTGACACGTTTTTCTATAAATAGATTAGTGTGCCAAACGTGTGTAAAAAATTGTGATGTAATATTACTCACTTTGTGCATAAATACTCGTATAACGTATTCCTTACGCCTATTCTGGATGTTTCAGGTAAATCGTCAGATTTTGTTTTCGTTTTTGTTAAAACAGGGTTAGATGCAGCTCAAGACTTGTTATTTCTTACTGTCTTTCAGATGTCGATTTTGTCAAATGAGTACGAATGTTCACCATCCTTATTTAATTGAGTATTTTATATGAGAAGATAGTATAAGCAAATTAGATATCTAAATTCTTAAATGAATGATATAGCAGTAAACTTTCTTGGCGAGAACAGTATCCAATTTGTTTATACCGTCTTATCATATGAAACGGCGAATTAAGTAAGGACGGTGAACATTCGTAGTGCATTTGACGAAATCGACATACGGTATTGAATAAGCAAATGTACCGGGATATCAACAATGAATGACCGAAAAAACTGCTTTTACAGAATTTTTATCAAAAGTTTATTCCAAGTTACTAGTGAAATTAGGCACAAATATTTATTTCATCTTCGATTGACATTTGATAAACGTACATAGATTTTTCCTTTTCAATTATTCCTTTATCTACATTTGTATTACAATAAAATAGTTTTTTCAAAACTCATTAATAAATTAACCAGGACTTTCAAGGTAAATTTATTCGTGTATTTTATGCCTTTTCGTAAATAAATTTTTTTAGGTTATAATGCCTTTTACTGTGGAAGCTTATTTCCGAAACGGCGAAAAAGATGTAGATGGAAACTGGAAGTATTCAGTACGATTATGTGTTGAAGAATATCAACATCACTTTCAGAACATCGAATTAGATGATGATGTTTTATGCCGACACATTCGAAGAATTGTTAGTCGTTTTCATGAGCATGGTAGTGTTTGCAAGGGAAAATCTACGGATCGCACAACTGTACTTACAGAGGAAGTAGTGGAAAATGTACGCACACATTTGGAAAGAAGTCCGACAAAACCTTTAAGACAATTGGCCCAGCAAATAGGTAATTTTGCATTATACAAAACATGGTTGTGTAAGCAATAAAATAAAAAGAATCTTAAAAACCAAAACATTACATAAGTAAAGTTAGATTGACAACATTGTACATATTTCAATATAAGCAATTGTTACAGGTCTTTGTTATGGTACATGCCATAAAGCAGTCAAACGTCAACTACATTTTCATGCTTACAAAATAACGGTTGTGCAAGAATTACTACCTTTAGATTTTCAAAAGCGTTTAGAATATTGCCGATGGTTAAACAACTTGAGAGATGACGAAATACTAAAACTTAAGTTTCTTTACGGATGAAGCGTGGTTCGATTTATCTGGTTATGTGAATTAGAATGCAATGCAAAAGTGATATCTAGCATTAAGTTAAATAAGTTCTTTTTTTCCATTATAATGTATTTGTGATGTTCACCAGTGTACATTCAAAGGTGGTCAGCAAAATGGTGTACCTGACTTGTGCTGAATATGTTGAATGTATGCATTTATAATAAACTAACCAGTCATACATGTAATTTGTTTTCACTAATATTATTTAAGAAATATATCACACATTGATTTCTGATTAATAACAAATTCATTTTAAAAATTCACTTAAATGTTTTAATGTCTTTGTAAAGGTAACATCATCCAATATCACTCCTTTTTTAAATATTCACTCCACATCTTCACACACTTTCTTCGAGTTCTCAGCTGTAATTTTTTCAATTCTTCATTGCCAATTGCTTAACACCTTCCATTTGAAATGTCACATTCCTCACTGCTATCCGATTTTTCAATGGGATTTAATTCAGAGTGGTACAAATGGAGACGAAGGACAGCATGACCATTTTCGACTAGTAGCTTGTCTAGAACAGTTTCTTCAGCAATACATTCTTGTAATTGGGATAATGGCATTGTCATCGTTCCTTCTTTTTCTTTTTTCATAAATTGGTACACATTGTAGATAATTTGCCGCCCTTGGCTATGAATTACCTTTCGATTATTCATTTTCAACCTGACAACAAAATTAATACATTATTGCCTATTTCAAACCACTCATGTCAATATAAACAAAAAGATCATTAAACGCTCATCTAAACAGTTTTTACTCTCTAAACTGTACATTATTCTCGTAACCAAATTGAGGTTAAAAACAAAATTTGTTTTAAACATTACTTTTGGTATATAAAAGCACTTACAAAACTTGAATTTGACGAGTAAATACCATGTATTGGTTTAATACACCAGAAATACGCCTTGAAATCCAGAAAATCTGTAATATCAAATTAAAAATAATAAATGAAAATTTTTAACCAAATTTTTACATACCTTATAACAACTTCCTTTAGTCTTAAGAAAGACTAAATTACAATTATTGAAGTTCTTGTACGTCTACATAATACGCAATTCGTCATTCACCAAAGTTTTTGTCATTTATGGTAGTATTTATTTTAATACCTGCATTTACTCCACTGGACGTAGCACAATTTTCATTTTAAGGATGCGGCACAGTAGTACTGTTCTAGGAGCGGCACTGTCAAACAATGATGATCGCACTGTAGTAGAAAGAGTAAACCTGTAAATGCGAAATCAATTTGTTTTACATGAATATTAATTTAATTCCCATTTGACTAATACTACATAACCTCCATTTGTTTTTTATCCTTTGACGGTTTCTTCATTTCCTACGTTTACTTCTTTTAATCATCATTTATTACACACTTTAAGTCCACTCCCTTTGTTATTTATTAATGAACGTTCTCTAATTTTTGGAAAATAAATCACAATAAATAAGCAATTGTATTTTGGAATTCTGCAGCTTTAAATGATGCCATCTCGGGGTATATTTTCTAATCAGAATTTATTATAACGAAAATAATGTCTACTCATGTTCTTCACATTACATCATATGATTGTATGTGATGACGCAGCGAGGATAGTACCTATATTTACGTTTATAAAACTGTTAAAAGTAATAAATAAGATACCTACACTATAAACAAAACAAAATGAAAATTATACTGGTTTCGCTTGATTTGATAGCCTCTTGTAATAAAATTAAGCCCCTTTGTTGTTGTAAACAAAATTATTGGTTATCAGTTTCACAGTTTCAACTTTACTCGTTAAAGTTTTATTTTGCAGACCAAATCTGTATAAGTTCAGAAGACTACTTCTCTATTTTGTACTGATCAATACGCAATAGCTCTTGAAACAAAAAATCTATTTCTAATTCAAAATAGACTCATTCTACTTCATTAGAATAGCATTGCAACAGGTGTGAAATGTTTGAAGTTATTTCTTTTCTGGTGTGTAATTATTTAATTACGTTTTTAGAAATAACCATTATGTGAATTTTACATTTTCAAGAATTTGAGCATACATTTTTAAATAGAAATCAATATTCAGTTTTATAGATAACGTTCTCTAACCATTCACACGATCCTGATCCCTCAAACATAGGCTTTCAAGCAAAATAGAAATTATTTATTTCCATATATCACTTCTAGTAAGAATAATTAGATTCTTTAGGATCACATCAATTTTTTCCAGTTACTACTTGTGTTTATAAATTCAACCACGGGAAACAGTATTTACAAAATCGGGGTGTGCTTTTTACAAACATTACATTAGCCCATATAAACGTATGTAAGTTATACCTTCCATTAAGAATACCATAAAATACGAAATGAAGTTTTAGGTTTTCCTTAACTAACAAAACTTGTATCTTGATGTATAAATTTATTGCATAATAAACCAATGATATTATATTAGAATCACACGGTGATGTAAGTAATTTTATTTTGAAGCAAAAATTAAATTTGACCTGAATTGTTGCTGTAGTGAACCAGCAAACTACCGATGACGCAAACGATCGGTAAAATTGTCTTTTCTACTTTAATATAAGGCATTTCTCCTTTTAAATTCAAGTATTAAGTCACGGTTCATTACTTTTTTCTTTTCTGCTTTCTTGTACATTTACTACACATTTTCGTTCTATGAAAGTGGCGAAATCAAATAATTCGTTTAAAGTCCATTTTTCTTTTGCTTAATCATAGCAAAAGCATTGTGTACATTCGTTTATTAGGAGAGAAAGGTTATTTTAAATTTAACGATAAGCTTTTAAATTTTAATTAAGTTATAGCTCTACCTTCGCCTTTTATTACTTTTCGATCGCAATTTAATTCATAATACTATCTTTTGTAAACTAATTAGATGAGTTAAACTGTGAAACTAATGTTTACGAATATTTTGTAAATTACTGGTTATAAAGATCAAATTTGTAATTAAGTAGTTATAGTGCTACTACTATCTTAAAGTATCAGTACTGTTTGGTCTATGAATTTAACCTTTGGAAATAAGTAAAAAACAGCCCTTAATTTATCCTTGATCTCAATATTACATAATGTTTCGTGGGGTCGTTTTAAGAGTTTTCTTATGTTGTTACACGATCGATGCCCACTATACTACTACGAGGAAGATAGGCGGGATTCAAGGTAAAGCTTCCAAGCTTCAAAATTCTTACATTGGGATGGACTAGCTCATTTAATTTAATTTAATTGGAAATAATAAACAACCAATCGTTCATTAAATTTTGAAAACGTTTCAAAATATTGTCCGCACTCTGTAACTTTTCTTTCACCTCTCGTATATTAACCCTTATTAACTAATTTTTGTATGAAATAAGCTTGATTTTAAGTTGCTCACTATCTGTGTGTACCATTACGGTAAATAATCTCTCTTCAAAATATAAGCACAGAAATGAATAACATGTATTTATTATAACTATAACGCTTTTACCTTCGAGGGATGGTCAGTTGTCAAAATTATCTGAGAGTGGCGGAGCGGTTGGACTATCCCGGTATAATCGGGTTACTCGAACGCCAATCTAGGTGAACGGTGTGGATGCCTAGATTCCTCTTCGCGGGGAATTAACAGGGGTAAAAGCGGTCCAAGTAGAATCAGTGAAGACGTCGGTGTACCAGAGTTTCCGAAGATTTAAATCGGTGGCGGTATTTAAGACGCTTCTATACAGCTGTAAACATTTTGGACCTACTCCTTACTGATAGGCAACATATATATCTCAATACTCCCTGAGGGATAAAACTGAACTTGTTGAAAACGTCTCTAGTTCCACATGTATTTGCATATACGTTGTATTGTTTACAACATGTAACTTATGTGGTTTATGGTTGGAAGATTATCGACTGCATTGCCTTACAAATAATTAAAATTACACGATTACCCTTTATGCACCTTTTTTTCTTCTTACAACTTTGTCGCAAATTGATAATTTTCTGATAAAAAAATTAGATGCTTTGCGAACATCGCAATTTATGATTAGTGTAATTTAGAACCAATTTTGCATACGAATGTATAAACTAAGGTTTATATAGAAATAGAAATTTATTTGCCCACATTATATTATAACACAATTATCTTAATTGATTATGATTCTTTATTGAAAATAAAAGTAGGTAAAAATTTCTCAAATTGAGGAATGAATTGTGCATAATTGATATTAATTACGAAGTACGTTAGTGAAATATTTGTTAATTGTTGTTTACTATTATAAATAAATCATCGGCAGTAACTAAGTAGGTTGATAATTGCACCTATGTTGGTATTTGTACAAAACGTAAAAACGTAAAATATTATTTATCGCGTGCTACTACAGCAGTGAGTAGTTATCATACTTATCAACGATTGGAAAAAGGTTTAGATCCAGATACAGTTATAGTACTCAACAAGGACCATGTTCCATGTAATTCGGAAAGAGGGTATGTGCTGAATTCCAGTTACAAACGCTGAAAATATTCAATTTGCCATGGCTAGTGGAAAAAATGGTAAAGAAGCCAATACTGATACTGATCACGTTACTAGTGATGATGAAGAGACATATTATGTGATAGAATATGAAAACAAGAAATCTGAAAGCAGTCACGTTACTAGTGGCCGTAGAATAATAAGTGTTTCCTACTTTCTTGAACAGCTAAAAAATATATCTCACGAAGTTACCCGTTAATTTTGTATATTATCATTGTCCTAGTGATTAAATATATGTTTCAAGGGTTTGGTTGTAGTATTTGGAATGTCCGAAAAAATTGAAGGCCTGGAAAGTATATTTACATTTAGGTGTGACGTATGTAACATTCGTAACACTATCAGATCGGATAATATTAAAAATGGTAATGTAACAGGTACTAATTTATCAGCTGTTTTAGGTAAAATATCAACTGGCATTGGCTACTCACAATTGAGTGAATTACTTTCGGCTTTGAATATACCATATTTCTCAAGCAAGACGCACAACAAATACCATTCGATGGTTTTGGAAGCCGTTGATTGTGACATTTTGGCACAAACGGCACAGGCTGGCGAAGAAGAAAAATAGCTAGCAATATACACGCCCAATATGACCAAAGACGGTATACCTATCATATCAGTGATTGTTGACGAAGCTTGGAGCAAACAATCATATAGGACGAATTATAACGCTTTGTCTGGAATTGTAAGTATTAAAATATTAATTAAATAATGACTACATTTTATTTTCCGTAGGCTTGCATTATTAGAGCAAAAACCAAAAAGATATTATATATGGGCGTAAAAAATAAATATTGCTTTGTTCGTGCCAGAGCAAAATTAACAGAACCACCAACTCATGTTTGTTTCAAGAACTGGACCGGCAGTTCAACAGCTATGGAGGCATCAATAATTACGGAAGGTTTTCGAGAATCTATACAGATGCATGGATTAATTTACGGTAAGGTTAGTGCTGATGGTGACAGCAGTGTTCACTGAAAATTAATAGAAACGGCACCATACGGACCTACCTTTGTAATCGAAAAGGTAAAATCTAGAAATCACCTCCTGAGAAATTACATCATAAAATTGTCCGACCTCAAGTGATTCATTACGCAGGTTCAGATGTGCCGTCACAAAAGCTATTACCTTTAGAAAAAATGAGAACAAACCGTTTGTAGAAAAACAAATTCTGCTTAGGAAAGATGTTATAAATCGCCCCAATCATATCTTTGGGGATAAGTATTTCTGTGAAGAGGAAGGAAAACAAAAGGTATTTCAAAACATCATTTATTATTAATTGAACAGTAACAATAATACTCTTTTAGAATAATTTGGTTCCTGACTTAAAACTAAGCGGATTATGTGACGCAATAATGAACATTAATAGAAGATTGGTCCAAAATGTGAGCAGTTTGCAGTATGATATCGACACCAATGCTGCTGAAACTATTAATTCCGTAGTAGCTAAATTAGTAGGAGGAAAGAGAGTACACTTTGCATTGAAAGGTTCATATGAATGCAGACGCCGGTCCGCTGCTATATCGTTTAACACCAAAGGTAACTTTCTGTATGGTATGCAGGCCAAACTTTTTGGGGACGACTATAAACCACTGTACTTGCAAAAATTCCGAGAGGAAAAAGTTAAAGTGCCACAGGTTACCGCCTAACGTAAACAATCATAATACAATGTTATTTATACAGGTCGTGTTCCAAAACGAAAGTTATTTGCTGTTACAGATGAACACTATGGTCCTGAAGTTGCAGTTGCGCAAACATCGGACTTATACCTGGAGTATTATATTGAAAAAGTAAACCAACTTATGGAGGAATTGAAAAGCGTTCATCGAACAGTGGTATATGAAGAAACGGTGTCACAAGGAAATTGTGCGCAATGGAAAATGGAGCGGAAGAAACGTTTAACTGCATCGACATTTGGAAAAATACGCAAAATGAAAAAAAGCACCTCCACGGATAAAACTGTTGCTGCTCTGCTGTATTCTAGTTTTAGGGGCACATATGCTACGGAATTTGGTCTAATTCACGAAACGACCACCATTTCTTTATTTGAAGACCAACATCAAAGAAAAGTTCAACGCAGTGGGTTAATTATTGATGAGGAATTACCAATTCTGGCGTGTTCAACTGATGGTTTAATAGATGACTACGCGGTAATGGAAGTCAACTGCTCTGCACAAAGTGAAAACATCCCACCAATTCAAGCATTTGAAAATGGTAAAATAGATTATTGCGTGAAAGAAGGGCAAAAATGGTGCCTTAAAAAAACCCATAACTATTATTACCATATCAGGGATTGATTCACATTACCAAAAGGAATATTTGTTATTTTGTCATCTATACCAGCGGGGGGATACACGTTGAAGAAACGAAAGGTAACTAAATAGACGAGAAAACAAATATTTATATATTTTTACTTGCAGAAATGATTCTTTTGGACTACAAATATGGTGGAAGAATGAATTTTTTATAATTCTTTACTCCCAGAATTTGTTGACCCACGAAGGAGTCAAGTCAACCTCTAAGAGAAGTTTATATGCCTAGGTTTATTTTATACCAATATTTATAATTTGTGATATTAATTCTTTTTTTGTTCAGAATAAAAATAATTATAAAATAATAATAAATAATAATTTTATTTATGTATTTAAAAAAAACATACCTACCTAACGCAATTCCGTAAACAATACATATGAGTGATAACTATTAATACAATTTATATTTACATAACATTCACACAACTTTGTGTTACAAAGTATAAAGTAAATCATAATTATACCAAACCTTATGATAGTTGCCTTCAAATTTAAAATGAATAACAACAATGGGTTTTGGATGCAATTATATGAAATAAAGTCATGCAGTAAGCAGGTAGCGTTGTCGATACTCAGATAGTAATAATTTCGCCTTAGGGTTTGGTGTAATGTAAGTGGCCTAACTTTAAATTTTTCAAAATATATAATACTTTTTTGTAGTGTACTACATTACTATAATAGTTGAAAAAATATCTTTACGAACAGATGTACAATTTTATTAAAGAAACTAACCGCAAAAATTTTGTTCATATCGCGTTTACCAACTGAGATATCTTTTAAGTAAGTTTTATTAATAGTGGTAATTATTTTCAAAATTAAGATGATTATCAAGATAATATTTACGCACGGTTAATGTGTACCGTTTGACAAACAATATGCAGTATTGAGAAATTCTTTAAACTTGAATGTAACTATCTGAACCTAACAGAAAATTTGACAGTTTTACGAATCTTTATACGCGCTCTCCATATACCCCTTAAGACTTGTGTAGCTGCTGAGTCGGAAATGCGCGGTCCCGGTAGTATGACTTCAAGATTAATTCGGTTACAAAAAAAAACAACAAATATAACTCCTGGTACAGAGATCGGAAAAAAGAAAAAAAATTAAGTTGTATACGATGTGAAGGACAACAACGTGAGATGTCAAGCGGCAAGAAAATAAATAAGTACTCTTGGTTTCGAACGAAAAATCCTAATTATGAAATTTAGTCATTTGAGCTGAGAAAAGAAATCGTGGTTCTATAAATGCTTACACTAAATTTTAAAATTAAAGTGCAATCGGTAACGGGAACATTGAATCAATAAATTAATTATTACTGATCTTATTTGTCTAAACGGACGGTAACAAAATTAACCAGGATGGCGTTGAAAATATAGGACAAATACATTCGATCCAAACAAGAGAAAAAACATCCTAATTATCAGATGCAATCGAATACAATAAAATATATTTCTACAAATGTTCGTTCTTCAAATTAAAATTAATCTGTAAGCAGTTACCTCACATAAATCGTTTTCCACTTACAGTGATCGGCATTTAACCAGGCTAATACGATCATAGAATAGGCCCAGTAAGTAATATTTGCAAATTTTATACGTAATCTATTTGTTCTTTATACACAAGTTGCGCTAATAAATAAGCTCCTGATAATTCGAGTTTAGATAAGGATTTCATAGGTACAATGCGTGACTTAGAACATAATATTGAGAATTTATTTGATTATTTCAATCTCTAGAACAGATGTGAATAACTGCTCCACAGATGTAAATAACTGCTCCATAAGCTTCTTCTGAACTATCACAGGAACAGCGCAAAATTATTTACATTTGAGGATTTGTTTAAAACACAACGGTTAATCTTTATAGAATTTAAAAGTTCAATACTATTCATGAAGTCTGCCCATTCTTCGCGAATATCGTAAGGTCAAAATAGTTTTTTCTATTCTTTATCATTTTTGGTTGCCTTCTTTGCGTATATTGTTACGTACTTATTAGATATTAATTACACATACTTCTTATTACAACTTACGGATATAATTAAATAATACATCATCAGATGATCATTTGAAAAATCAGAATCACTATAATTCATTTCAACAAAATAATGTGATGTAAATGAAGTTTTCAGAGGTTAAGGTTAGAACGATGTCAGCTGTTCGACAGTGTAATAAACTTCAACTGTGCAACATTAATGAATACGCATGGGTTTCCATTATAAAGTTGAATGCGCATTTAGCTTGAATGTCTTCTAAAATACGTTCATAATACACTTTCATAGATATAAAAGTCCTTTTACACTAAACATACTTTTAAAGGTGTTGATAATACGGGGCGTTAAAGAACAAAAAGAATGTATCAATGAATGTATGAATGCGAATCAAACTAACGTTTCTTATTTACTTTCCACATATGCAGGAATATTTCATTAATTTACTTATTTATAATTGTTAACTTTTGATTTATGTATATTTTAAGTTCATTCACCTTTCATTTTCTGTACTTTATAAACTCTTGTTTAGAACATTAAGTATTAGTTTTAGTTTATTCAGCTAAGTAGTGAGAGCTAATGACAATTTGGACAATACCAACCGATATATTTGTACTCTTTTGACCTTAGAATATGCCAAGAAGGCATGTTAAGCTGTATATCGTATTTAAAAATTGTGACGGAATTCGCCATATTAAACACTCAGGTATGATTATTGATGGTTTGATGGTTAGAGTAGTGTTTGTAAAAGTATTTTGAATATTTTGAACTGTTTTTTTAAGTATCCTGTATAATAATTACTGGTAATAATCAAGTGTTTATAATAACGTTGTGCGCATTAAGTAGTGTTGTATTGAATATTACAAATATATATCTTACTTAATAAGAAGTAAGATATCTATATTACATAATACAATATTCAATTTATTATAAGTTTTGTTATGAACGAATAAGTTCAAAGGTAAATATGTAATTAAAATTATTATTAATTTTATTAAATACATAAATAAAGTTTACTTCGAGTAGATTTGAACCTACGACCTGTACTTTGCTAGAGTACCGCGCTAACGAGATTCAAGCCCCAATCGATGCAAAGTACAGGTCGTAGGTTCAAATCTACTGAGAATTATTTATGTATTTAATAAAATTAATAATAATTTTAATTAAATATTCAATTTAGGTTATGGTTTTAATTCATAAGCGTAACGATCATTGTTCTGCAAAATTTAACTTTAAAAATGTTATTATTTTTTTTATGATTGTGGACCTGGACAGGCTAAATTAGGCCTATCGTGCTAAAGCACTCAGGAACACTTAGAAGGATGGATAGAGGGATAACGAATTGCTAATGGATGCCTATGAACAGCTACCTTAAATTTTCTCATATCATAAGTGATAGGAAAATAGTAACTAGGGAGATCATTCCAGAGTTTAGAAGTCATGTAGAAAAATGTGGATTGCGCCCGTTTGGTACGACAAGTGGAGATTTGTATTGCAAACTGATGATGTGAATGAGCGAACCGAGTGTTTCTCGCAAAGATAGCCCGAGAAGGTATCAAAGAATATAATTCAGCAGCACAATAGCCGTTGTAATAACGATAATACAAAGAAAGAAATGAAACCATCCTTCTATGCTCAAGGGACTGTATGTGAGAAGTTAAGGACGGGTCATTTATAAGCCTAATCGCTCTCTTTTGAATATAATCAACGATATCGAGAGCGTATTGGGGAGCACTAACCCAGAGGTGAGAACTATATTCCAGATGAGGCCGAATTTGGGCCTTATACAGCAGAAGGAGTTGTCGAGAGTTAAAGTACTGCTTAGATCTGTACAAAAGCCTATTTTACGAGCAGCTATTTTGGTAGGTGACAGAAGATGGTCAATGAGAGATTTGAAGATACAGTCATACCCAACAGAGTAATAGAGTCTGAGAACTTAAGAACTGAGCCATTCATACTTACAACAGGAAATGGTTGACCTTTTTGGCGGAGATAAGGCAACACTGAGTTTTGTCAGTATTAAATTTAACTAGATGATTGATTCCCCATTCGAGAATACGTTGAATGTCTTTGTTGATTGAATTAGCCATTTCAGCTTTAATTTCTTGATTTGACATAGAAGGTGGATTATCACTATGAGTAGACTGAGATGAACTACAGTAAAGAGTGCTATCGTCAGCAAAGCAATGGATGGGGTTAGTTGTTGAAGAAATAAGGTCATTTATGTACAGCAGAAAAAGTGTAGGCGCTATAACGGATCCCTGTGGTACGCCCGCGTTAATGCTAACTTCTTTTGAAAAAAGCCATCAACTACGACACGCATTCGTCTTTTATCAAGGAAACTAGAAACCCAGTTGATGAGCGTATCGTTTAACACAAGCGAGGTGAGTTTGGCAAGTAAACACTTATGCCAAACTTGGTCAAATGCCTTTGAGATATCTAAAGCGACTACCACTGTTTCACCGGGCTGCTCTACTGTATTGTTCCAAACATGGGTCACATATGAAAGAAGATCGCCTGTTGAACGACTTTACCTAAACCCATATTGGTGGTCACTAAGGAGTTTGTTAGTTTCAAGGAACGTGAGCAGTTGCTGATTGGTTGCTTTTTCCATGATTTTAGACAAAATGGAAGTGATGGCAATTGGTCGGTAATTTGAGGGATCGGTCTTATCGCCTTTTTGGGGAATAGGTTGAAGATTTGCTAACTTCCATGATGACGGGAATTCCCCAGAAGACATAGAGATCGTATAGAGCTTAGATAGGACTGGTACCAGTTCGGGGAACAATTCTTCAAGACAATAACTGGGATACCGTCTGGGTCAGTCGCCTTATTGAGATCAAGCCTACTGATGATCGATTCCAAGAGCTTGTACCGAAAATGAATTGGTTTCATAGCGTATGAAGAAGAGTTGACTAGGGGCACATCTTTTCCAGAACCATTGAGACACGAGTTTGATGCAAACAAATCCACAAGGACATTGGCTTTGTCTACAGAATCAGCAACTACCGATCCGTCAATAAACGTCAGGGGAAATGAAGATGTTCCAAAGTTTTTACTAATGGCTTTAGCTAAAGACCAAAATTTACGACTGCCTAAAAGAGATGTAGCTAGTTCATTGCATTTTCGTTGTTCGAACAGCTTTTTAGTTTTAGTGATTTCACTTTTGCACCAACGTATTCTACATGACTGTCGACCGATTTATTAGATTTCCATTTAATGTAACATTTATTTTTAAAGATATTGCATCAGCATAAGCCTTATTGAACCAGAGTTGGGAACGTGAATGACCTATACGGTACTGTTTTTGGGAATGTATTACTCCATTCCCATGAGGATGACTTCAGATACTGAAAGAGCGAACGACTTAAAACAATATTCACGCCATGGAAAGGTTGCAAAGAAATCCCGTAAATCACTCCATCGAGCTGACTTAAAACACCACAAGGTTCTATCGGTGATTTATATTTTTAACTTTATTGTATCAAGAATAAATGCAGGACTAGTTATATTGTAGCTTAAAAATAAATCCTAAATATTAAATAATTAAAATATATAGGGTAAATACGCCAGAAAGCCGGACACCACCACTAGTCGGACAAATCGCTTTTAAACATGAATAATTCGAAAAATAGCATGTTAATTCCCCGCTCTTCTTCTGTGCGTCAAGCTAGTTCTGCCACCTACAATTATCCATGAAAACACTTTGTTCGCGCGTAAATACTGTTGTGCTTTGGTACTGGTTACTCGTGAAATTTGGGTAAAACATTTACTGAGGTAACTGTATTTAGCAGGTTTGATTACACTAATACGTTTTTATACTGTAAATACATTAAAAACATTATTACTTTACGTAAAATGAGACCAAACTTATGAAAATATGTTTTTTTGAGGTTAAAATTCGGTGGGCGGCAAACCGGTTCGTAGATTTATTGGAAAGCTAGTGGTCGGTCAAGTGTCCGACTACCGGACAAAGCTAGATGTAATGTCGCCATCATTTTCTGGTTTATAAAAAGCGGAATAAGATGATCTCATTTTTTTTACATACTCATATACATGCGTTTTAAGCCAACCAGTTGATGAAATAAGAAATGGAGAAAAATTAGGTGAAGTGTGCAGAAGGCATAATGTAACGAAATCGACAGTTTTAGATAGAATAAAAGGAAGAGTTGCTAAGAGTCTATGCCCAAAAACGGGTAGTTCTTGGATTAAAAGGTAAAAATCTGTAAGTTGTAAGAAAAGGACGTGAAAAAGATAACCTGGCAGTTTTAATCACATTTACGGCAAATGGATGGCTTTGCCCACCGCTTGTCGTGTTCTCGTATGTGAAGCCTCCAAAAGTAATTGTTGAAAGCGTTCCTAACAAATGGATCCTGGGAAAATCGGACTCGAGGTGGATGAGGTCTGACGTGTTTTTTTGAATTTGTGGCTAATGGTTTAAATAATAGGTTGGATGAAGAAAAAATTCCAAAATCTGCATTATTCCTAGTGGACGGACTCAGATCGCACGTATCTTTCGAACTGGCCCAGTTCTGTAGTGAGAATGGAATAAAATTATATGCGGTACCACCAAACGCAACCCACCTGATCCAGCCGGCAGACGTTGCGGTTTTTAAGCCAATGAAGAAATTGTGGCGCCAACAAGGGAGAAGCTGGCAAGCCCACAATATAAATAGAGTAGTCACAAAGGCAGATTTTTGTCCGATATTTGAGAAATCCTAAGCTCTCTACCTATTTTAAAAACGGCTTCAGAGCATGTGGATTGTATCCCTTTGATCCGCATAGTGTGAACTATTCTAAATGCGTTCAGAACGTGTTAGAAAACGTAAATAGAAACGAGAATACACATGCCGATAATATTACCGAAGCAGACATTAAGAGCACTGAGAAGGTTCTTCTAAAATTAAGACCCAAGTTATCTGAAGTTGGAATTGGTACTGATATTATACTACCTTTCATAAATTCAATGCTAACCACAAATACAGAAATTAATTTTTCCGAACAAACTGTCACAAACAACAAAGCTAAAAAAATTGTAGTTTTGCAGGATATTCTAATAATTCCAGCTTCAATAAACAGTAACGATAATAAAGATTTGTCTGACATAAAATTGAATGGTAATGAAGCAAAAATCCATAAAGCAAAAAGTAATAGAGATCTTGAGGAAAGGCCGCAGTCTAAAAGCAAAGAGGCAGAAGGAATATTGACCCTTGGAAAAGATATGAGACGCATGTTGGAAAAGACACAACAATAGAAGAAACCAGAGAAAAGAGGTGCGACGAAAAAGAAAAGAAAGATATATGTAAGAAGTCTACTAAAAAACCGAAGAACAAGAAACTAGCGCCCTAATACATTTCGATATATCTGAGAATAATAAACACGAGTGACATGAATCTACTAATAATTGGAAAGAACCCCAATCAATGCTTGAATCTAAAAACGCTGAAGAGTCGTTAAAAGAATACCTTGACAGAAACAAAATCCCAGCTGCAAGCTTAGTGGAGGCACCGAAGAAACCAAAAACAATCTGGATCAGCTGGAAGAACCTAGTTAAGATATAAAGCTAACTGAAAAAAAAGTGAAAACAAAGGATGTCGCAAATTACTCCAAAGAATCTGTGGATGCCGTTAGTGAAAATAAGGGAGTTGAAATTTCTTTTAAAGATCACTTACCATATTCGAAACCTTTTGAGAAGTCCTCAAATAAACGAAATCGGCAAGGCAAATTTGCAAGTGCAATCTGATTGGCGGCATGGAGGAAGCACTATCAAGAAATTTAAAAAAGAAAAGAAGAGAAAATAAACGCCAGAAAAAGAATCAAACCAAATAAAAATAAAAAAAGTAACAACAAAACAAGTGAACCATGAAATAAAGAATACGAAGGAACAATGTGGTATATGTGATGAAGCGACACAGAAATAGAAAAGGAAAAAAATTTGGATGTGACCTGTGCTCTAGGTGGTTCCATTTGGGGTGTACAACATTCAATGGTCTTACCTATAAAGAAGTTGCCAATATGCAATATGTTTGTGATTTTTGTGAAAAGTAGCGAATGCTATTTTTATTCAGAAATAGAAAACGAAAAAAATTTGGATGTGACCTGTGCTCTAGGTGGTTCCATTTGGGGTGTACAACATTCAATGGTCTTACCTATAAAGAAGTTGCCAATATGCAATAAGTTTGTGATTTTTGTGAAAAGTAGCGAATGCTATTTTTTTTATTCATATTATTATTTTGAAATTTTGGTATCACTTTTATTTTGTATTTGTTTTTATATATTTTAATATAAAATGTATACTGACCAATTATATTTTCTTTTTGAAACAATCATGTTTAACTTCGATTTTGTGTGACTATTGGCACTCTGTTGGCCGACTTCTGGCAAAAACTGGCCGACTACTGGCAAAAGTGCGATATTTTTATTATTTTGAAATTTAAGAATAATCACGAAATTTCAGGCAAAAACAAGTTTTCCAAAAGACTCAAATCTAGGCTGTTTTTCAATTTTCTGATTGCATGGTTCGTTTTTTATTGACTTGTAACTTGAAACATTATTAGAGCATATATCAATACATTTATTTACCAAAGGAATTAGATTTTGTTTATCATCCAAAAGAAAGTTGTTGCCACCAATTCAGATAGCACTCCTAATTTAGAAACTATTTCTTCATTGTTTCATGTAGGTGACTCAGAACCGCGATGTGATTTGGATAATACTATCATCACTTATTTCAGGTTTGCACTTTCTTGGTTCTTCGGTGGACAGAATCAACAAATGTGTTTGCATAAATTAAACTTAGTCAAGTAGTCAATATATGTGCATAAAAATTGATGTACACATACATTGTACTCTTTACATGATAGGACATGAACTATGCTCTATAGTTTCATGACGTAGATCCTTAACTGTATAATTCTCTTCTTTATCATGTTGTGGCATTACCAACTAAGAACCTTTTTCGAAGCTTATGTGTTGATATGTATATATATATATATATATATATATATATATATATATATATATATATATATATATATATATATATAAATCAAAGCGATCATTCATTTAAATTGTTCTAAAAACTATTTACAAATCTTACCTGAAATTCAAAGAAACGATGTTTAAGGTTATTAATTACAATGTCAGTTCCCAAACACAAGTAATTTACACAACTCTTTTACAATAAATATAAATTCATTACAGATATTTCACCAACACGAGTACGGTAATTGTCCGCCCTCTTGTATATGTAACATTCTACAATACCGACGCTTAGGCGAGGCAACATTCAAATTAAGGAACTAAACTTCCTTACATCACCCCTCCAGGGGAAGAAAGTATTTCCAAAATATTTTCACAATTAAATTTTCTTCTATTTCTCTTTTGTTTGCAGATGTTAGTTCTGGAAGTAGTTTAGGGATGTGAAATAAGTTCGATTCTGTTTTCTTGTGACCTATATCGACCCTGTAATTTGAGTTTGATAGTTTCTCGACAATTTTATAAGGTCCAATTGTCAGTTCGTCTAATTTCTTCCTATTTAGTTTGTTGCCATTTTCGACAAACACCATATCACCAACATTAAAATTGATGTGCATACGATTTTTATCTTATTTTTTCGTTATAATTATGGTATTTTATGCTATTTTCTAGAGCGTTTTTTTATCTTGATCCCAGTTTTGCTCGAGGTCGCTACTTTGTTTAAGTTCACTTGGCAATATAAGGGAGTTTGTACCGTTCATTAAATATGTCGGCGCATATTTTGTTACAGTGTGTTCAGTATTGTGGTATCTGTCCATACAATTTTGAGCTACAGTTGTCCAAGCTATTTTTTTTTTAGTTTTATTTATTTTACACCTGATTTTATTTACTAACGTTTGGTTCAAACGTTCATTTAAACCATTCGAAAAAGGTGAATTTACAGCATTGAAGACTATTGTTATTAATTTTTCATCCAGGAAATTCTTGAATTCTTTCGAATTAATACCTGGATATTGGTCTGAAAGAATCATGCCAACATCCCCGTTTTCTGTTATGTTCGTTACTAGTTTAATAAAATCGAATGCATTTTGAGCCTTGGACGTAAGTATGTAAGCATATCTTGTAAAGTGATCGACAAGAAGATGAATGTACTTTTTTGTTGATCTAGATCCTCCGAATCCACCTATTGCGTCAATTGAAATAATTTCGAAAGGTTTTGTAGCTGGTCCCAAGTGCGACATGAGCCCATACTTTTTTTTTCCTCTTGTATTGTTTTTGATACATATTGTGGAATTTTTGAATGTTCTTATTTATGTTTTTGGTAGTATAATATGTTCCGATCATCCTTTTCATTTGTTGAGCCCCTGTGTGACATACCTCTTTGTGTATTTTTTTGATCCACTCTATACTGAAATCTTCTGATAGTATGATTTTTTCTTTACCTTTATATTTTTTGTAATAAACTTTCTGCTTATAAATAAGTCTTTCTTCTTGTATATTTATATATTTTTTTTGGTCTTCTAAAATTTATTGTAGTTTTATCAAATTAACAATTTTTAGTTGATTTTACATGTTTTCATCTGGTTCCAAAACTGGATTTCTATAGAGACAATCAGCTTCCAGATTATATTTCCCAGGAGAGTATTTGACCTTAAAATTATATTGAGACAGGTAGTACACCATATCACCAAATTCTTCATCAGTTCTCGATGTAAGGTTAAGATTCTCTAGAGGTTTGTGATCACAAAAAATAATAAAATTGTTATTCATTAATTTATGTTGCCAATATTTTATACATTCTTTTATAGCCAAACACTCTAGATATATGACTTTTTTTCCTTCTGTGTCTCATTTAGTTTTCTTGAAAAGTAGGCAACTGGTTTTTCTTCTCCGTTTTCTTGAGGTTGTTTGAGTACTCCGCCTACACCTAGTAAACTTGCATCTTTGTATATGAGTATAGGCAAATTATCGTCGCAGATTGTCAATACTGGTTGAGTAATGACCTTATTGAGTAACGAAACCAGTCTTTTGTCTGTCTGCGATGCATAACGGTATTACTATATCTTCCATAAGAGGGAAAGGCTGTGACTGGGGCATCACTATTCTATTCAAATCTCTAAAATCAATGTACACAATCTTGAATTTATATCTTCGTCCCTTTTAAATGCAAGTGTTACTAGTGCTGCGAAAGGACTGTACGATTCGTTAATTATTTTTCTTTTCAATAACTTTGCGCTCTGATTTTCGATTTATCTTTATCCTCACTCGTGCAAGGGTATGGCTTTTCACTGCAATATTTTTCTGTTATCAATTCAATATGTGCTTCATATCCTGTAACTCTGCCGATGTCGTACTTATCTTTAGCAAAGACAGATTTATTTCTCATTATCAGTTTATCTATTTCAGCTTGCTGATCTAAATTAAGATGATTTACTTTTACATAACCTCAAAATTTTCCTCCTTAATTTGTTCATTAAAGTTAATTACGTTGAGGTCTTCTTGATTTTTGAATATCATTTCCTCAGAAATTATGCTTACTTTTGTTGGCAATATTTGCTTTATTTCTAAATTTTGAGTTAAATAGAAATTTTTAATACAATCAAAGCCAATCAAAAAGTCATCGCTAAAATTATATTTATCAATAACAAAAACACTTATTTTCCTCTTTAAATTTAAAATTTTTACATCAAGAAGTATTCTACCTGTAGTCCTTTTAACGCCATTAATTGTTTTTAGATTAGTACTACTCGAAACATTATTTTGTTTATTGCCGATTTTCAATAACTTTGAGTTTATTAGTGAAACATTAGAACCAGAGTCATAGACTCCATAGACTTCAAGATTATCATCCAGCACCAACTTTATTTTAATTAATGGCTGCACTATTAGTTTTTTGAACTTTCTTCCTGTAATTCGCATTACAGATTCGAATTATTAACCAGCTTAATATGGTTTTCATCTTTTAACTTGTTATATTCTTATCTGAAGTGGCATACGGATTCTGGGTGGTAGCGTACGTTTTTTTTTTAATTTTTCACAGACGCCACATCTGGTTTTTTCTTTGTTTGTTGTTATATTTACATTTTTGCTTTCAATGTTTTTTGTTTACTAAATTTTTTTTGTTCACAAAGTGTTTAAGTTTTCCAAGTTCATTAAATAAATCTTTTGTTTCTAAAACCTCTTCCTTATTTATATTATCAATTACATAAACAGGTAATCCAGCAAGAAATAATATCGATTAAAGTATCTTGATCCATTGATTTTCTTGATTGAAGTAGCAATTTTTCTTTTTTTATAGCAAATTCCAATAAAGAGCCTTGTTGGTATCTAAAAGATAACGCATACTTGCCAGTAGCCCAACCTTTATTGGCACATATTTCAACAAATTTTTTTTCCATGTGGGCCAATCTGATTGTAAGCCATGTTTTATCATCATAGAATCATACCAATCAACACAAGATTTTTCTAAAAACAGTTTAAAAATTCCTATCTTATCTTCATTTTCCTGTATGTTGAACCTGTTACATTCCTTTTCGAATACATCCATCCATTCATATGGTGTTTTTGCCATCAAACTTTTCCAGAACAAACCTTTCAGCTGTCTTTTTTTTATTTTGTGTTTCTTTTCTTTCTTCGTTTACCACTAATTTTTCTAAAATTTTGATAATTGGATTTTCTGAATTATTATAAATGGTCACATCAATGTTTTCTTTCGGTGATTCCTCTAAACACTGGCCAGCAAACATCATGTTGTCTAAATCAGCAAAACAATTTTTTTGAATTTCCTCATTTATTTTTATCCAAACACTTAGGTGGTTTGGTGCCTTTTTTTATTGAGTTTTTCACATAAGTAAATTCCTTTGATTTAAATATTTTTTCATGCATGTTTGCTGCTTGTAAATCTTCAGGTATCAAAAACAATTTCTCTTCAGTAGTAATGATTGAAGTTATGGCAATGTAGTTTGATTTACCATCTTGTGTAGCCTTACTTTTAAATACAAAGTTTAGTTTTTCCATTTTTAATTTGTTTATCCAAAAAATGTCGTTTTATAATGTATTTGTAATTCGGGAAAATTGACACAAATAGTTGAACAACGTCACTGAGTTTCTCTGTAATTCAAAGCGATCATTTATTTACATTTTTCTAAAAACTATCTTACTTGTAATTCAAAGAAACGACATTTAAGGTTATTAATTACAATGGCAGTTCACAAGTAATTTACACAACTCTTTTACAAATAAATTCATTATAGATATTTCATCAACACGAGTACGGTAATTGTCTTGTATGTGTAACGTTCTACAATACCGACGCTTAGGCGCGGCAACATTCAAATTAAGGAACTAAACTTCCTATATATATATATATATATATATATATATATATATATATATATATATATATATATATATATATATATACAGGGTGGCGTACTGTATACGCCACGAAGTTTCTATAGGAACCTATTGAAATTTTTAATTTTTTTTCTTAGAGCATATACAGGGTGTTACGGAGCACCATTAATTTTAACTATATAGGGTGTTCACAAAAAGGATACATATTAAAGTTACATTTTTAATGGAACACCCTATATATTATATGTTTTTGGAACCTACGAATAAAATAAAGGCAAGTTGCAATATAATTCCCTATACCTAAAACCTGCCGTTTCAAAGATATTTAATGATTTTTGAAATTACAGGCTTGAATTCAAAATTTATTTTTGCTACGTTTATTATTATTGAAACAGCGTAGCCTCTGTCAGTACTTTGCTAAAAGGTTGTTGTGTAAAACAAAATTTTTGTTAAGAAAATATACAGGGCACTAAAAACCAAATGTCAACTGCAGGTACCTAATATTGCAAATAACTGCCTTATTTTAAATAGCATACCCTGTATTTAGTAAAAAATTTTAAAATTTTATAACCTTTCAAATTCTACTAGGGTTCCCTATACCTAACTCGAACAGTTTTTGAGTTATTTTGAAATTTTTAATTAAGTTTCCGATACTCTAGGTTTACTTGAAGATGCAAGGTGGCATTGACAATATTTAATTGTGATTGGACATTTGTTAAATAATATAACGTCATAATATTGTATTTCTAAGGTAGTCACTTTGTAATAAGAAATATCCCACTCGCAATTATCCAAACAAAAAGTATTGTAAGGATTGTTGGAAGTGTTCCGTAGAACGGAAGTATAACATACCAGAAAATTAACAGACAAAAGCCTGTCACTGGAAATGGAGACAATGAGTTTGAGGTAATTGTCGCCCAAGTTGAGAATCCCCACACAAGTCAGGGTAAAATAAGTCGAGAAGTAGCTTTCAGCAAACAAAGCGTTGGTAGAATAATTAAAAGACAAAAAATTCATCCAAACCGTATTCAGTTAAATCAGGATCTGCTTGATAATGATTTCATTCGAAGATTTGATTTTTGCCTATGGACTCTCGACAAAGTGGGTGAAAGTGATAATTTTGCGACTTTGCACTATTTCGAATCTACGTTCCATAATAACGGATTGGTCAACAGACACAATTTCTATTACTGCAGTGATGAAAATCCCCATTTAGTTCGCACCCTTGATCATCAGCACCGATGGTCTGTTAACGTGTGGGGCGGAATTTTGGGATCGCACATAATAGAGTCTCGCTTTTTTAATGGAAATTTAAACGGTCAAAAGTTTAGAAGATTTTTGCAATATAATTTACCTGACCTTTTAGAGGATATTCCAATAAATATCAGCTGGCTTCAATTAGATGGTGCTCCGGCACGTTCTGAAGCCGAGAATATTTCAATAGAACTTTCACTAAGAAATGGATACGACGGGAGGACCACAATATTGGCCGGCAAGATCCCCAGATATGACTATTTTTTATGGTGCTACATAAAAGGTATTGTTTATAACGTACCTCCGACTGACTACACCTGATGATATAAAGGCAAGAATACACGATGCCTTTGAAGCAATAACACCTCAAATGTTATTAAATGTAAAGAGGTCTTACCAAGACAGAATACGCGTTTGTATTGATCAAAATGCACGCTATTTCGACATTTATTAAAGTAGAAGCATGTGTATGTAGTTGCAATTATTTTTTAATTCTATACGTGATTAAATTATTTCCATGTTTTATAAATATCACGTTTTTTTTCAATTAGTACTAAGTTATATTTACCCTACAAAATAAAAAAAGATGTCATCTTATACTTCAAGGCCATTTTAAAATTGAAAAATTAGATGTAATATTTAAAATAAAAGAAATCAAAATAACTCAAAAACTGTTATAGTTAGGTATAGGGAACCCTAATCTAATTTGAAAGGTTATAAAATTTTGCAACAATTTTTTTTTAAATGCAGGGTGTGCTACTTAAAATAAGGCAGTTATTTGCAATATTAGGTACTTGCAGTTGACATTTGATTTTTGAGTGCCCTGTATATTTTCTTAACAAAAATTTCATGCTATCTTACACAATAACCCTTTTGCAAAGTACTGACAGAGGCTACGCTGTTTCAACAATATTAAACGCAACAAAAATAAATTTTGAATTCAAGTCTGTAATTTCAAAAATCATTAAATGTCTTTGAAACGGTAGGTTTTAAGTATAGGGAATTCTACTGCAACTTGCCTTTATTTTATTCATAGATTCCAAAAACATATAATATACAGGTTATTCTATAAAAAATATAACTTTGATATGGATCTTTTTGTGAACACCCTGTATGTACTATAAGAAAGGGAACTAAATACTTCCAATAGGCTCCTATAGAATCTCCGTGGCGTATACGGTGCGCCACCCTATATATACTATATATATATATATATATATATATATATATATATATATATATATATATATATATATATATATATATATATTGATTGTTCGATGAATTGCTTCAAGTTACATGTTTGTATTAATCCCCAAATCTTTTCTATAGCAAAATGCCCAAAGAGGTGTTCTATCTGAATAATATCTTTGAAAATATTCTCCAAATGCCTTTATATCATTGCTACGCAAGTAGTTCACCTAAAAAAAATTTAAAAATTCATTACACTCCTCAATATAAGTGCTTTAAAATAGAATGCGTAAAACCTTGTAAACCTTCCCTCTCAATTTTTGTCCTTTAATTTTTGTTAAATTCTTTCGCCAATTTCGGTTTACATGCCAAGTGCTGAAGACGATGTGTTAGTTAGCCCAGTATGCTGCTCCACGCATTATAGAATTCGTGGGTATCATCAGATATAAAAACCGTATCTTCTATGTTGCCTAATTTGTTTTTAGTAATTTCAAAAAGGTAAGATAGAATATATGTATCCGTGGTGTTTGAAATAAGGAAAGCACAAGGAACACCTTCATCATATTCGTCAGCAACTACAAGAGAAAATAATAACTTGTTTTCCCATGAGTGGAATCGCCACAAAATTTATCTCACCCAAACTTTAACAACTGTTCTTGTTGATACTTTTTGCTCAAGGTTAATATAAAATCTTGAACATCAAGGTTATCAAGTGGTGCATATTGCATTTTAGAAAATAAGATGGGCGATTCATCATTCTTCTTTGACATTTTTGTATCCACATTTTCACACCCAAAACGTCATTTGTGTGTAAATGGAAATGTCCCTGAAGATGGAATTCTTTTTTTATATTACGCTGATCTTGTCGATGTATAAGAGTTACTCTGTTTACTTAGGATGATGTGACACCATCTCTTATATTATATCGAATTTTTTTTGTACGTCAGCAATTTCATCTGAAATAAATGTTATTCTATACATACCTGCTATTTGACGCCTTTACATTTGCGTAATTATAGTGATAGATTTACTAATAGCAATATAATTTTTAAAGTACGTGAGTTACTCTGCCATTATTTCACAGCAAATACAAATTTAACAATCCTCTGCAGTTTTAATTCACCCCTTATGTAACCTTAGTTCACGCCTCTAAAAAGGTTGACGCATTTTTTTCAAATTCAGATACTACTCAATCAAACAGGTTATGTCGAGCGACATTTTCTGGGAATGACGTTGCGCCCCCTTGTGTACAAGAAACACCAAACGGTACGTTTCCATGCCTTTACCCTCAAATCTCACAAAACTACGATGATCTCTTAGTATAGCCATAAATACCATGATTTTCACTATACTTGAAAACTGATTATAGTCATAACTTTAAACTGAATAACATCCATCTAAAAGTAACAACAAGTACGTTATAAAGCACTAAAGGACGCAACAACAGTTTTAATAGAAAAACATCAATTCTACCCCCAGACATATTGAATTACAACAATTTGTCCTACTACGTTATATTGAAATCCTAATGAGGCATTTTGTAATGTATTTAGGAATGGGCGATTAAATTTTACATCAAATTTAGTAAATCATATGATGTTTGGTGTCCATTTCTTTCTCATCAATATTCTGCCTTACATGCATACAGATTTTAAGCACAAACATTTATTAGATTATTCCATGTTCCCACGTGAGTGTATTCACTTGCTCCTGTTTGACGCTTTTGCATCACGATACAGAAGCATCAGTGTCGTACACATTATTTTCACCTTCGGTCAACTTTTTATTTAAAAATAATTCCTTAAACGGTCAAATAGTTAAATGATATGCTCAAATACCTTTATTAATGTCACCATACGGTGCGCTAAAAGTATCGGTGTAACCTTGCGAGTGCTTGAAAATGTTATACTTAGAAAAGAATTTCTCGTGCACAAATACTGTTTTCACGACCTAAATGACACGTTATTTATACCATTGTAACGTGTAAAAATTTAAATTACGGTTTTCATTTGTGTTGGAACATTTCTTACTTTTTGGTGATCACAACACACCTGATGCTAGGTACAGACGAGCAGTTTGGCAACGTTGCGCGTCATGGGTCAAGTCTAAATAATTCAAAGTAGGATAAGCAAGAACCAATTTTGATTGGAAAAGAAAATCAGGTGGTTTTCTCTCGCGTTCGTTTTAGTTACAAACGCCATTTTAAGAATGAATAAGCATTTTGGCTAAGAAACCAAACATCTTGTTGGGGAGCATTTTACTCGGTAATTTCTATAAAGCTGACAATTATTTTTATAATTACGCTGGCTTTTAATCCTCATACTGCACATTTCTACTAATTAAATATATTAGTTTCGTTCAATACGGATGTAAACGGTTTCTTAATAACTACTTAGGGTCTCGTCGCATCAGGAGGTGAGTAAACCTCCTTTTTCTCTTTTAAACAACCGTCAGCTCGGTCTTAACATTAGTTAATGAAATACACTTTTACGATTTAGGGTCAACTAGTTATACTTTTATAATTTAGAATCAATTACATACACATTTACAACTACAAATGAGTCACTAGGTTTTTCGATGTTGGGTTGTTATCGTCCTTCTTCGTTTCTTCAGGATAACGGATCTTGCACCTGTACCTGGGTAGTGTTCTACCTAACCATGAAATAACTTAGAAGTGGTCTCCTATAACCAGCTCGAAGATACATTCCGGCTGTTACTTCATATCGGCTCGCTCTCTCACTGAAAGCAAACAGGTTTTAGGTCTAGTAGATACTCGGTTAACTAATTATACAGACACAACATCCTGGTGAGTTTCATTTACTGGTTTGCATTCAAGAAGAAGCTCTCGCTATATAGACATTTACTTTAATTAACCTTCGAAGTATTTGAGAACAGTTCGTCCCTATAACGAATTACAGTCACCAGTTTTCTAAATCGTGAGTGTAACTATATTTAGTTGGAACATTTAATAGTGTTGTTGATAACGAGGTTATGTACCCATAAAATATTAACTGGTTAAGTAAAATTTTATTGGAAATGGACCAATTCACACTTACACAGGTTCTAGTTTGGTTACAGTTGCTAATCTAGCTTCAAGTTACACTACTTTAAAGGTTAACAACTTTTCTTTTGCACAAAAATTGCAGTGTGTTTAAACAGCTGTTATATCGTATACCTACTGATTTCAAGTAGAGTCTGTTTACGATCTGAACTTTGCACTTACGTAATTCAACGATGGCTATACAGAGTGCTTCACAATATATGTTCCTATTTGTGCTAATATGAACTAAATTGCATATATAGGGTGACTCATATCACAATGCTATAATACTTAATGTTTAATACATGTCCTACGTGTCTAACTTACTAGTCTTAATTATTTAAGCTTTAATTTATACGTGTTAACAAACGTTATCATAATAAGGAAGCTATTAATTTTCTTTTGCGTATAACTATTTCGGCTTTCAGCCCCATGGTTATACATATTAGCTTATAAACTTATTGGTAACTAGTAAGGGGCTTTAATATTATACTTTTGATTTAGGCTTGTAGTAATAGTAGCACGCTACCGTTTGTGGCTGCTGTTGGGCAATTTACGCTTTAGTTTTTTTTGTCATTACAGTTAACCAAATTTAAATTTTGTTATGTGGTCAAGAATGCAATGGTAGACATCTGGCTGACATAATTTAGTTATTTTGATCAAGTTCAACTATTCGGTTGGTTTAAAATGGATACGCCAATTTTAAGGTGAGCTCTTCCTAAAACCACGGTTTTGTGTTTTATTTGATTTTGATTATGTGTTATGTTGTTACTTTCTAGGGTCAACGCTGGATGTCGAATAGTGCTTAAAATTTGTTTTGCTCTTAAAAAGTTAAAGTTTGATTCTTTTTTTAATTTATTCTTTAGGGGTTAGCACTCTCCAGCAAGGTAAGTGTGTTAGTATTAAAACGCGTGTTTAAATAAATAGTTTCGAAAAAAAAATTTCTCGATTTGTTCACAAACAGTATAGCTATCCAAACTTACGTTATCGATTGTGTTAGTACTTATTATTAGTTACAACTACGGCCATTATCTATCGGCATTAGTGGGTCTATACAAATATTGAGTTATTCACATACGTTTAAGAAGAATTGGGGAAAGATTCTATTGCGAGAATTAAAACAGTTTGTGTTGAAGTACCAGTAGTTGTTTTCTTTATTACTACGGGGTAGAATTTAATTCCTATCCGCACTTATACTTTTCCTGGACTGTGTCCACCATCTTTCATTTTAACTGCAACGTATCTTTTATATTGTGCCGTACCCCTTTTCCTGATTCAGGGTGGAATAAATTGAAATCAAATGCTGCCCTTTTTCTGCCCCAGCCACCAGCCCACGCATTCAATTGCCTAACCGACCGACTGGGCTTCCGCCTAATTCCTTATTTGGCTGTTACGACATACCTTTTACTTTTGGCACAACGATACCTTTGTGCATATAGTATGAAATATGATTAATAGCTTAAAATTATCTCCTTACAATATGCCGTCTACAAGACTACAGCATGATAAAGATAATCAAGTATGTCTTCAAATACATCTCTTCTCAACTATTTCATAAAGTTTTAAGAAAGTTTTCGTGCACATAGAAATATTTGGTAATAGTGAAACAGTAGTTTTACAGATTTACCACCTTTATATATTTACAGCAAATTGTAGATTATTACATTAGGTGTAACAATTTGACATTTTTTAGCTTATATGATAAGGGAAACAGTCGAATTTCTACGTCAGGTAGCTAGATCAGGAATAGCATGATTTAATACCGCTTGAAGAAAAACATTATTTTTAGAAGTATGTCCGAAATTTTAATGTGTCCCTAACAAACCAGCAAAAGATAATGAACTGGAATAAATCCGCACGACCTGACTAAGTCAATGGGTGGTAGCGGATTGTAGTTCCAGCGGCGCGTATAACAAACGTCTTTGTCGTGTGGTCGAAATCGGGAAAGCAATTAACTTGGACGTGACCCTGTGTTTCACACAAATTTTAATAAAATTGAACTGTTTAAAACTAGAAACTATCGAGTAGCAAAACACAACCTATTTTGGATAGAATGATCCTTTACTTTTGCGCTAGATTAACTATTTTCGGGATACAGAACATCCCTATAATTGCTTGTGCACATCTTTTTTAATTTTAGAAATGCTGTATTAAAAAAATATAATATTACTACGTCCTTTTCCATATGATTTTACCCTTTAACTACATCTTCAACCACATGAATTGTTCTAACATCAATATGCTAATAATTTAAAATAATACTTTTATGACTTTCACGCTTCTGACAATTTCAGTTTTTTTCTACAAATACCTACAAAACTGCATTTATTATTTAACATGTTCTACGTTACGCTCTATTAAGTGGGTTTAATTTTCATACAGTGAATCACAGGTTTAACGGTGATTCTAGTAATCAATGACTCATTCATTTAACAAAGTTCGTATTACTAAAACTTAATTAAGATGACATGTCTATGAACCTACTAGAAATGAGTAAGGAAAAGTCCCTTGTCTAAAGAGAAAGATTATCCTACACTTATGTGACCTAACTAATAAAAATAGCGCATGTGTATTTAATTACTAACCCATAAACTAGAGAATAAATATGAAAAGTAACCTAACCTAATCCTTATTTTGATGGTAGATTGTACAATTATTGTATACTTTTATAGTTACACTTGAAGAATCTTGAGCATTTATTTTAACTTCAGGTTTTCTTGAGTTGCACTTGCATAGATGTTTGACGATGCCGCACTTTAAGGAGCAGAAAGCATATTATCCATTGAAACTTTTCGGCTTTCTTGTATGTCTCTATAGACTTCTTCAACAGGACTTCCAACTCCCGTGACGTTTAATTGTGGTCAAATCTCCACCAATGTTTGCCAATCGAGTCACACTAGAACGTCGGAAATAGTGCCCAGTATATAGCTCGGGATTGGGCAATTTTAAGAACTCTGCAATAATTCTAGGTATTTTACCAATGGTATTGATGCCAATTGGTACATTAATGCAATATCCATCACGGAAAGTGATAAAGAATCATCGATGAGTTTCTGTAGATGGGCGTAAACTAGCATACTTTTTTATCAGAGACAATAAATTGCCTCATGACATTAGTATTTGTTTGAGGGACTGTGATTGCGATAAAGTCATCTTTATATTCGATGTCATCAATAACCATGTTGGTTAGGTCTTCCCTACCCCATGGTCCATTATATGCCATTATCAGAACAACATCTAATACAACGAGGAAAGCAAGAATTCGAAAAACATTTCATTTTGTTCGTATTCTAATACATGAATGTGTAAACAATACTGGCATAAGACGAAAATAACAATTACCACAATGTATACAAGAGCTATTGTGATGAAGATGTAAACTTACTTGTATCGTTGGATATATTTTATCATCGGCTCGTTCAATAAATTTGTTAACATCATCATGTTCAATAATATTGGATTTTTTTTGGTACATAGCCTTCAGACAATTTTTTAGGAGCACTTTCAATTTTAGATATTTGGTAATATCGACACAATTTTTAATAAAATCCTTATCTTTTTGGGGTTTTAATGGTGTTCCAATTTTCAACTTTGACAAAATTGTTTACATCTTTAACAAATATTATTACTGACGAAGATAACTGTAAGTGTTATCGAAACGTTTAGATTGTATAATTTAAAATACACCATTAAAAACCTCAAAAAGATAAGTACTTTATTATGAGTGTTAATGGTGAAAGTTTATTTTCACCATGTTTAATGTTTAGGCATGATATTATTGTTGAATATGTTGGCCATAATGACAGAGAACCTTTCTTTTTGCGCAACATTTCCAAATAGGCGATTAGTATGTTTTATGAGATGTTGAGTGCATTATTTTGTGCACACCGTACTTCAAAATTCGAAAATTCCTTTTCGATACTTTTCTTGACTTATTCAGTAATAAATTCTCAATTGTACTTTGGGCTATTTCGCGCAATTGTGGTGGAAACAACTCAATTCTTGGGCCAACACGTCTTGTATTCAAATTTCAAAGTTTGAATCGACAATTTGAAATTACCGGTTCTACCAACATAAACATAAAAGTAACAAACTTTGTAATGAGTATTATTTGATAATTAAAATGCATTAATTCTCACATTTATACGCAAAATAGAAAAACTAGTATAAGAAACACACTTCATAACACGATTTATCGCACTCGCACTTCGATAAAAGCGTCTCTTATGAAACTCGTTTCTTAATATACTATTTCGTTGTTAAAGTCCACATTCAGTATTCCATTTTCATTAAATATAATGTAATAGCGACACATTAGTAGCATGATAATGTTTTCAATACACAGATTATTTTCATTATCTTTCAGTTCAACAAATACAATTTCTTGTAAGATGCTTATTATGAATACCTACTTAGGAGAAACATACAAAGATTTTTTCAACTTCACGGTCAATATATTAGCATTTTATAGGGAAGTTGCAAATCAAACTGTTATCATATCCAATTTAGAATAATTTTTTCATAACATACAAGAAAGCATAATAAAATATTTTATTTTGAAAATGAAATTGCCTTCTTTAGTACTATTTTATAGACCCTTTAAATTTTTGTGTAAAAGTAGCAATTTCAGCAAATTAAATTATTTTTAAGTGTTTTCCATGCATGAATATGTTTTATATTCACTATTTGAATTTGGTTTAAATCGATTATTTGCTTAGTACAAGTTAATGTATATGGTTTTCATAAATTATTACCTTCAACCTAGTTTGCACGTACAACATCAGTAGTGATTAGGGGCCGGTTCTGGACCAATTCAAGGTCACTCGCGCTCTGGTGGTGAGAAATGTAAGCTTTTCGGATCTCTTCAAGGTCAAACTTTTGGCGGGAAATTTAAATTTTTAGAACTCGCTAAAAATAGAAATTGCAATGTCATCATCATCATCATATTATAAGGTCACTCTGCGGTCAAACGTTTTGGCGGGAAATTTTTATGTCATGGTTAAAAGCTAAAAATAGAAATTGCAATGTCATCATCATATTAAAATTCTTAGAAGTCTAAAAATAGGGTGGTCAAGGTCAAAGATTATTAACCTGTAGGGATATCGTATGACATTTCTTAGAAGTATAAAAATCGAATAAGTACATGGAAAGAGGAAGACATTTTTGTCTAGGTTAGCGGTTTTGTAGGATGCGGATTTAAAATAAAAGGCTTCCTTGGGTGCGCGCGATTAAGTATTAGCAGAAATGACGAAAATGGTAGTATGCAAGATAATAAACGCAAGAAAAGGACAAGTATTAACTATTGTTGAGCAAAAGAAGAGGTTGGAGGTGTTGGTACGAAAAATTAAAGATTTAAAAGTAGATTTAGGGTATATGAAATTTGGTATTAATATGTTGTAGTGTTTAAATGAGTTATTATATTTATACTTAATAAATAATAAAAATTGTGACGTTAGGAAAAGCTTTTAATTTTAAATTGCACAAGCTACCCCTAGTTGGTGATAGAAATATTTTTTAAGAAAATTTTTCCAAGTCCAGCCTTTTCAAACAAAAAAATCAATTTTTCTCAAAAACGGGCCGGAATTTGCCAAAAATAAATTAAAAAGAAATCCCCAACACTCGTCGTCGACTTTTAAAAGTATCTAACACATATATCAAATTGTGGTAGCTACCCCTAATGTAAAAGCTACCCCTATGAGGTGATAGAAATATTTTTTAAGCAGATAAGAAGAGCATAATAATAAAGTTTTAACCCTGAAATGTTATGCAACTAACAATACTATCGTGATATTTTGCATACATTTATATTCACATTTACATTAAAAAATTAAGACTGTATAAAATAAATAAATTTTTAAGGTAAATACAGATGTAAAATAAAATCCTTTAGTTATTTCGGAAATATTTGTAATATGTTGTTCATCTAAAAATTCTAACGTTTTTTAATTAAAGAAAGCCTCCTTAACTGTGAAATATAGATTACAATTCGATACAAACGTACCTACATTTTTAATATTTTCTAAATTAATTGAGTATCAATAGGAAGTGTGATGTAACATAATAAATGTTTAATATATTTGTAAAGTATTTGTAATATGTTTTTTTTTCTAAAATAAGTTCTAACGATTTTTTTATGAAATAAAGTAACACTAACTCTCACAACGTATCTTTGGACATTTTACATTTATATGTGCAATTAAAATCCATTTTAAATGGATTGTACTCGTAATGAGTAAAAAACTTACAATGCAAAATGCATTGCCCATATAGTATTATCAGTATGATTAATATTATATTATATTTAACTTGAAATACAAGTATTGTTCTAGAATGGAATGTATAATTGCAATTATTGTTGTGTAAACGATAGACGTGTACTTGAATTATAAAAGTGATGTATGTTTAAAGGTGTGTGATGTAAGTAAAGATATATGTGCATACCTATGGAAAGAGATAAAAGATGACTCGATGTGGACGTCCGTTTTCTCAGGGTGCAGGAGGGGATGTGGGGGAGGGTGAAAATAAAGTCCTACAAAAGATGCGCTCCTGAAAATTTAAAATTTGCTCCTAACTCTCAGGAAAAATTTTTTCAACGCAGTTGTGTTTTATAAGTGGCGATTTATCAATTTCATGTATAAATTTATCAAAATATGAAAAAATGACTCTTAAATTAACCAATTGCGTTTTGAAACAACAAAGAGCACTTAAAACACAACTTTTTCTACTTACGTAAGCTCAGAAGAATCATATGTATGCAATTTATCCATTTCATGTGTAAATGTATCAAAATGCTCCTTAGATTAACCAATTTAATTTTGAAACAACAAACAGCACTTAAAACATGACTTGTTTTTTAATCTGGTTTGATTAGGACTCCAAATTTACAATTTTCGATGGAGCGTGGATATTACTGCTTCAAAAATTGTAGGATAGTGGATGTAGTTATTTTTCTTTGAAAGCATTTTATGCAGGTGTGAATGCGAACATTCCATATTTGTCTTATGCATAAATACATGACGTAAAGTTTTCAGATTTACATGCTTTTGGGAACCGTTTTGACTTTTATTTAACGCAAGCTTTTTTTCACTTTTAACTGTAATATATTTTCACACTTTCTTTATATGCATGATATTTTACAATAAATAAATTTGTAACGCAATATGCACTTAAAATTTGCACAAAATGACTGCTTTACTTTGATGTAGAGATTTATACATGACTACATGAAAGTCAGACTTCCAGATGTTTTTAATTTTTCTTTAACGTAGATTATTTCACTTTTCTAGCGTAAATTGAACTATCACTCACATTTTTAGTTTTAGTAAATTTTTTGGATAATGAGAATATACCACGAGAAATAATAAAATATAAAAAAATTTACATTTATTTTTCCAATGAAAAGATAACTATACAATAAATTCCACAAAAAAAACATATCAAAGACATCACACATCCATTCCTTCCAACGTAAGCAATATATTTTCAGTCTTCACTATATTTTTCCGTACACACTCTAAATATTGATTAGCCTCCACCAGTTCTTCATTCAGTCTTTCCACTCGCCCCATCCCCGCCACCTCACTATTAATATAGTCATTGTGAAGTTTTCGTAACCACCAAATACTCTTCCCTAAAGGCCTGAAGGGTTGGTGGGTCCTGCTCATCATCCTGCTGTATGAGGTGCCCTTCTATAAGAGCGAAATTTTTTCCTTCATATTGTAGGTTTCACAACGGTGGTGGTTGTGGGGGTGTTGTTATTACCGTGGTTGCTGGCGTTATGCTGAAAAGATGAATAATTTTATTTGTTCTAGAAATTCTCTATGAATTAATAAAAGGAAACTATAATGTTAATTAAAATTATAAATACCTCTCGAAATACTTCGAAAATTCATACTTTACATCACTATACCTTATGGAGATGGTCTCTTCAAAGGGTGCTGGTTCTGCGTTGTTATTTGATGGGCGCACCAAAACATCATTACAAATACAAGGCTTTGTCTGCCTTTTTAGTGAAAGTTTAGATTGTTTGCTGGATGAAGTCATTACTAATGGTGAGTAATTAATGAGTATTCAATTAAAACTTTAACATTATATACACATAGATCTGTTAACGTTAACGAAATTGATAACAAGTGGAAGTGGTTAGTATAACGAACTGACCTGAGCAAAGATGACGAACTCCAATGAATGCAGCATAATCTAGACATGAGAAGGCATTTCGCGTGCTGTCAGCAAGGTTAAGTTAATGCATATTCTTAGTAAACGCCACAAAGTGCAATGTATGACCTCTGCAAGCAAAGATTATGCAGCATAAGCATTGAGAACAATATTGATGTCAAGGTTAATAGGTATTCCCAGTAAACGCTACAAAGTGCAATCTATGCATCTGTCTATGAACACTGAAGCTCTTGCAACAAGTTATAACCAGTTTTGACCTTGAATGCTGGGTTTATATTACTATATACGCAGATAAAGAGCAGTTTTATACCAGTCAGAATATTGCACTCCCGACTAGAATTGCAATTGTATACCTAAAGTACTTCTATAGTTACTTGAATTATTCATTTTTATGTATCAGTTATAATAAATATAATATTTATTTCCGTTACTACATAACCGACAGCGCGTGTGCTTCATATTTTGTTGCAGTGTTGGATAAAGTTTTGAAGGTAACTATGAGTAAGGGTATACCCTGTAGTAGCGATATTGTTAATTTAACAAGTAGTATTATTCCGTTGTTGAAAATCAAAATGAATTTGTAAAGCACATCCGTATAACTAATATTAAGCTATTGCAAGATATAATTCAATATAAAATTTATTTAGAAACATACGAAAATTTGCTTAAACTCGAAAATAATTTATCATTGTGAAAGTGTTATAAGAGTTATAACAGTTAAAGAACGCTTCAGAGAAAACAGGTAGTGGAATTGTCAATGTCGCTAAAAAGTGTACACGCAAATTAAGTTGGTATTCTCTAGATTCATGTTTTAATGGTAGGTTACTTACAGGAGTTATAGTCAATATAGCAAACATCAAGAACCCTCTTATTTTTTTACAAAAGGCATACAATAGTTTTGCACGAAGGGTTAAATTAATGCTAAGGCAATCGATTTTAAAGGTGAATGTCCTTTTAGTCTGCAATTTTATACATCCTGTAAATCACGTTATCGAGTTGAAGACCTTTACCATAAAAAATTATGCCATCAATATTGGGACCAATTTACGTAAGTGGTATAATGAAAACGTTTATTATAAATTACAAAGAAAATTAGAGGAGTTTTTCGAAACGGATTCCGGTTGGGCATTACATGAAGTATTACATTTAAAGGTGAATACTAATAGCTATGTCCCATTTAGAGGTGGCCTTTCAACTTACGTTAAAGTTCCCTACTTCATAGCAGTAAAGCATGCGGTAGTGAAATTTAAAATGGCGATGGTATTGCCTCCTGTGGGGCGTTGTTTCGGCACTATATCCCGTGCAACATCATTCAGATAGAGTTTACAGTTATCATCATTTTAAGGATGTTTTGAATTATGATTCAATTTCTTTCCCCATTAAAAAATGATGTAAAAAAATCTGAACAGTTAAAAAACCTCTCCATTAATTTGTTTTGCATTCAGGGGAAAGTTATATTACCATTTATATTAAGTGAAAATCAAAATAGTGTGAGGGAACCTATAAATCTTTTAGTACGTGATATTAATACAAAAAATAATACTGTTCATCATTTCACGTGGATTAAAAATATATCGGCTCTTTTTTGTAAACAACTATCGAATAAGGAGCACAAGAAATTCATTTGTTGTCGATGTTCGAACCATTTTTCTTCAGATCACGTTCTACAAAAACACGTCACTCACCGTCATCAACTTAATCGATGCTCTGTCAACTTACCTACTGAAGCAGAATAGTTTCTGCAGTTCAAAAATGTCACATTTTAGGAAAAGGTGCCGTTTGTAATTTATGCAGATTTAGAAAGTATTTTGAAAAAGTGCACAAATTTAACGGACATCGTTAATAATACCATATTTCACCCCACACATATACCCTTCAGCATTGCTTACTACTTGAAGTTTTTATACAATGATTCTTTATCACGATTTAGACTTACAGAGGAAACGATTGCATTCAATGGTTGGTAAAGAGCTTCAAAGTATTGCACATTGGACTACTGAAATAATCAATAAAATAATTCCTATGGATACTTTAACTCCCAATCAAGTTGAGCACTTTGAAAGCACCACGATTTGCCACAATTGCGGAAAACCATTTACTGATTATGATATAAAAGTTAGGGATCATGACCATTTTAGTGGTGCATTTCGGGGAGCATCACATCAGAATTGTAACCTAAACTATAAAGACTCCCACATTCTACCAGTCGTGTTTCATAATTTGTCAGGTGATGATAGTCATTTCTTCATTAGAGAATTGGCTACTGTTCCCAGTGCGATTTCACTGCTACCCATAAACAAAGAAAAATATATTTCTTTCACGAAAGTAATACAAGGTACTAGAATTAGGTTTAGATTTATTAACTCTTTGAGATTTATGAGTAGTAGTATTGAAAAGTTGTCGGACTATTTGGAAAATAGTAAAAAAATGATTACCCGCGCTAATTGTAACAATGCCGAAAGGGTTTTCGCTAATAGTTCGCAAAGGTGTCTTTCCTTATGAATATCTCGATACTTGGGATAAATTAAGCGTTTTTCAGTCATCTCACTAATGAGGGAATCAATGATGCGAGTTTTGCACATACAGTTAATGTTTGGAACAGATTTAATATAAAATCGTTAGGAGATTACTCGGATTTGTATCTAAAAACGGACGTTCTACTGTTAGCAGACATTTTCGAAAACTTTCGACGAACTTGTTTAAGTACTTGCAAACTTGATCCTGTGCACTATTATACAGTCCCCGGTTTGACATTCGATGCTATGCTTCAAATTGCACAAGTACAGTTAGAACTATTTACAGACATTGATATGGTAACGTTTATTGAGAGAGGAATTAGAGGTGGTGTGGCACAATGTTCTAATCGGTATGCTAAAGCTAACAATAAGTACATGGGGGAAAAATTTTATCCCACTTCCGAAAGTGTGTATTTAATGTACTGCGACGTAAATAATTTATATGGAGCCACCATGTCAGAATTTCTACCATATGGCGATTTTTCTTTTGTTGATAATTTTGAAACTTTAGATTTAATAAACCATCCCGATGATTTGGAAATTGGCCATATAGTCGAGTGTGATTTAGACTATCCCATAGAATTACATGAAAGTCACAGTGATGTACCATTGGCTCCCGAACATATGGTACCACCCGTATCTGTTTCCAAAATGAAAACATTATTGCTTACATTGTATCCTCAACATAATTATGTAATTCATTACAGAAATTTGAAAGCATATTTAAAATATAGATTAAAGTTGGTAAAAGTACACCGTATATTACATTTTAAACAGTCCCCGTGGATAAAAAATATATCGATTTAAATACCACCATGTGCCAGCAATCCCAAAATGAATTTGATAAAAATTTTTATAAATTAAGGATTAATAGCGTTTTTGGGAAGCTGATGGAAAATGTACGTAAACATAAGGATATACATTTAGTAACGAAATGGGAGTGTCGCTATGGTGCTCGTGCTTACATAGCAGAAAAAAATTTTCATAGTTGTACAATATTTGATAATGGTATGCTTATCATTCAAATGAATAAGCTAGAAGTATATTTCAATAAACCTATATATGCAGGATTCAGTGTTTTAGACGTTTCAAATACTTTTTTATACAATTTTCGTTACGGTTACACGCTACCCAAGCCGCATAATAATGCTAACCTCTTGTACATGGATACGGATAGCCTCATATACGCCTTTTCAGTTTCCGCTATCAATGAATGCATTAAAGAGGACATTGATAAATTCGATACATCTGATTATAGCCCCAACAATATCTTTGGAATTCCATTAGGAAATAAAAAAGTTCCTGGCTTAATGAAAGATGAAAATCATGGCGCGATTATGTTGGAATTTGTAGGACATTGTGCAAAAATATATGCTTACATGGTTGATAAAAAAGTTGTAAAAAATCAAAGGGTTCTACTCGCGCAAGCGTCAAACAGATAACGATAAATGATTATAAACATGTTTTGTTTGATGGTGATGTGGTAAGGCGTTATCAGCATCTGATAAGATCAAAGAAATTATCAATGGTGTTAAAGAGCGTGCACGCAAATTATGTTGGTATTCTGTAGATTCATGTTTTAATGGTAGGTTACTTACAGGAATTATAGTTAACATAGCAAACATCAAGAACCCTATTATGGTGACGTAATAAGGCGTTATCAGCATCTGATAAGATCAAAGAAACATGATGTGTTTACAAACAAACAGAATAAAGTAGTACTTAATCCTTGTGATGATAAACGATTAGTAAATTTCAATTTCACTGATACTAGACCTTGGGGATTTAACTTTACATAACATTTTATTCGTCTTGCGTTTCAGAAAACAATTTTTATCATTATGAACAGTCTTGAAAACAAATTGCAGGAAGAGCTATGGTACAGAAAATACCTGAAGCGTTCTTTGATGGGGAAGTCCTCCCCCGAAAGCTATTTATTTGTACTGAATGTATTACAATATATTGTTATTCCTGATGAGTGTTTTTATTAGTGTGCTATAAACTCAAAGTTGTTAAGACATTATTTGACAAAAAAATAAAATTAGACGATACCATTAAAAGTTTTATGAAATTGTGTACCGATAAAGGCCACAATTCATTAACTTTTGATGAAGTAGATAGTATCTTAGACGATATGAATGTACTTGGTGACATACCGCTTAAAATGTATCTATACAATTTATTATGGGTAGATGATTCAACAAATGTTAAATCTACCTTAGAAAATATTACTTACAAAGACACTTTCTTTGTTATAACTGAATGTATTGAGAAAGCGGCATATTATGCTAACTACAAGTGCCTCGATATTTTGATTGAAATATTACTAGAACAAAATATCAACTATAAGTTTCAACCGTGGGAAAACGATGAGCACCACAAAATTTATTACTCGATACTAGACAATATCAATAAAGGTGAAACAAATCCAAATTCCTGCTTGGGATGGAGGTGTGGGCCAGATTCGGGGATACGGCCATCCAGTAATTTAAGTGATTTTAGAAATACTTTAGGTTCACTTTATAAGATAACGAGATTTTAAAAACAAATGTAATATTTATATTTAAAAAATAAAATACTATTATTTATTTGTGCGTTTTATTTCATAGAAGAGCTACATCCTTTCATACAAACTATATAACTAACATAAGTAATTTATTTCACAAATTACAAGTTAAATGTTGTAAAACAATGTCATCGTTATTGATCCATGATCTTTCATCCAATCCCCACCACTTTACGAATAACTTATTATTCTTGGAGCGAAGCACTTTTTCTACTAGATACACATCAAGATACTTTGTTTTCTGTAATTCATGTTCATAAAACCCTCCCAGTACAGGTTTTCCCTTCATATCTTCCAGAATGTACGTCGTGGGGTTAGTAATGAGAACTTTTACAATCTTAAATAGTTCACTAGACCAATTGGGTGTGTATCCTTTGGCAAAAATACTTTTAAATTTACTGATTCGTACTATGTCACCTACAGAATATCGATTCCTATCGAATATTTTTATGTGAGTGTAAGCCTCTAGCTTTGTATGATTACCAACATCTTTGGGTTTGATTCCGACAGTTCTATGCTTACGATTGTTATAATCCATGGTTATGGTATCAATTGTATCAATCCATTTGTATTTGCCTTGTAGGCTGAATGACATATAGAGCACCCTTAATGGTTCTGATAACACGTTCCGCAATTGAAGCCTTCTTTGTGCTATAGGTGGAGTAATGATTGACCCCATAACGCTGCATTAGTTTAGTAAAATGCTCATTGTAGAATTCTTTTTCTGCATCTGTCTGCAAATTAGTAGATTTCCTTCCTTTTTTGAAGATTGTTTGCATGGCCTTGGTAACTTCTTGACCTGTTTTCGTTTTTAATCCTTTAGCCGATTAGTATTTCGAAAAACAGTTGATAACTACAATATATACTTATAGCCCTTATTTTGTTTCGCATATGTGTTAAATTCAGCCAATTCTGCTTGCCAAAGGTCATGAAAACCTCTAATTATTATGCGCCTTCGTTTAAAATTTTTTCGTGCAGGTTTATACAATTCGTTGACGAGTTGTAATTTGGACATGGTACTAATTTATCGACCAATTTCTTTAAGTTGACATAGTTTTTGCTCCAACACTAGATAAGCGTTAGAATTTCCTTTATAAGCTTTTTGAATTGCTTGTATACAAAAATCAAGATATCCTTTGCTTATAGCATCACCATCTTCTTCCGGGCCCGCCAACTGTGTCAAACGGTTTCCATCCAAATTGAATCTTGTTGATAAATAGTGTTGCTTACTGATGGCATCTTGTCGATCTATGGGGCTGGCAACATTGCTGAGTCTCCTATTCTCGATATCAAATTGATTGTCATCAATCAGTTTAAACTGTGGGATTAATTTCTTGAATTGATACTGGACATGTGAACGTCCAAATTTGTCAAGGGTCATTTTAGTTATGATATGTCGACATCAATGCATTCTCATTTATACTGTTTAAAAAACGGCTGTTTGGTTTTTCAATATACCCATCCTCATACTGTTCTTCTACAATTGATATTATGTCATTCACGACACCTGTATTCCCTGCCAATTTTTCTGCCCACAATACCTCTAGATCACGTTCATGTACATCATTCCAATATTTATATTCAATCGGCCTGTTTTTTAATTCCTTAAAGAACATAGCTCCACCTCCCTTGGTTATGGATGATGATGATGAGAGCAAGGGTTTGATTATTTGTGTATACTTTTTGCTGCGGCTCCCTCGAATTTACCCACTTACGTGATAAGCTCGCCTTACAACATTAGTAGCTTCTATAATCTTTTCTATCTTTTGAATTTACTAGATATAAATTGGGTTCATTCATAATAAGCAGATCATATAAACCTGGAGTCCCTTTATACGTGACACCTTTTATAATCATATCGTTTGCTTTAATTGTAACGGGAGTATTACCAATTGTCCATTTGTCAGTTTTAGTATCATAGTGGACTCCATAGGTATGATCAATAACACCTTGAGGATCCCTCATAATACGTTCAACGTATATACGAGGTAATTCCCTCGAACAGATAGCTGTTTACATAAACACATAGCTGTTAATTCCTAAACAGATCAGTACCTACTAAACTACTGTAAACAGTTTAAGGTATTATATATTCATCAAATATTTTCCTATAACTACCATTATAACTTCAGCATCCTTGTTTATGACCATGAAACAAAACGGATCTACCCAGCATTTTGAACACATGTCCCGAAATAATTTCATACTTATGGTGGGACTTATATGATCCTCATACATATGTTTTAGGTTTAATTCATCTTACTCAAATAATATAATTAGATTCGCATTGTCATGAATTAATTGCTTTGGAATTTTACTGTAAGTTTGACCCAAATAGTCAATATCGTTATGCCTACCCATAGAAAAATTTCCCTTATGTTATTTTGCTTTTCACAAGCGATATCATCGAAGATAAAAATAGAGTTTGATTTTGTACAATTAGGCTCATTAACAACTTGATTATCACTGAAGGTAAAGTAGCCTATATCCCTCATGGGAGGTACCACAATTGGAGGGGCCACATATAATACCACGTATACTGTTATGAAGTAAATCACCGTGTTTTGAAGTAACAGACTTTTCATCAGTCATGATTTTGAATTGAGAGTTTTTGTTTTTTAGCAATTACTTTCATCGTTAGTGGATGAAATAAAACTAAACGCATAATTACAAAATTTTTATTTATATACTAGGCTATATTACAATAACTATAATTTTTTCACTTCCCCATTGAGTGGACTGTACTGCACAATAGCGCCATGGAGAGTAAGACCATAGACAACAATTCCACTATTGAAAGGTGTTAGAGATTCCATTTCCAATTTGATGTCTACTGTTGAGTTTTTTAAGGATTCATTTTGTTTAGAGCAGTTCATTACAAATACTGGACATGATTTGAATTCGGAATAGTTGAATAATGCATCTTTATCATCTTCACCATGGTAATTACATCGAAATTTCAAAAAATTGCGCTAGGCAGGTATGTATTGGTTCGCACTGAAGTTCAAATGCTTTGCTTCATATGGATAATACTCAGAATTCAGATGTACTTTAAGATTTCGGATGTTAATGTGATCAAAACTTTCGGCCCTTGCTGACTTTGTGTACCTTTTACCTTGTTGAAATGCAACAATTATCTAACGTGGTTTTTCCAGTTGCCTTGATGTCTTTATTGGCCATACGTCTGAGGTTGCCTGTTTTAAAGAAGGTAATTCATATAACTCCCATTGACGAAATGGAACAGTAATACTAGAATTTTTATTGATTCCTTGAAACAAGTTAAGTTTCGCAGCATCACTAAGTGTTAATTGTGGTACTTTTCATTCCATTGAATTTTATTTAAGGTTATTGCGGCATCGTAACAGTTTGTATCGCTTCTAGATCGAATTAAAACCAACTATTGGCGCATATTCACGATTACCTGACGATAATCCTTCATTATTCCAAATATGTGGTTCAATGGTATGCATACTGTAACAGATTTTTCTCCATTTTGCTTATCGAATTCTACTTGTAATGGTTCTTCATTCTTTGGCGGCCATCCCAAATGGCTTAGTGCTTTGCTTTTGCTTGCCGTATAAGAAATATATCCCTTAAGCGTAGATGCTATACCTGGATTTCTGCAACCATCCACTCTCTGATCACCTAACTCATAACGAATTTCTTCGAAAAGAAAGTTCGGGAAATTGTTGGTTAGCTGCATGCTTTTCTTTCGTCTTCTTTTTTGAGCTAAAGTTTACCTTCGATTTACAGAAAACTATCATAAGTAGCCGTAATTAATTTAAGTATTTGGATGTCTAACGCAGATGTATGTAAAATATTTGGTTTTAATATTTTAGACTCAAACCCTAGCATGCGGCCAATGCAATTTTCTTTAGTAAAATCGATCTAAAATGAACTGTTTATCTCACATTTAAGTGTATTGTTGTTTGCTCTAATGACAAACTTTTCTGTGGGTATTTTAGATTTTAAATAATCGCTAATTTCATCTAACTCATATGCACCGTGTGGAATACTAATCACTTGCAAATGAGATGGATTTGTTCTAAAATAAAATCTATCGTTGCCTGTATAAATGTTTCTAATGCTGTTGCAGTCGTAAAATCCAATCAATCCAATAACGTATTTCTTCCCCAAATCTAGCTCTATCGATGGATAGAAGTTGTAGCTAGCTGTGTTACCAACACCTTCTAAACTGAATGTTATTGACATAACTGAGAAAATTTGATGTTGTGCTGATTATTTATATAAAAATTGTGGGCATAGGTGTACCCAAATAGTTGTATTAAACTCTTGATCTTGGTTGTAATTATAATTTATTTTACACCCCCGAAAGTAGTTAATCACTTTGATTGGTGGTCGAAGATTACCGAAACTATCGTAATACCATAACTTTTTACCACGCTTTTTGTAGCAAACACAATGTGTACCTGGTCCTCTTTGGCTATCTAAGTTAATAATTCCAGATTCACTTTTCCGTGGTAATTTAGGCATGCTCTCTCATAAAAATATCCCTAAAGTAGGGTAGATTTTTGGCGTATTTCGTTAAATCAATATCCGTTAACCGTCTTTCGGTTAATCTATTCACTTTTTTGGAAACGGATAATGCACCACCACCAGAGTTGTTTGGTTTTAGATACAGTGCACCGCCTTTCTTATTCACGGAGCCTATAGCAATCGATTCCATCATGCGATTATGGCGCGATGTCTTTTCTTGCAATTTTTTAGCATTTTTAGCATCATTTACTGCTTTAGCGATTCCTGATGCACTGCCAGCTAAAGCACCGATTGCTGATAATCCTGCGAATAACGGAATAAGAAATGCTAAAATCCCTCCTTGTTCAGGTAGGGGAATTACTCTAGGAACTTTAATGCTTTTCTTTCCTCCTAAACTTTTTACCACACGTTTTGCCGTTGAAAGCGCTGACTTTATTGTGTCTGTGAAATTTCCGTTAGGTTTAATTTTTTTAGCTATTGTTTTTCGTAAAAGCAATAAATTTCCGCCATTGCATTTTTTCTTCTTCTTCAGATTAGATGGACGTTTACACCCCATTCCTAATTTTCTCTTTGCTTTCATGGCGGTACTGACTGCTAAAGCTACAGTTCGTTCACCTAATGTTGCGTCTGATGATTTAAAGCGTTTCCAAGCTTTTTTTTGTAAAATCTTATCCGCTTTGTGTCTACTATCTAAATCTCTGTAATTTCTGTAACTTATATCGTGAAGTTTGCACTGAGCATTTAATTGATTAATACCGGGGTCACCGCGTGCGAGTCGTTTTTCTAACTTTGTATCAGGACCGCAACACTGGTAACCAGGTAAATGCAATTAAAACGGAAGTTTATTGATTAGAGCATTCACTAAACCACCATCACCACCTGCACTCTTTCACTTCTTAACTAACATTGTTTACCTAGATGCATAAAACGGGGTATTTATACCTAAATTGAGAAAAACAAATCATAGTTATTTCTTTATTCAGTAAATGCCATACATTAGATAATCAGGACGATAATACAAAATTTCCATTAAACATACAGTGTTATGTGAATTAATATTATACTTAGCATTTATAACATCATCAATATCTTTATAAATGTCATCATCACCACCACGGAATTATTTCTCACAAAAACGACGGTAGTCAACAACTTGTATGAACTTTTCATAAAAACACACCAGATTGTAAGATTCCAATCTATAGCTTATTATATCCGTTAAATTGCATAGTTCTTCTACACTATGTGAATTGAATGTGCAACAACAGCAGTTGTAGTTTTCTATCACAACAGTTTCCAAATTCTGTCATATCCTTTAATCAATTCCCAATTGTAATAAATACCAAGATAGCTAGATAGAGATTCATAATGTTGATTATAGATTATATCTTCATACTCGTTTAAATTTGACCAATCAATTTTATTTTCAATTTCTTGGGATCGAAAAATTTTAATTCTACATATGAATGCCATCTTATAAGCTCATTCCATTCCTTCATATCCAACACTACATTATTGCTTTGATCACAGTTGATACACCCCAAACGCACTACTGGTACAAGGTTGAGGTGTGTACTGTATCTAATTTCCATGTTTTGCATGATGAGTATCGTTTGATAGTTTATAATAAATACAATCGATTAAGTATTCATTAGCTGCTTGTTTATACACTTCAAATAAATCATATGGCTGCCTGTCAGTGTTAGAAGAATAGACTTCATCATGTTTCTCTTCATTTTTACTGCTACTACCACCTTCACTATTTTGACAGCACCAACAACACAAAGTAAAATTATTATTCATATTGTTACTGCAACTATGTGGGGTATGCATATATAACGGTGGACTTCTGAGTTTGGATAGTTCCAGAAATGATGTTATTGCTGCCTGCGTTATAACGACTGTACTTGCTTGCAATTGCACTAGGACTAAACGCTGCTTAAGAAATGATTTTAGTTAAATCATGTGGTGGGGTTGTGGCACTACTATTAAAAACAAAATGTTATGTTTGTTGTTTTCCCGACTGCACCCAAACTACTCATGAAGACATGCGAGTTTCTTCTTTCAAATACTCATAAAAGCGTTGAGGTAATATACATTTAAAATCATCCGTTTCCATCACTATACGTTCACCATACTTACTGCCACATTAATCACTTTATACTTTTCTGATACCTCGAGGTCACATGCACTTTTGCAAATTTTGCAGTAGGTGCTTTGGTTTAACCTTGCTAATTTCATATTTAACAATCACAAGTTGCTAACTGACTGATCTCACTCAACACACCTCGCTGTGGTTTATATCACAAAAATGTGTCCTTGACTTGAGTACCTATCACAACATGTTTAAACTTGTTAAATACCCACCTACTTTTAGTTTAGAAAATTATTTCACCTTGACTCAATTTAGTCAATATAAGCACCATTTGACCTTGGTCTGCTTTTTAGCATAGACAACCCGCATTCTTCTTGTTTCCATGAATTGATTCTATTTTTATACTTCTAAGAAATGTCAACGATACCCCTACAGGTCAATAATTTTTGACCTTGACCACACTATTTTTAGACTTCTAAGAATTGTAATATGATGATGACGTTGCAATTTCTATTTTTAGCTTTTAACCTTGACATGCAAATTTCCCACCAAAACGTTTGACCGCAGAGTGACCTTTTAATATGATGATGATGATGATGATGATGACATTGCAATTTCTATTTTTAGCGAGCTCCAAAAATTTAAATTTCCCGCCAAAAGTTTGACCTTGAAGAGATCCAAAAGCTTAAATTTCTCACCACCAGAGGGCGAGTGACCTTAAATTGGTCAGAACCGGCCCCTAATCACTACTAACATCACAAAAGCGTTCTATAAATTTGCAGAAACCACCTTTAGCCACGTTTATCATAGTATATCGTGACATTCCCCTGAATACTCCTCTTAAATTAGCTGAGATTGAACAACACACGACCTCTTACTTACAAAGTGAAGGATATAAGAACATAAATCATTACATTTTATTATTAGGGTAATTATGCAGCCTTTTTTGCAATAAGTTGGTAATGAAGATAGGCAACGTCGTAAAAAAAATAGTAATGTTAGCTTTCAAAAAATAGAAATAAAATTACAAACACGTTTGTTTAATTAAATTTTAATTTAGTTTGGCAAATTCAAAAAGATAAAATCACTAAAGTGAAAGTCAAGATTTTGTAATTGTACTTTAGAATGGAGTAACTCTCGTGATATCTGCAAGATTCCATTACTTCGATACATGTTAACTATGTAATCTCTACAACTCGCTTGCTCGAAATATTTTACAACTGTTTAGGCTATTTGCGTTATCACGCCAACACCATCTCAGAGTCGGTACAATAAAAGGACTGGTTAGTCACTCGGAAATATTTTTTAGTCAATAAGAGCACACTGCATACCTCCTACGTAAGTATGGTGGTACCTTATAACTCCTTTGTGAGATGAAACCAAAATGCATGTAGTACCAAACACTTCAATTTGACCATACCATATTTTATCAAATTTAATTATTTAGTAAACACAGATTGAATCTGAAACACGCTTCCTAGCACAATTTTAGATCTCTCTACTTCCAGAGCAGCTGCAGTACCTAATATAAGCAATATCATTTTTATTATTGTTGCCCCACAAATTGAAGGTTATAGAATTCCCTACCCTGAATAAGATCGCATCACCAAATAATCTATTCATAAACTTGTTATGAACACATTGACCTGAAATTCATCATGCTTCTCCTAACCGATTGTCGTATCTGGTGTTGTCCGTCTTATTTTATCCTATCTACAACTTTGGCTTCATTACAAGGGTTAATGGGTCTCCTTTAATCTTGCATGGATTATGAGGTCATTCAATTTTGATGTGGACCGTTACATGACTTACAAAGCCACAAAGAATGACAAATAACCTTAAATCTTAATACTCTCTATAATGGCATTTATTTTTGAAAACGTTTGGCAAATCCTAATTTGTCACATACTACACATTAAATTAAAAAAAGTACAATAACCATTGGCCTTCAGTTTATAGCACTTTTGGAATCCTACTTAAATTTAAGCGTCACCATGATAACCAAACATTTAGTCAATGCCGTACCGCTTTTAAATTATTCAAAAGTATTCGAAAAAAATTGCCGTCTTGGAACATTTCAAATATTAATGCAGCCACCAAATTTTGAAAGATTGGGTTTTCATTATTTGATCATGCCCGAAAAATCCATCTTTTCATTGCCAAAGTGCCATTCTGAAGTTTAAGCTTCACTAATTAAGCATATTCGATTTTTAAATACTTCAATCAGGGCAGACTTCTTACGTTCAATTTTTACGTTTTAGGTTTTACATATACATATGTAGGTATAAAAACTTACTCTATAGAAATGTTTTTGATTTTCGCTCAATCGTCTTATTTTGCGTGTGTGTGCGTGTGTGCTGTGTGTTGTGTGCATGTGCTGTGTGCGTGTTTGCATGTGTGCGTTTGTGCGTGGTGCGTGTGTGTGCGTGTGTGTGCTGGTGTGCGTGCTGTGCGTGTGTGCGTGTGCTGTGTGCTGTGCGTGTGTGCGTGTGTGCGTGTGGTGTGTGCTGTGTGCTGTGTGCATGTGTGCTGCTGTGACGTGTGCGTGGTGCGTGTGTGCGTGTGCTGTGCGTATGCGTGTGCTGCGTGTGTGTGCGGTGCGCGTTGTGCGTGTGCTGTGCGATGTGCTGTGTGCGTGTGTGCGTGCTGTGTGTCGTGTGTGCGTGTGCGTGCATGTGTGCATGTGTACGTGTGCGTGTATGCGTACGTTCGTTCATTCGTTCGAATTTGGGCCAATGTATCTTATACATGTATAAGCAAATTTTGTCTGATACTCCTCAAATGAAAATAATCACAATTGTCAAGAAAATTGCAGATACAGCAGGTAAGAGGAAATTTAACCTAAATTATCATGTTAAAAAATACATTTTATGAGTAGCAAAATCTACTTATAGAGACACCGGAGCTCTTACTCTTTCTACAAGTTCTGGAAGACGGCCACAAGTTGTAGCAATGTACGATGATACAAACTAAGATTTGTGTTTGACAAATAGTACACAACTCCTTTCACTACAATGAAGTACGGCGTCGACCTGTTTTACCACAGATGTGTCGTTGTGAAAAGGAATAGGCCACGCATTACATTCCTTCCCCAATGGGGAGTGCGGTCTGCTCGAGCTTTCCAAGCTCCTTCAGCCACAATCAGGATACCCAGCATACATACATACATTACGTATATATGCATGGTGGGACTAAGGATGGGTGTGGTCAGGATAGGATCGGAAGGAACGGAGTTAGGTTTCTGATGGGGAAAATACTACCCCAGCATTCGCCTAAGCAGCCGTACATGGTGTGCTTATACGCAGTTACCATGCCGCTACATGTGTATGCGGAAAACCCTGAAAAAACCTCATACAAGGTAGACGGTAACGGGAATCGAACCCATTACCTCCCGAACACTAGGCAGGTCGTGTCACCACTCGATACCAGCTCGGTGTCGTTGTGTAGATCAATTTTAAGTAAGCATTTGCCTAGTATAACGACTAAGTTTGTAATTTACATTAAACTGTAAATTTGTAACTTTATTGAATGGTCTTTCACTATCAGAGGTAAGTAAAATGGTACTTAATGTGGAAAATTTTCATTTGAAAATAAAATTGAAACGTTAATAGCTGTATGGTTTACAAAAACCGCACTTACGTAAAGTATTTTAATCTACCAAAAGATCACTAATTCGAAATAGAGCTTACAGATATGATAAAATCGCTGCAGTGCTTACTATAACCTAACTTATCTGTGAATAATATTAATATTCTTAAAAATTCAAAATTAGCGCCAAATAGTTTTGGTTACTAAATTTAGTGATATTTTATATTGTAAATCAGTCTTCTGGGTTTATTCCTACCAGTTAACAAATGAAGTATAATAGTAGCATTGGTACTCAATGGTTGTAATTGGTTCATCCCACAAATTTATTACTTAATTTTATCTTTCTATATTTTCAATTTTTTATAACCATCTTCTGTTTATTAAGTTTAATTAAACCTCAATTTATTTCAAATTAATTCTCGTTCAGATTCAATAAATTTAAAATTAAGCATTCTTTTTGTTTATTTTAATTATTCAAATATTTCGCGCCTAGAGAAATTGAAGCTTATACCGGACCCCGATGGGAACTTTTCGTTGATATTGCACGGGATCGCTGTTAAAATCCTGTATGTTCGTACGTATCATGAATTTATTATTGCAAACTGCGGTGTATGTATTATTGTGAAGTGTATTGAAGAAAACTGTTGTGGTTAAGCCGGTCGGCGAAGAGAAAAAGGTACAACGTCCATTTCTAACGTTTTTCTTTTTTTTATTAATCAGTAATACCAACCTAACTAAAGGAATTTTTTCATAACCGCGAAAACAAAACATTTTGGTCCTATCGAGGCGAATCTAGCGATCTGGATTAATTAATTAATTAATTTTCAATTTCCTCGACTTTATAATACAAATTTTACAATAATTATAATTTAAATTCATACATTTCACTAAAAATAAATTTCAATTTTAAATACGCGTATCGCGTGCCTATTATTTTTGGCCTTGTATTACGTAAATATGATTATTGCTTATTTCGAACGGCTGATTACAGTTGTATGTTTTTTGATTTGTACTGAAACGCTTTTCTGCGTGTCATTCTTTAATTACTTCACAATAAATCTCATCTTTATAATAAACTTCCACATTAATGAATTATTAGATTGTTTCCCAGGTGTTTTCTCGTGAGTTTTACAGATGTTTCATCTATTTATATCCCAGTTTAATATATATAGTTTGATTGTGTTCTGGGTGAGTTTTAGCTGACATTTTGTGCAATTGCTATATCTTTTGAATATTTTTATTAATTCCGTGTGTTTTAATATCTTGGTTTTATATTTTCTTCAGTTATTGGTTACTGCGAATAATGACGCTACAAGTTGTTAGGACAAACTGAGGTTAATCGTTTACATAAACTTTTTAACGTTGCCGATATAGCGGAAAATAATGCCGAGCTTCATAATTTATTTAAAATTCAATATGAAGATATTGATACAATCAAAACCGAATTTTTCAAACTTCATAACTCTATTATAGGCATTGTTTCGGATGACGATGATGAGTATGTTGTTCAGGATGATGCTGACGGAGTTTTTATCAATTAAAGCTATTCATTTTAAGACAAATCCATATCAATTAAATACTTCTGGGTTGCGCGAGGCTGAAACTACTCATGGTAGTACTGCTTTACTACCAAACCTTGAGGTACCTACGTTCTACGGAGATACTTTAAGGACATGTTCGATTCCATGGTACACTTGAATAAGTCATTACGTGATGTTCAAAAACTTTTTGCTGGCAGCTCTGCGTGGTCAACCGCTTCAATATTTGCAACGATTACTCCTCTCCGAATAAAATTATCAGACCGAATATGACCGCTTAGTTAAAAAATATTTAAAACCACGTAAAATTACTGGTGCCCATTGAATGCTCTGGAGAGTGCCCCTTCGGCAAGCGCTAATAACCCTACAGAATCTATTAGATACTTTTTCGCAACTTCTGACGGCTTTGGAAATTCTAGAACTTTCTGTGTCCGGATGGCATTATACTTTGGCACGAATGTTACTCAAACGTATTGATCCTCTTACCGCTAAAAATGTTGAAAATTGACATAATGATACTAAGTTTCCTACATACAAAGATTTATTTCAATATCTTAAAAATATTTTCGATTCACTCAGTAATGTTCAAAATTTTTCGAATAAAAAAATTTATAAAAACCCGTTTACTTCTGAAAAAAAAGGACAAGTTTCTTTTCTAATTGTGCTGGGTCTCATAATACCCAAGAAACTTATTCGTTAAGTAAAAATAATCGTACGATTTACAAATGTCAAGAATTTTTATCATTTTACTAAGTCACCTAAAGATCGCTATAACTTAGTTAAAATTAATACATTTTGTGTTAATTGATTGAGTAATAGTCATACCTTTAAAAAATGTCAGTCTGAAAGTTTATGTCGTAAATACAATCTTAAACACTACACTTTATTACATTTTTAAAATCGTTTTACGGATGCAACTATAAATAATACTCAGTTGCTCGCTATAGCAAGTGCACAAAATGCCCGCGACGTCCCGTATACTTCTACTACAAACTTTTCTTCTCATATATTTATGGTTTTTACTTACAACCGCTATTGTAGAGATACTTGATGGCTTCGCTTCCCAAAGTCATTTTATTACGCAGAATATATTGATCGTTTGTGGCTTAAACACGATTGCCTAACGTTTTCTTCGAAAAAGGTATACCTTGTAGATGTCGCTTCGAGAAGCCGTTTCTGTGATAATCGAATTTGAATGTTTCATTGCGTACTAAAATTCACCATAGCCCTCCTTCACACTTTATTCAGGCTTAGGACTGGTCCAAGAGGTTTGGAGCGTGTTTAAGGACCAACCGGCCAACAACAACAGCTCCTTACACAACAACATAAGACTGTAAGAATAAACTGGCAAATAGCAAAAGGAGTAGCATACGAAGTCAATAACAAACGACCAAAACAGCAAACTTTTATTAAGTTATAAATTGTTCAATTAAAAAGGTCACAAATAGAAAAGCTTCAACAAATAATAAACAAGATCTACTTTATGTATTGCTCAAAATGACCAACGATAATTTGCGTACAATATTGCAGCCTGTTTTCAAATTATGTTCGAACATTACTCAAGACGTACGCTGTTAATCGGCATTCTTCTACAATTCTTTGACGTAGCACTTCTATTGCGTCAGGCTGCGAGGCGTACACTAGTGATTTTAAATGACCCATGAAAAATTCAAGGATGGATCCAAAGATCTTGTGCAGTCGACGTTCCTTCTGTCAATCCAATGCTCCGGGAAACATACAAAATTTGCCCAAAACACACTCAACACACACACACACACACACACACAACACACACACAAACACACACACACAAACACACACAAACACACGCGCACACGCACACCCACACGCACACGCACGCAACGACACACCACACCACACCACACACACCACACCACACCACACCACACACACACACCACACTCACACACCACACTCACACACTCACACACTCACACACACACTCACACACTCACACTCACACACCACCACACCCACTCACACACTCACACCACACTCACACACTCACACTCACACACTCACACACTCACACACACACACCACACACCACACACTCACACCTCACACACTCACACACTCACACACTCACACACTCACACCACACACTCACACACTCACACACTCCACTACACACCACACACTCACACTCACACTCACACACTCACCACTCACCACTCACCAC
>JARFJB010002205.1:270000-380000 GCA_036346205.1 Vesta saturnalis
CACTTTGGTCATAACGACCTCCGCATACTATGCCACGCTGGTCACAACGTTTAAATTGGGTCATAACCTACACTCTGGTAGCAACCTTCACCGACGTCTTCTGGTCATGTCGCTCACCGACGTTGGTCGTAACGTACATTTTTCTTTTTCCGGTCACAACGCCCACCTTTAAATTTGATCACAACCTCCACCGACTGGCACTGGTCACAACTCCCGCTTCTAGAATTGATCTAATTGGTCACAACGTCCACCAATGCATTCGGGCCACATCATCCGCCGTACAATATACAATGCAACTTTTGTTCTTATATAGACGTTTATCTTGTGCATACTTAACAAAGGAATGCTATGCTATGCGGAAAAGATGCCTAACTTTTAACAAATCTGTTCCCGAATAAAATCGTTTCATAATAATAATAAATGCCTTTATTTAATCAATTACATAACATCGTCATGACATTGGTTCAGAAGCGAAGTGCAGTGCACCAAACGGCTCTGCTCTTCCACTTAACCTCTGTTTATATATATCGTTGCATGATGAAAATGGACTATGAATAGATGTTATTAAATTGCCAATAAAAATTTGAGGATGAGTTGCCAATATTGGAGTCGTGTTCTATTTATATATTTACTTTTTTCACGTGTTTAGAAATGTATGCGTTACCGCTTTACGGAATTGGTTTAATATAAGAGCTCTTAATTCTTGAGGTATACTATTCCATAAAATAGTTACATTAAACTGGAACAATCGCTTATATAGGTTTGTCCTATGTGGTGGTATGGAAATAAGCCACTGGTGGAAGAAAGAGACCGTATCCAAACCTATATTGACCTACAGATACTTGAGTTGTGAAGTTACTATTAAATTACCAATTAACGTTTAGGTAAAATTACCAGGTGAGCAAAGATAACCTGAACCCAAAGCATTATTTTTAGTTCTGGCGAATCTTTTCTGTTTGAGCCAGCTAAAAGGGGAAGATAAAAAGTGAAAGCTGGCTTGTAGCATATCACATGTTAAGTGACATACAAGAGTAATTTAGGGTCAAAATGAGACTCTTTTCCGCCTTGTTGAAGTTCATGATGCAGGAGACTTAACCTATCAAAATAAATTAGAGTCGTCTATTGCGTTTATTGCCTCTTTACTCTTAAGAGATTTAGTATGCATCCTTGAGCGTTCTTTAACGTATACTGTAAAGCTTATACATTTTTGTCGACATTATCTGTGACTCAAGTAAAATGTGAAACCAATTTTTCACTATTAAAACTAACAAAAACTAGAGTTAGTTCCACCATATCACAAGACATTCTTGGAGCATTACTCCTCATGGACGTGGAAAGTGACATCGCTAATCGGATAGACAATGATAATATAATAAACGCCTTTACAAATCGTTCCAAAAATGTGCCTTAATGAGTCACACTTTTTTTAAGTTAAAATGTTGGTATCATTGTTTTGAAAAGAAACCTTGTGTTTGTTTAATTGAGTAACCAAACTGTATGTATCAATGTAAGTTTGTTTTGTTGAGAAGTGGAATGGTGCGATCGACGATTTGTGGTGGGGCCCAGCGCACGTTTCTCCTCGTAGGCCCTAATAAAGAAGTCCAGCCCAAGTCGTAAATATTCATTAAATCGGAACCAGCCGCAAACATACCGTAACAAAATTGAAAGATAATGAAAATTTGCATCGCATGGTGGCAAAATTAGTATACCATTCTATTTAAAAAGGTAAGTTATCCACGATTGACGTATATAAAATACTTCATTCATGAGTTTTCAAAGGAAATTCTTCGACGTTCTCAGAAAAGATAAAGCATGGTGTTCTTTTAACGACATCTCCGCACGTTGTTTCGTTTCGGGGCTATTGAAATTTTAGTTGGAAGCCACAATCATATCTTTTTTGAAAATTATGAACTAGCACCAAAACGGCGCTACTTATCACCCAATACTTGTTATTAAGGTCACTCTTAAACTCAATAGGGAATTAAAAAATGCAAAAAAATAACAAATGCCCACACTAAGTGGGACACACTGTATAATCAAAAGTATATTTAAATTATGAACAATTTGATTCAGTGAAACTTTTATTCGTATCATTTTTTAGATTTTTGGAGATAGAACAGCTAAAGAGAAATTCGTCTTAGGCACTTCTGCAATAGTTTTTCTTCACTAAAGATGACTTGATTCCATTGCACATTCCAATGCAACTTCTCGTTTCACCATTGTCGCCGTGCAGTACGATGGCGTGGAGTTAGAGGTAAACAAGCAATGACCGGTATGATCTGAGCCCAAAAGATTGAATTCTTCGATACGTCGATCGTAAGGAAATTTTATGATCAGTTAATTCTGTCCATCTATCACCAACTTCCCATGTTTATGAAAAACGATCCCGAAGAGCTACAAACCGAAGAGCACGATTTTCACGATCAGTGGTGCATCTAGGACGCCCGGGACGCAAAATTCGTCGTTCCTTGTTATTTTCTGACCATCCTTACCAGCATAAGGAAATTGTGGCGATACTGCGTCCCATGCGAGCGGCAACATCACGAATTGATAATCCGAGTTCTCGTAGGCAGATTATTCTGCCACTCGGTCAACTGATTGAAATTTGTCGTACAGGAGGCATTATTTCAACTTTAATGTGTTTACTTATTAAGCTTACAAATATACTTAACATTGACAATTAAGTAACTAATGCCAAATGAAAAGAAATTGTTTTTTGTTTCATTGTCGATGGTTACTTAATTAATCTTTATTATATCTTGCTGAAATTTTCATCGTTTCTTAATAGGAATAAAATAAACGTTCTTTGAAAATTTCATTAAAATATATCAGCGTTTACTGGGTGTTCATTTATTTATGGCGGTCAGTATATATTTGGGACATTAATATTTCTTTTTAGCTTGATTTAAATACGTTTTAGTATCAAGGCAAACCGAGCGACCCTAATTTTATTATTCTGCTGTACCTACAATGAAATAGCACTGTATATTATCAATAATAGGCAGTGTATATTTACACCTTATTTTGAAGCATACTGTAGTATAAGGGTTGCAATTAGATCAACGCTTCGTGTCCACATGTCAGTAAGTTGAAGAAGTTCTTGCGACAGTAACTTATGAAAGTGTCTCCAGTTGAAAGTATATTTTGCAGCAAGCCACTTGCTGCGAATTTTTCTCAGCGCAAGTTATTGCTTAAACGTGTACACAGCAATTATATTAAGTAGCCGAAAAATGTCATATCGGAAAATTGTAGCAGCAGCGGTTGTGATATCCATAATTTCAAGAAGAAAAAAGCAAAAGGATAAAGAATGCAAGAGACGAAAGATTTGGATAAGAAAATGGGTTCAACGAAGATATGCTTTAGGAATTCATGAAACATTATTGAGGGAATTGAGAATGGAAGATCCTGAACAATGAAAAAAATTTCTTCGAATTGAATGGTTGTGGAAGATTTCAACTTCAAGTTTGGTGAAAAACAAAATATGGGACCAAGTATTGACTCTAGTGAACGTTTTTATTTAACGTTCAGATTTTTGACAACAGGTGATTGCATTGAAAGACAAATGAGTGCTAATTGCAAAAATAAACATTAGTTCAAAATGTCAATATAAACATAACGTTGTATTATTATTTTAGGCGATTCACATCACTCCCTTATATATTTGAATCGAATCCTTGTATGTACGATTGCAAGGATAGTTCCTGAGTATTGCCATGAAAGCCTACAGGTGCTGAAAAATAAATATTTGGAGGGAAGTTTGCATTTTGTTTTAACTTACGTTGTAGTTCTGCATAAGTTTCTATATTAGGATTAGTATATTGTGAGGCAGTTCTTAACGTTCTCGTCTACAAAACAAATTTATGGTAGGCCTTTTTTGAGTTTGAGACCTGCGGGTTCGTGGTCAAACGACCTCACCATTTTCTGGATAAAAGTAATTGTTACAACACAGTTGAATTATACACGATTCAGAATAATAATATAAAATAAAAGGAATGCTAACGACTAATAAAAATAAACTTAAAAGTATCCCAGGTAAATAATAATCAAAGAATGTAATTCAAATAAAATTTTAATTCAGGTGAACCCCTCTATATCGGGACGTCACTGTCCGGTCTTGTTGTCGTCGGTTGCGCCCTCTATGTATATAACTGTAAAATAGGTATCAGCAACAGGTGTAATTTTATTATCAATGAAATCTGAGAAATGTAAATTGAACCAGTAGCTGTCTCTTTTGTGTATTGTGGTCTTGGTGATGTGGAAAAGAAATATCCAGACGTATATAGCAGGTGAGTAAATTCATTATGATTTTAATTAGTTACTAAATAGGGTAATAACATTGACCATGTGTTTCGGTAAATTTGAATTTGTAAAAGGGGAATGTATTATGTATTATGCTTTGTTATGGAGTGAGGGTCGGTGGTTTATGGTCCGGAATCGGTATAATAATAATGAATAAATTCCAAGTATTGTTTTCCGATAGGGATAGGAAGGGGTGAGCTGTGTAAATGTGTGTTTAGAGTAGTAGAATCGTGACAGTGGATATTATAGGAGAATTAGTGTAGAGGCACTTGTGTTCGGGGCCGAAACCACCGGTTACTTCCAATGGAGATAATTGGGTATGTTAGGTGGTTGATATGCAGGGAACGTGACTATTCGATCGAGGTAGGACCTCTCGTGAAATATCTATGTCTAGGGTTACAATTCAGAAGCCCATTTCTGTTCAGGGCATCCCAAAACGCTGGTCTAAATTGAAACCTGACTTAAAATACGTTTCTCTTTTGTGGAGAAGGGCAGTATATGGTAATAGAGGGTTGTAACGACCGCACTACGCAATAATGTAGAGCAATGCCTCCGGCATAGAACGTATCTTAAACATGTGTATACCCCGAACCCAGTGCTAAAAGCAGCCAAGAACGTTTGGTCTAAATGTGCCTACGAAAAGGGTGGTTATAGGTAATGGAGTTGAATAAAAGTGGATGGGGGATGTTTATTGGTGGTGAACGTGTTTGTATATGGAATTAATGCTCGAATGGTATTGGGCTGGGTGCTGGATGTGAATCGGATATATGTATGAGTAAATGTACTAATTGAATGTTTGTGTCTGGGCTGGTAATATATTTGAGTGTAAGTTTAGGAATAATTAGATGAGTAAGTGAGTGAATGTTGGTGGCTGGTCTGGTATATGTATAAGAGTACCTCTAATAATCGAAAGCAGGTAAATAAGTGAATAAATGTCTGGTCTGGTAATGTAATTGAGGATAAGTACAAGTATAAGGTGAAGTGGGATAGTAGGTGGTCTGGTATATATAGGGGTAATCTGGAGAGTGGGAAAATGGAATAGCAACTGATAAAATTTTTAAACAATGATAATGCAGTTGTGGAAGTAACTAGGAAATAAGGTTTGATAGGAGTTATTTTTACGAAAGTAAAATTTTATGTAAGGATGTTCAGGATCATTACAAGTGAGATAAGACTTCCATATGGAGATAAAAGTGGGGTAGCTGAACAACATCCCTCCTATCTAATATAGAGATTTCCAGAATGCCAAATATTTGCAATTGACCAGGTGTCTTTTCAATTACTTCCATAGCCTTAGCTAAAATAATACCTTCGTCGGTCGAATTTGGACATCGTTTTAATACTTTTTTAGACCTTTTCTCTTTACTCTCACTTTGTGCTGATCCTTCTTCATGTGAGAATTGACTTGTATTTGACCGATACTTTTCGCTGAGTCTAAAAATGATTTACATTATGTTCTTAGATGCCGAATACGCCAGAGAAATGGAGCCAAATTGCAAACGAATTCGAGAAGAATTGGAACTTCCCAAATTGTGTGGAAGCTTTAGATGGAAAACATATAGCTATTCATGCTCCACCCTGTAGTGTATGCTATTACTATAATTGTAAAGCAACCCATAGTGTAGTCTTGATAGCTTTAGATGGTGCAATATATAAATTAATTTATCTGAATATTGGTTGTAATGGTATGGTATCTGATGGTGGTGTTTTGAATCAATGTTCGTGGTCACGTAATAGGGTGTGTCACAACTCTTTGATACGGTAAGGAATATGTTACTTAACTCAGCAATTCTACAATACACAAGTTTTAAATTAATTATCAATTTATTTTGAAAATATATCTAAGCAAATGTGTCGTAGGAACAGTTCTTTGTAATTCAAATTAAAACTAGAGCTAGCAGATTTAAAATAATATAATACGTTTGTAATGACAAGAGGTCGATTTAAGGACGAAATAGTAAGTTAGAACAAACATTTAATAAAGATTCTGAGTAAAGGACCGATCACACAGATCTTGTACAATTATTAAGTAGATAGAAAATTCTCTTGGCGCTAAAGCGTTAAATGAAGGAACTCGGTCGACGCCGCCGTACGCCTTCACCGTATAATGGAGCGTGATATTATTGTCCGTCGCTATAACCGACAGCCAGAAAGGCACCGGCTCCACAAGGGACCCCATCGTTGCTATCCCTACCTTGGGATCTCCCCAGCACCCAGGTGACAACCAGCAACAGGAGGAAGAAAAAATAAAGCAAAGATAGGAAGACAGAAGAAACGATTCCGGCTAGTACTCACGCTAAAGCTGCGCCACAACATCAAGATACAGTAGAGGAGTCTCAATCAGTCGACAAATAATTCTGGCTACGAAGGAAGAAGCCAAAGGAGAGATCGGTGGATTGACCGACAACGCCTTCCAGGCTCTTCCACGTATCATCGACCGCGCGGTAGCCATGTAAAACACCGTTACTAGAGAGAGGGTGCCGCCGGTGATCCTTCGTCAGAAGGAGAACTGGGTCACCTCTCGCAAAATCTACCGACGGAAGACCGTCTTCAAGAGTAAAGCAATTGCGAAAGCAATCGATGAGGGATACTGGATACAGCCTGTTTTAGCTAACGACTGTGAGGCTGATGCGATGTATGGATAAGCATGGTACCCACTACCATACCTATCAGACAACGAGCGAACGTATTTTAAAGGTGGTTATATGGGAATTACCTGTAGAAGTCTCCGAGAACAACGTTTGCTTAGGATTACTTGAGTGCGATATTAATACCATTTCTTGTTTCAAGATAAAGAAACAGGGACGACCGATCCTGCTTCTGCTAGTGACGCTTTTAGAAGAGGATCTTAGGAAGATCCGGCAGATGGAGCGCGTGGTTTAGCTTCGTGTCTCCATCGAAGACTTGATGTGGAAATATGGCATCAAACAGTGTGATCGATGACAGGAATTCCGTCACACAGCGTTGCTGTAGAGCAGCGGTACACTGTCAAGTGCACTGGGCATCCCCACTCCAACGAATGCACGAAATCCCGTACCGAAAAGGCTAAGCAGCCACAGAAGAGGATACCGTCGTGAGCGGTACATTCTCAACGCCGACGCGCGCTAGTTACACCAACGCGAAGCGAGCGGAAGTGAGAGGGCAAAAGGATCCAATGCGATTAGAGTCGCAGTCTAGAAAACGCCCGCTCCTCCTGCTTTAGGATTCGACGCCGTTCTTGGTTTCCTTTAAAGCTTAGATATGGCGATGGCCTTACCTGTCATACGCAAGGTGGCAGCAGCACTAGCGAAGGCTCACACTGCGACTGACCTGTCCTCACGCACGGCGAGGTGTTTGCGCTTTTTGGGTAAGCACGATCCGGACCGGAAAAGTGATGGGATGCCTCCTACTTGTTCTGTACCGCACCACGTTATAGATTGCCCATTTTATTACTGCACAATAATAGCTTACTGCCGTTGTGCACGCCTTATACGTTTTTCTAGTGCTTCCAGATATCAGAGACAGCAGCGGAAGCATTAACAGTTAACCACATCCAAGTGAAAACAGGACAGCCCCCACAGCACAAAACACCGCAACATGACACACAACAGGATTTTTTTTGGAACCTACAAACATCGCAACATGGTGTTGAAAGGCTACAATGCACAACATAAACGCTACAGCACACGTGCTGAAGAAGACTCAAACTCCTGAACACAATAAACACAATACTTTGTATATATTCTGTATTATATTTTGTATTTATAACCATATGTATTTTAAATATTCTAGAAACTTAATAAACTATGTTGAACGTGAATTGAACCTCTCATATCCTTAAAGAGTGGCTTTAAGAAACAGATGTATTGCACCTCAATTATGGTTCTCGTTTCAAGTACTTCATTTTAATGCATATCATAATTTTGTTATAAAAGCATTTAGGCTGGTAAAACAAATGGGCAAGTAGGTTACATTTTGGGTTACCTAAACATATAGGAAAAAATGAAACAGCCTCGTAAACAACTAGCACTCCATTATCAAACAATTTGCTTGTGGTAGGTATAAATATGTCCTTACAGATATTAGCAGGTTTCTACACAATAAATGATATAAGCAAACGGAAAAAATGGCAAGACTTCATACATACATATACGCTATAGTACAAAATGAAGATAAATAAAAAAAACTGAACTCACCACAACAATAGTAGAAAATGCAGCAAGTCCAAGACAGCGTCGTAATCCACTAGAATATCAGATAACGCTCAACTGAACATTCTAAATGCATAGCTTCAATGCACATTCGTTAATTCGGAAAAACACGTTTCCAAAAAACAGACTAGCAGACGACCGATTTCTAATAAAATCTGGATACACAATATCTATGCATACCATAATACACTGAGCACTAATATTAAATAGAAATCATAGCAGCCGTAGACTAAAATATAATACACACTAGACTGGCAAACTTGTGTTACATTTGTCGTGTTTATTTAACTTAAACAAAAAAAAAGTAAATAAATTACTTATCTTAAAGTGCAACAAACACAATCGGTCATGAGCTTATTAGTTATAAAGGTAAAGACGATATTAAAAGTTTTCAGAAGTGGTTGTGAAACACAATGTTTTGTGCATAATGGAACAAAACGTTAACTTTAGGTAAATATGTTAAGAAGCATACACACTCAATCAGGCACGCACGCACGAATGAACTCACGCACGCACACACCCATACATACATACACGTATCCATGAATGCGCGACGCACGCTCACCAGCACACACAAATGCACCACACAAGCGCGTGAGCAGTATCCTGTTGCGTTCTGCTGAATTTTTAAGATAAGCTATTAACCACAGCAAGTCATACATTAATTTAATATTATTTATAGATTGTGACATAAACTATGTTTTAACATGAATACTTTTAATAATCTCTACCTCTAGAATTAGCTAATGGCAATTAAAGGTAAACAATATGTTGTGCTCGTATCATGAACGCAGTAGAATTTTAGATATATAGTGGATTTCAGCCCTGACTCTACAATACACGAAAGATAGCAAATGTTAAACATTATGGCCAGTGTTACAAATTCTATGTGGAGAGAGAGCCGAGTCTTGAGACTCGTACATAAAACCAGAAGTTCTTCTCAACCGTATACCAGTTTGTATGTAATATTTTATTATTACAGTGGTATACAATATTAACTACTTTGCTTATTAAAATGATGCAAATAAGAATAACACTATATGAGTAGCGTGCGGATTTTGAAGCTAATGCTCTGAAAGTACTATTATATATTGAGATACAAGGTTCGTGAGTTTAAGAGGATTAACTAAACAATAATAACCTGCAGTGATTATTCAGTTTTATATTGTGTTACTTACCTACGTCATCATATATTACAGCAGTTTTAATTTGACAGTACCAATTATTTTCTAATTAGCGTGATTAAAGGGGTCAGGAATCTGCATTAATTGGAATGTTTGCAACTTTCTAACTGAACTTGAAAAAGTTATTCAAAGGTACTTCCGCTTGAGTGTAGATGAATTTAACAATTACAAGTAGGGAATAATCGTACTAATATACATCAAATTATTCTTATTGTTTGTATGTTCTTCAGAACGTGTTGGAATTGTCGTTGGTTTTTAATTTTAATTATTGCATTATGAGTACAGAGCGTAATGACGAGAAATTGTTAAATAGCGACATGGGAGATCAGAGATTCAGTTGGTGTAAAACGTTATACATTTTTATTACATTACGATACCGAGTCTGTAATAAAAATTATTCAAAAGTGTCGGCCTTTACTGGTATTTCGGAATAAAACCTCTACAGCATACGTCATGAGTACAATTCCCCCGCTAGACTACAACCTCCAAAGGAAAAGCCTAAGAAGCACAAAACTTCTTTAAACTGTGAGAACAAGTACTATAAAAGATTCAAAGGCTATATTCGTACAATACTGCAGCAATTTTTTTGGGACAAGACGCCACCAACTATGAACTCAATATTAGCAAAAGTAAATGGCGACGACAATTTCCACGATATAACATGAATCACAGTGTATCGGTTACTGCGTCATATGAACTTTGTGCTTGAAAAACATGGCAGGAAATAAATTTTAATCGAGAAAGACGAAATCATCTCATGGCGTCATCGGTATTTTCGCGCTATTCGTAAATATCGTCAAGAAGACCACTGTATTGTGTATCTTGATGAATCGTGGATTAACGTCGGACGTAGTGTACCAAAAGAATGGGTCGACACATCAATTAAACCTCATCGATATGTATTTCTGTAAAGAACCAATATCCTTTACCAAATGTTTTTAATTATCTGTAATTTAAATAATTCTAATTGTTCTGCAGAATTACCAAATAATGAATCTTTATCCCCTCCGACATTATTCCGAAAGTATTAAGAATTTTGCTACGTCAGAGTCCGCTCTAGTCTCACTAGTTAGAATACTTTAACCAACCTGGACCTGCTGTTACTTGAATCTGTGGTCACCTGGATCTAAGTTTTATGTTACCACCCTACAAATACATTTGTGGACAACGTCACGCCGGGTGTTTATTCACGATGTAGTTTTCCACTTACACATTCGGACAGAAACGCTGTCTGCCTACATTCTACCGACCCCAGGGTATCGATTAAACAGCATAATGGGCTGACACCCCAGATTCTATTAATCGATACTCAGAACATAATTGTACACGAACTCAAACAAATACACCGCCCCAAGCCACTTAGACAAGGTGCAGGGTGTCCACGAATTGAAAGTGACAAAGCTCCCTCGATTAGACCAATATTTCGTCATCACCGTTCCGTAAATTGCGACAGAGTCCGCAAAAGGGTATGGAAAATAAGGGAGTGTTAAAATTCTGTCCCACTTAACGTAACCTCCAGCTCAAGTTCTAAGAGTTTACTTCCTATCTGAAGTCCTGAAACCGTGTTCATACCAGCTCGCTCGTCGAGATACAACCTAAATTAAAGAATCAATCCTGTATTAAACATTCTTTAATAAGAAAACCCGTAAAACGTTTAGTTCTCCTGTCCGCTTGTATAAATAAATATTCCTGTAAAGGGAACGTATACTTTACACCGTCCTCAAGTCAGATAGCCACCAAGTAGCTACCACCACTCCACTATCGCTATCTAAACCAGGAGCAAAAGGCGCATTCCAGCGCATTACTCGCTCCCGAAACTAAATATTCAATACGAGCATACCCAATATTACCCGTATTTAAATAACTGTAAATACAATAGCCACCCTCTACACCATTATTTTCATTGCTAATTTCGTTTCAAGAAAGAGGCCAGAGAAAGTACCGCGAACGTCTTGCATTAAAATCTCTACTGGTTACGAAAAATAGTCAGAATACATTTTAATAATCCGTAATTAGTGTCCAATACTAATTAAAAAGGCTATTATTCTTTAAAAATAAAATTTCTACCATAAAAATAGACAGAAATTGCAACCCGATAATAGGTATTGATTCTCTGCACGACCTAGATAACAGGTATTAAAACCAGTCTCCTCTGTCTTATCTCTTTAACAATATTTCCAACATGAAATAGCGTTATGATAACTGTATAAAACCTGATGCTCTCTTCCCTTTTCTACCAGTCAGGAACGTACTCAAAATATTCCCGTATTTTTATTTAATTCTTCGTTTTCTTTCTTTATTCCCTTTAAATAGGGAATTAAGATCATTTTTAACTGTCTTGTAAATACGCCATTAATATTACTTTCGCTGTAAACCTAACGAGAACACCAAGGCCTCTGCCGTTCCCTGATCAAGCCAATCAGGAAGCAGATCAATCCAGTCCCAGGGGCAACCATTGGTGGATGTTTTATTTTGAGTGTCTTTATTTGTTAGCATTTAAACATATGCAAGTATATCGAATGTATAAATTAGGTTTAAGTGTACATATTTAGAGCTTATATCTATATAGGAGAATACACTGTGTCCGAGATAAGAATTCTTACTATGGGGATTACGGAAATGGTAATAGATACAACTCCGATTAAATGGGAAGTTGTGTAATTAGGGTACCAATAAAATGACACAAAAAAATCGATGGTGTGATTGAATTTTTGAAATTTATATTTTATTTTTTTCTGGCATTATAAATACTAGAGCAAAAATACAAACACTTCTTCATGGCAACTTGTTACGGGCTTTAACATGGCATAGTCAGTTTTTCAATCGGGTGTTTCCTATTTTTATAACTTATTTCTTTTAAATACGGCCATGATATTTTGAAAACTGATTTTGATAGATTTTTTATTATAAATTCAGCAATTTATTACATTTGATGGTCTGATCGCGTTTTGAACCTTTTATGGACCATCACGAAATTTTTGCATTTCCAAGAAATTGATGCAGTAACATTCCCGTTTCATTATTACACACACACACACACACACACCATAATAAAGCTTCTTAATATTAGAAGTTAATATCAACAAACAAATTAACGGTATAAGAAAAAACTACTAATTCGTTTTGTTTTTAGTGTAAATTAAAGTAAGAATTACTTATTTATAAGTCTTATAATAGTTGTTCAAGAAGTTTTCCATTATATTCCAAACACAAGAAACATCGTATTACAGTCGAATTCAGAACATTACGAAGCATTTGAGGCGTAATACTTTCAAATGCTCCGAGAACTAAGTTCCGCAACTGATTCTCGTTTTTAATATTGTGTCAGTAAATATAATTTTACACATATCACCAGAGAGTCAAGAGATATTATATGGGAGGACCTTACTTTCGAATATGTTCCAATTCATTCTGCTGGAAACCTTGCCGATAAATATTCCTGGAAAGCTCTGAAATTATGTGCCTCAGCACCGTCTTGTAAAAACCAATAATCTTCACCTTAAGGAAAATCAGCTAAACCTGCTTCTACTTCATTTCCTAATAAATTTTGGTAGCGTTCAAAATTTAAAAATCCGTTACAGAACAATGGACCTATTATTCGCATTCCGAATATTGCAGCCCACATATTAAAACCGAAACGGTGTTGGTGTCTGCGTACTTTATGAACTCTAGGATTTTCTTTCGCCCAATAGTGAGCATTTCTTCGGTTGAAAATTCCATTATTAGTCACCTGACTTTCATCCGGCCAAATGATTTTATATGGAAATTGCACATTATCTGCGCATTGCCAGGTATACCATTCACAGAGCTCTATGCGCCTCACTGAATCTCCTGGTCGAAGTCCCTGACAAGTTATAAATTTAAATGGATGTATTTTTTTCTTTTTGCAAAATAAAATTAGCAGTAAAATCGGCCACTCTACTTGTTTGTTCAATGTGTGGTGTAGAAATTTCTGAATTTTCCGTAACAGCTAATAAAACATTATTTACTTTTCCTTTTTATTTGAAAGGTCCTTTACGGGAATTTACAGGCTTTTTAAATGGGCCATGTTCTCTTAAATTGACTGACAAGTTCCTGACTGTGGTTCTATGAGGTTTCTCTTTGAATATTTGTTTAAATACATGAATTGCGCTTCTTTGGAATTTCGTTGACATAGTACGTGACACGATAGCATACCGTATTTTTCTACATTTGAAAATTGCGCCATACTTCTTTGATAATAATATCAAAGCCGTTTAATCTATTTTTTCAAAGCAGCGTGTTTTCATTTATGCTTTTTTAGAACATCATATCGTTGTTATGATGGCACAGATAGAACTGTAAAATATTCGTGAAAAACTCTATCAGCTTGGAAAAGTAATTTTTTTTGGAAATTATACGTGTGTATTTTAACAGTGTATGATAATAATCATTTAAATAGGTAACTAAATGTTAATTTTACAAGCATTTAGTTTCTTATGTTAAGTTGCATAATTAACAATATTTTATTTTAGTACTTTTCCTTACTTTATAAAATGTTAAACACAAAGGAAAATTAACTAAATACACTTTTTTGAAAATGCAATTCAAACATTTCGTGTTGATGGTCCATAAAACGTTCAAAACGCGATCAGATCATCAAATATGATACATTGCTGAATTTGCAATAAGAAAACCTTTAAAATCAGTTTTCAAAATATCAGGACCGCATTTAAAAAAAATTAATTGATGATGGCTATAAAAATAGGAAGCATCCGATTGAAGAACTGGCTATGCCATGTTAAAGCCCGTAAGAAGTTGCCATGAAGAAGTGTTTATATTTTTGCTCTACCATTTATAATAACTCCAGAAAAGAAAGAAAATGTAAATTTCAAAAATTCTATTTTTTTCAAGTATATCAAAAACAAAAAACCATACCCTTGATTTTTGTGTAATTTTATTGGTCCTCTAATTAAACAACCTTTTTCCCATTTAATCGTAGTTGTATCCATTACTATTTGCTAGATCGATCCCCATAGTGAGAATCCTTATTTTGGACACAGTGTATAGATATCAAACCCTCTTAGCGTTTATTGATGAGAGTGAAAAATCTAGTAGCAAACGTTTAGCCCTATTTAACGAACCACCACTTTAACCTCTGACTTGAGCTAGAACCGTGGTACATAAATTAACATTAGACTTAAGCAAAAGGGTTTGAAAGCTCCTACAGATCGCGTTCCACGATTTGTTGTACTACACGTAGGATCTGAAAATGCATTTGTTGCAGGAGCAGAGAAGGCCTTTTTGACGAAAAAAAAATATCCAAGACTTCCACGATGAAATATCCGGGACTTTGTTTGAAGAGTGGTTCGAAAAAGACTTATGTACGAGTCTACCAGGAAAAACGGTTGTGATAATGGACAATGGCCTTACCACAGCAGAAAATTAGAAAAGAATTCTAACAACCCTTCAAGAAAAGGGGAGATTCAAGAATGGCTTAGGTCGAAAGATTTGTTTTATGAAGAAGACTACCTAAAACTTGAGTCGCTTCAAGTGATGAAAAAATTTTAAATAATGGGTACAAAATAGAAGAAATTGCAAATCGAAAGGATGTGAAGATTCTAAGGCTCCCACACTACTATTGCGAATTAAATGCAATCAAAATGGCGAGGAGTGAAGTAATCAGACGTATACCAGGATATAACAGGACTTTTAAGGAAGATGAAATGCGAAACCTAATTGGAGAAGCCTATTTACAAATTACGCCTGCTAAATGTCACGACTACGTAAATCACGTAATAAAAATAGAAGAATTAATAAAATTAATGAAATCGATAATATAATGGCTGCTATAGAACCGATTATTATACATATAAACAATGAAGATACCGATGATGATTTTAGTAGCGAAGTGGACAATAGTGACAGTGAATAATGTAACATTAAATAAATTACTATTTACAGTTGTCTTATTTACAAAAATATTGAATTTAATAGTATTTGAAGATTATATTTACTGTATTTGCATTGTTTATATTTACTGTGCTAACTTTAATTAATACTTGTATATTTTTTGATTAGGATAGCATCAATTAACCGTTTTGTTTACTATATAATTTATAATGTAAATAAATAAATATATTACTTCACATAAAATGCAGTTTGAGGGGACCCCACGTGTTGACAACCGCTGGCAAAAAGGTAACAGGTAAGGTCTTCAGTAAGGTATTCACAGATAAGCTGTGTGTAACACAAAAGGATTACTTCTGATTGCCGCGGAAGCATAGCAGTGCTGTAACCTATTTATACACCGTACACTGTACAGTCAGAGACTAAAACCCACTATATACAATACTATTTTCTGTAAGCTGTATTTATGTTCAACACAATTAAAATGTTATATTGCCAGAAGTTATGAGTTTCGTTTCAATTCGTACTTCGATTACATTTCTCAATCAACTTCTGTTTACCCGTTTATTTGTCTTGGTCTGAGGAAACGAGGTTGTGTTGATCGAGATTTGTCGGTTGTTTGCTTATAAAGAAGCAACGTTCCGTATTTGATCTAGTTAATTCGATACTGCTATTGACGTTCGAAAAAAATTCAATGCATCTTTGGGAAGCTTTAATATCTGGTAGTTTAAAAGGTGTGGACATGCGAAGTAATACAAAGATGCCATGAACGTAAACAAATAGGGGTATTATTATGGCGAAATATATAACTACAATACAAATACAAATCAGGCAGAATGCACCGAATTCACATTGTTATGGAGAAATAACTGCGCGTTTTGTTCCTATACTACAAACACTTACTGCCCACATGTCTAGTTGGAAGTTGTGAATGGGGCGTATTTAACATATGTTCGAGTATCGATTATAGATAGTTTATGTAATATATTCATGAAATTCGTCTTGATTTAAATTCCCTAGGTTTCCTGAACTTGACAAGCACATTTTTATTTTAAATATAATCCGACAAAGTATAACCACTTACATAAAACAGTTTTTATTGAAAGTTACACACTTTTATATAAAACTAAAGCGTTTTCAAGTCATCCATAAACTAAAGTTTAATATATGCATTTATCAAGCGATAATATTGTAAGGTATTGGTATACAGTTTATCCTTAAACTTCCTAAAGTGGTAACTTCTTGCTCTTGATATGTCAAGGTAAAAATTACATTTTACGAGGCTAGAATCTCTGTTTATCATAAGCAGTAAAAAACTGTGTATTTGTTTATTAAAATTATTACTGAAATTATAGTTATATATTTTAGCATTATGAGTATTGTAACTAGTAAACGTTTTTGGTGGAAAAATGCATGATTCACGCTTAACATAAACGTCAGGCTTCCCTACACAACTATAAATTTACTGCTCAATGACATAATCTTCTACCATACGGCAAATGATGTATGTATTCCCACATACCTTGATTTAATCACAGTAATTTTTACTCATACAGTTAAAATTAAAATTAGTTAATATTTAAATTAAAATTAAATTGTGTGTATATTTTGTACACATGTATCAAATACCATACCACTTCGCATGTGGTGTGTATATATTTTTATTGATGCGACAATTAATCATGAACACAGTTGACAAAGTAAATCGATCCGTCCGCCACTAGTTGCCCTCATCGTGTTCACAATACTAAGAACCGCCGTGAATGAACCTTAAGTGTACGAACAGGTTAACCAGGCCTTGTTCCAGCTGTACGTCTAATCCTGAGACTGTTACCAACGAAGACACACGACGCATCCTCATTCGACAAAACAGTGGGTATTGATGACGTCGATTCTCCGCTAGAACCCCACAAGATAACACCACTGCTTGCACTGATACCACAGCTGCGGTTCACCAGTCAGGTACTAGCCATAAGACAGAAAAAGAAATAAACTATGCCAGCTCAGCCATCAGACCTCGTCCCGCTAGCGTATTAGTTGGCGTCCACCAATACCCCGCCTGAAGATAGCACACGCAAGAAGACATTATAACAAATAAAAAAAATTAAAAGTATAAATTACTTCTTCCTCTCGGAAGTCAACTTCAACAAGGCGAAATTTTCACGTATATAAAAAGGTAAGTATGCACCACGGTCGAGCACAGCAAGGTACATTACTTACGAAACTTACTGTGGGTTGAGACCTCTTTTGCTTTAAGTCGTAAGGGGGCCAAAGATATTTCCATAGCTATACTGAGTTAAGCATATCGTTAGGCACCACTCAATTTTTATAGGTTAAATAATTAAAATACAACAAAAATTGAGAAAGTTGTACTTTAATACCACATGTAATCTTAATAAACAACCAAACAGCTGTATTTATTTGTATATTTAATAAAACGAAACAATATCTGCTGATGAATTTCATCATTAAAGCGAATAAAATAGAACTTCACTGTTTGCAAAGCTTTACGATACATAGCTACACTTAACATATAACCTATTTTTAGGCAGAATTATTTCAAAATTTTTCAAACACGGAAGGGTTTTCCCTATTAAATATATATTAATACAACAATATAATTAACAACAATTGCATACTTTATCCTGGAAAATCAAGATACTTGTACTCCGCAAAATAGACGGAACCAAAATGGACTCTGTCGCGCCTTGTTGATGTGGCTGAATACCCCTAATAGACGATATAAATATATACACAGATATTCGTATTTATTTATACACTAAGGAGAAAATATCGACATATCCACTAAAATTTAACATAAACATAAAAAAACACATTTTAGGTAAATATTCATTTAAAATTGAATAAAAATCAAATCGATTCTAATACATTTAGAATTCGGTACAATTTTACATGCTTTATTACCCTCTACAGTACAAACAAATAATGGTCTTTGTTACACTTCCACATTTCCCACAAACATGTTTGTTACACATTGAACAAACGTCAGCAGTTTTATTTTTGTCGCATTGTTTAATTTACCAATGATTACGTTTTTTAGGTTTTGTTGTATCATATATGCTGGTACTTGCACCAGAATCTTGTTTCGAGTCGAAATACTCTTTTCTTAGTTCCTCAGCTAGAGTAAAAATAAAGTATAAAGTATAAACTATCCAGGCTTTGATTGTGGCAAGATCTACAACATTGTAAAACACTTGAACTGGCCATCTACGTGAACCAGATTTCGTAGAATATTTTCTAGCCATTTGGTTCAACACATCTACCCCAAACTTTGTTTCATTGTAATACAACACTGTCTCAGGTTTCTTCTTTTTGCCATCATCTATAGCTACAGTTGGATGTAGCGTACTTCCAATATGACATTTTTATTAACTTTACCCTGATAAATTGACAAGGTGCTTTAATCATTTTTTATTACTGTGGTTGAATATAACTCTGCCCTTTTATTCTTGATACAAATTGGTAATTCCCTTTTTTGCTCGGTTGATTGTACCTACTATTGTTGTGTTCTCTTTTGCTGGCATTGTTGCTAACTTTTGGCTAGTAAAAAAGTTGGCGGTAGTAATATTTCTACCCATATTTAGGAAAGGTTCCATTAAATTTAAAACAACATATTCTGGAAGGGGTTGGTTGTTATGACGCATATCATCTTTTCCTAAATAAGGAAAACCATTCAGGAGATATTTAGAATTCGTATCAACAGCTAGCCAAAATTTTACACCAAATTTATCAGGCTTATTCGTCATATATTGTGTAAATCTGCATCTAGCTTTAGTAGGAAACAGTTGTTCGTCTACTGTAACGTTTGATCCTGGAACATAGCAAGTTTTACAGTTACTAGTAAACTTATGCCATATTTCGGACGCCAAAGCAAACTTGTCACTAACTTAACTTTCACAGAAGTGAATTTTGTATATTATGACGCTAGCTAACTCTGTAGTGAATGGTGGTGGTGGAGGGGGGGAGTACGTATTTAAATGTTCAGTAAATAACACGTAATGGTTTGATACATACATTAAAAATATTTCCAAATTAAACGGATTAAAGTCAATAAACAGCACTCTGGGTTACGTTTGGTGTGCCGATAACCTTGTGGTTACCTGCTTCAAACTGGTTTCTGACTGCCTCTAAATACTGCACATGTATTTGTGGAACTCAGGCTGTAAATAAACTGTTTAGTAACAAACGGTAACACAATGCCAATTGTCAACTTTTGTTTTATATAAATTAGCCTCCATAGTGGGAAAACTTTGAGGTAGTGATATTCAAAACCTTCCCCGCAACGTTTAATTAAGAATATTAACAAATGGCTACTAGTTTCGACATAATTGTGATCAAGTAGACATCAAACACAGGGTGGTCCAAAAGTCTGGAACAAAATTCATAATTTGTAAAATAATTAATTTTGGAAAAATCTCTGGCAGAGGTCGATTTCTGGCATAAAATTTTTTTACCAAAAACTGAAGATGGCGGCCACGTGCCATTTTAAAAACAAATTTAAAGGGAAAGGGGGAATGTGGCACATCGTTTGAAAGCTCTTAACAATGGGAATTCAAATCCCAAATTTTAAAATAATCGAATAAGGTATAACAAAATGGCGACTTTTTCAATGCGTCGCTTTTTTTCCTTTCTGGAACATTAGTTGACATACGTCTGATTACTTTGTTACAGAAATAAAATTTGCTTCTTTGAAATGCGAAATTTTTTAATTTAAATTAAAAAAAAAACACAGTTAATTTATGATTCAAAGGGCGGAATGACTTGAAATGAATTACGTGGTCTGCGGTGGTTTATTTTCTGAAAACACCAATCCGTAAACTATTATCTTTTTTAAATTATTATTATTATTATCTTTTTTGGTTAAGTTTAAATCAAGAAAATGAATAGCTAAGATACGTAGCTTTTGCGTTTTTAAATGGTGTATTTTTATATTTATATTTCATATAAAGTTGTACGTCGCGATAACAATTACACTTATCTTTCTCCTATTTCATAAATTTGTTTTAACATCTCAAGCAATTCTTATATATATATATATATATATATATATATATATATATATATATATATTACCTTTTACTGAGGACGATAACTGTAATTGTTATCGAAACGTGTAGATTTATATAAAATATAAAAATACAAAAGCTTCTTTTTCGGTGAACTTTACACTGTGATCAAGGGGATTAAGATAATTGTGACACTGAATTAGATCCCTTTCATCTCATTTGAAAGTTACTAATATCTCATCTGCTTATCTCTTACAGAAAACAAAACTTTCTCTAATGAATAGATTTAAAAAAGTTTTTTTTTAAGTCGGAAAGGAGGGGAGAAAGGTTTATATTGCGATGAAAGAGCATTTATTATCTGATAGCTGCGAGTTTTTGAGATAATTATTACTAAGCCGGAATGTTAAGGAGTCTTTAAACTCTAAGTCTTTTAGAAAATGTGCTAAATAAATGGAGTTGTTGGTAGATTAAGGAAATTCAAAATTGATATGAGATCTCAATACATTATTACGTCAATTTGAAATTTTAGAAACGGGAGTCTCTCTGTAAGTCACAATGAGTCTCATCGGGATGTCAGTTTAAGGATTTTAGGGAAAGTGTACAGAAAAGAAAAACTAAGGTTCATAAGTAACTTTGAAAAGTGGATATTAAAGGATTCTGAAAGATCCTCAGGTAGATTAAAGCATCGCTTTTGTTATTTGGTGTTCGTTTAAGCAAACCCTTGATTGAATCTCTGTTAAAAGGTTGTTTAAATGTTTTATGTAAAAATACGTACATCAACATGTGTTTAGATTTTGCCTTACTTGTCGATTTTTAAACGTTTTACGACACTATACCATTTTTGTGTAATTTTATTAAATTAAGTTTTAAAGCTTTTGTAAGTATTTGCCAATTTTCAATATTTTTGGTGGCGATTTGTGCAATAGTTGAAAATCTGAAAATGTCGATTATGACGAAACTAGTAACCATTTGTTCAATGTTCTTAATTAAACATTGCGGGGAAGGCTTTGAGTGTTACTTCACTCCTGATTTTGGTTTACAATTAAACATATTAAATTTATTCCAATTAGGTCTATGTGTAGGTGTAATTTGTATGGAATGATTTAAATTGGAATGTCTTAATACGTAAGTAAATAATATTCATTAAGTGTTTGAAATTTAATAATCTGGCACGAGATTTTTAATCAGTTCAGTATTGTCAATCCAGACATTCGTATTTTCTTGATAACCTAGTGTGAAGAAAATTCGACCTTGTGTATTGTGCGTGTATTGCGTAAAAGTAGTATTGGCCCAGGAACCACCTACCACTTTTTGTAATGTCATAGGCCATACCCACAAGGAATGGAGGGACTCACTTGACTCACCCACTTTCAACACGTGACCACGCCCATTTGACAGTATTAAGGGCCTTTTTGGAAGTCCCTTCCCGGGAGGATAGGCAATCGCCCTTTTACGTAATTGTGATGTGCGCTCCTACAGCGCTGTGATTGGAGGGCTTGAGGAGAGGCCTCGCCCCCTGGTTTCTCATTGGTCCATAGTTTCCGCCCAGAACAATCAAATCAATCAATCAGATCGATCTCAATAAAGCGAATGAATCAAATCAATCAATTTGGTGACGTCTATTTTTGTTTTGTCCACCATTTTTGTTCTGCCGACCATTTTTGTTTTTGCGGCCATTTTGTTTTCCGGTCATTTTTGTTTTGCGGCCATTTTGTTTTGGCGGCCATTTTTGTTTTGTTAACTTAACTTAATTATGATCCATATTTACAAGTAGTGGGTCAAATCAATCAATTAATCAATCAAATCAGTCAATTAATCTCAATAAAATTAATCACGAATCTTCATAACCTTGACGTGTCTTCACCCCCTTGTCAGGAAAACTTGAAATTTGAAATAGTAATCTAATAACACTATTTTATAAGACAATTATAGGCATCCGAAACGTGTTCTCAGGTCTTTATCCCATATCGGGCCCCCTGATTGTTTGTGACGCCGTCTAGTGGTGTATTTAAGTACCTAATGTTTTCTGTTGAAGAGGTTGATCGTGGCTCCACCTAGTAGTTTATTTGAAAAGTATATTTAACTGTTATGGTAGGGGAATATGAAATAGTAAGGGGCCCGCATCGAACCTCATAAGTCAATCAATCATACCAATCAATCAATCAGTCAAAAAAAATTGAAGTGTAAGGTACTGATTTGAAACTATACTCTGTTAAAAGGACCTTAGATGCAAGTCGAAGATGTTGATTTGAAATCAGTTTCGGCCAACCTTAAAATTCAAGTCTAAGATACTGATTTGAAAGTGACCTTTGTCAAAACGACCTTAGATGCAAGTCTAAGATGTTAATTTGACATCAGTTTCTGTCAAACTTATTAGACTTAATACAAAAACAAAAACAAGATACAAGTCTGAAGATATTGATTTGAGATCAGCTTCTGCCAATCTTATTCGATTTAATACAAAAACAAAAACAAGATATTAGTCCAAGATATTGATTTGAAATCAGCCCCTGCCAAGTTTATTCGACTTAATACAAAAACAAAAACAAGATGCAAGTCGAAGATGTTGATTTGAATTCATCTGCTGTCGAACTTATTCGACTTAATACAAAAACAAAAACAAGATACAAGTCTAAAATTTTTATTTGAAATCAACTTCTTCCAACTTTATTCGACTTAATACAAAAACAAAAACCATATACAAGTCTAATATATTGATTGGAAATCAGACTCTGCCAGTCTTATTCGATTTAATACAAAAACAAAAACAAGATGCAAGTCTAACATGTTGATTTGAATTCATCTTCGGCCGAATTTATTTGATTCACTACAAAAACAAAAACAAGATACAAGTCTGAGATATTTATTTCAGCTTATTAAGGCATAACAAGTGTGTGTTGACCGCGTGAAGGTTTACAGCAGGTTTAGACCAGTTGACTGAGATGAGATGGTGATGATGAATCATAACATTAAAAATCTGTACAAGTAATTAAATAAAGTAAATAACATAAGAGCTAAGGGTTAAAACAAAAAAAAATCACTTACTAGTGTTGTTGTTGATAATCGTATTGAAGGAACGCCACGACAGGTTGACAAGAGCGTGTATAATAGGTGTCTTTTGTTGCTTATAGTCATGCCACATTGACTTTCGATGTTTTGTTTATAAATGGATAATATAAAATACTTAACGGTTTTCCCCACAAAACATTAATATAAAGTAATTATTTTCTGTAGTTATGTAACCAACAATAACAACCTTTCACTATTCAATGCCCTAAAAACGGCCGATGTGTTTTTGAAAAACCCACTAATTAAGTAATTACATAAAAGGTAAACAAACCTTGAAAATACAATTATGATGTTTATGTTCTTTGTGTGACAAAAAACCCTGTTGTATAAGATGTACATGCAATTGCGGCATGGATTTTCCCAGTTATGTACCCACAATAACAGCGTTTCACTATTCAAGGCTCAAATATCTGTAATGTGTTTGGAAAAACCTTCTAATTAGGTAATTACCTGAAACGTAAACAAGTTGATCTTCATATGCAATTTTGATAATACACCTACATCTTTTAAATAGGCTTTGTTTTGAGAAACTGTTATGGCGGGGGATTTGAAATAGAATGGTGACCGCATAGGGTTTCCCGACACTTGGCTGTTTGTAGACATTGTTTACAAATGGTTAGACTTGCGTCTTGTTTCTGTATCTAGGTTCCTCTACCTGAAACAAGTTTCAACCTAGAACCACACGTTACAGTCGTCCTAAATCACAATTAAAACCACTAAAATACTAAAACTTTATTAGAGTAGAATTGTAGAAAAACAATCGTTATTATGTAGCTTGATTATATTATCATTTATAACTAGCGATGGAGCTATGGTCACAATGCACCCCGACAATCGTACACGATATTTATTTAAAGGTAAAATTATTATTAAGGAAATTTTTGCTAAAATTATACTTTTTTAAAGTTACAGGAATACTTCGTCGTTACATGGACAATAAACATGTAAATGCTACGTATTTAAAGTCTTGCTAGAGGCACAAGACGTTTTAGAATACATCGCAACTTAATTTCATCGTGCTGATTTTATTTTATTGAAAATAAGGTACATTTCGTTTCAAATGGTATAGATGTATAAAATATTATTAAAATTAATATATTTTCATTGTATACTTGATTTAAACAGTTAACGGTCTTCGAATGAGCTTATTCAAAGCCGACTTGCAACCGAAGTGAACCGATTCTAACTAAATTACAGTGAGTGCTAGCTGTAGGGTGTGTGAACAAGTAATAACAGGTGAAGACACCGAATAGATTGATGTCATCCATAACCTATAATAAGTTTTTAAAAGTCATTTATCTTTTTACAACTGGTAATAACCTAGATGTTTTGATAGAAGTCGGTTTCGGTTAGAGTGAACGTAATGTATGATTCTAGGTTGAAACTTGTCTCAACTAGAGCGACCTAGATAGAGAAACAAGGGGCAAATCTGATGTTGATTTGAAAACAGTTTCTACGTCGGTATTTTAGAATTCTAAAGTTGATTTTTGCAAGCCGTAAATTAAATCAATTGGGTAATTTAAAATTGATGGTTGGTTTTTGTAAGCTCCAAGTTAAATCAATTTGGTATTTTAGAATTGAGAGCTGGTTTTTGCGACTTGTAAGTTAAATCAAGCCGCTATTTTTGAATTGAAAGTTGGTTTTTGCATAAAGCCCTTACCTGGGGGGTGGGGTAAATGAATAATTTGACTTTCATTTCCAAATGTTAAAGGTTACTTCCATAAATAAAAATGTATTAGGATACGTAATTGCACGTTCACCTTATATAATCCGCGGCTCTCTATGAACGTACTTTGTTTTAATAAACTCGATCTTATTACCGGAAGTTTTTTTGTCACACAAAGAACGTAAACATCGTAATTGCACTGTTAAGATCTGTTGTTACCTTTTATGTAATTACCTAATTATGGGGTTTTTCTGAAAACACATTAGGCGCTTTTAGGGCATTCAATAGTGAAATACCGCTTATGGATGGTGCAAAAGATTTGATATATTTTTTATTTAGTATATTGATAATTCAGTGAATTAATGATAGATTGAACAATTTGCCAATTGTCTCTCAAACATAAAAGAGAAATTTATTATATTTAATAATGCATTATAAGATTTCTGTTGCAGTTGAAGACATGTTTATTTAGTACGCAAAGGATCAGTAATTAGATAATAACTTTGGAAATTATTCAATCTAGCAATATGTTGAAAAATGTTTATATATAAAGTTTAAACCAGATATTGAACAATATAATACAGCTTATAACCATAGGTATGTTGGAAATAAGCATCTACTTACTTTTGGAGCATCAATTACTTATAATGTTATTCATTATAAATTGGTTCTATAAATTTTTGAGTATATTAATTGAAACAAAACTAACTTTTTACACTTCATGTGCCGATTTCCACATGAAATTCATGTATGCAGGCAATTTGTGTATAGAAAAGTAGCTCAACACACAACGAAAATTAAATAATTTTCATTTCATACTTAATGAATTGATTATAAGCGCATATAAAGAAATGTACTGATTTCACACAAATGATAATCCTAGTGTTAAACTTTGAATCAACATTTCCAAACTAATAATAATGAATCAAATTAAAACAAAAATTTTGTGTAGTTTATTTGTTATCTTCATCGCAGCATACATTTGAAAATACCTATGTCATCCGTTGGAAATATAAAGGTGCTACAGAAATATTAGAAGCATTTCTTTAACAATAAAATTGTCCCGCGGGAGCAGAAAACATAAAATACCAATTTTTATTCTTACAGTATTAAAATGTGATGTTGTTTTAATGTAGGTATAGAAACAAAAAAAAATTGATCGTTTAATGCTGTGGAAACATGCATAAAAGAGTACAAAAAAATATTCAGAAAAATGTGTGCTTTACTGAGAGAAGTGTACTAATAACATTTTTTTGCATTTCCTTCAATTTCTGCCGCAACATGGTAATTATCGTCCGGGACTGATACATTGACATTTAAACTATATTAAATTAAATTTATGTGAAATTCATTAACATATAATAAAACCTGTATGAAATGACGTTTGACAAAATAATATGGACCGAGTAAATTAATGTTCTTATAGGTTTACGTTAAAATGGTGACTGCATGCATTTCTTTCTCCATGTAGATCATTACGAATAACTGTTCAAGTAATATTTTACATAGCAAAATTTACAATTGCATCATTATATTCCTGGACACTTTAGCCTTTCAATAATAGAAACATCTTAATCAATAAAATCTAATGTACCTAATTTTAATATATAATATACATTGATTTGACAGTCTCCGTCTCCGTCTCCGTCTCCGTCTCCGTCTCCGTCTCCGTCTCCGTCTCCGTCTCCGTCTCCGTCTCCGTCTCCGTCTCCGTCTCCGTCTCCGTCTCCGCTCCCTCTCCTCTCCTCTCCCTCTCCCTCTCCCTCTCCTCTCCCTCTCCTCTCCTCTCCCTCTCCTCTCCCTCTCCCTCTCCCTCTCCTCTCCCTCTCCCTCTCCCTCTCCTCTCCCTCTCCCTCTCCTCTCCCTCTCCTCTCCTCTCCCCTCTCTCTCGTGCGCATGTGCATTTGCATGTTCATTTGCATGTGCATGTGCGTGTATGTGTGTGTGTGTAGGTGTATGTGTATGTAGTGTATGTTTATGTGTATGTGTGTGTGTGTGTATGTGTATGTTTATGTGTATGTGTATGTGTATGTGTATGTGATGTGTGATGTGTATGTGTTGTGTATGTGTGTTGTGTGTGTGTTGTGTATGTGTATGTGTATGTGTATGTGTGTGTGTGTTGTGTATGTGTATGTGTATGTGTATGTGTTGTGTGTGTGTTGTGTATGTGTATGTGTATGTGTATGTGTATGTGTATGTGTGATGTGTTGTATGTGTGTATGTGTATGGTATGGTATGCGTAGTGCGTGTGCGTTGCGTATGCGTATGCGTATGCGTATGCGTATGCGAATGCGTATGCGTGTTTGTGTGTGTGTGTGTGTGTGTGTGCGTGCGTGCGTGCGTGCGTGAGTGCGTGCGTGCGTGCGTGCGTGCGTGCGTGTGTTTGTGTGTGCTTGTGTGTGCTTGTGTGTGCGTGTGTGCGCGTGCGCCTGCGCGTGTGCATGTGCGTGTGCGTGTGCGTTAAAAGAAAGAAATGCTTAACTTGACTCCTTATCAAACGCATATCTGTAATTGTTGTGTAGAGCAATGGTATTGAAGAACTATGAAAAACTGTGTATGTAAATCCTTTTCACATTTCTGTTATAAGTACACCAGTAACCTCTGAAAAACTTTTGTGTGGTCAAATTTATAAATAAAAATGTACCCTGTTGTACACTGTGTGTTAGCCTGTGTGAGTGGCTGGGTGGGTAGCCGGTTGGGTGGATGAATGTGGGGGTTCATACGTTCGTGCGTATGTGCAAAGGAAAGAATAGTGCGCGGCGCTGTACTTTCTACTGTTATTCGATATATCTTTAACGCTTGACTATACGAAGACATTTGATACGGTGCATAATTTCTTACTCTGCTATATACTTAATTTCATTGGTTTTAGTACAAATGCCAATGATTCTACACAAGCATGAACGGAATTATATAGACCAGAAAGGTCTCAAGGTTGTGTGTGGCCATTGACTGTTTAGAATGTACTGAGAAGATAACCTGAAAACCTGTTACAACTTGTAAAATTTAAGTATACGCTAAATATATTTAGTAGCAATTATATTTGGAGAAATTTTGTATATCTATGACAATCAGATTACAGAACGCAGAGAATCCTAGTGAATATAACTTGTTGCTCCATCCATATATAAATGTGTTTGCGTAACCAATGCGACATTAAAAAGGGTGATACGTCGTTACCTGTTAATAACTATTTCAAAACCAACACTGAAAACTGTAAAGATCACACAAGTAATGCATTAACATCACTGAAAGAACTGTAGATGCATATCCCAGATTAATTAATGTGACTTTATAGTCAGAAGTCGGGTACAAAATATATACACAGTTTACTGACAAAATATTAAGACACAAAGTTGTAAGTCCCTCTACATATGAACCCACTAAGAATATATATATATATATATATATATATATATATATATATATATATATATATATATATATATATATATATATATATTATATTCTTATTGGGTTCATATGTAGATTAATATATATATATATATATATATATATATATATATATATATATATATATATATATATATATATATACATATGTTCTCGATCCCACAACACCACACTGCAATATACAAAAGATAAATTTGTATGATTAATGGATAAATTACCTAAAAAATTTAATTCAATAAATTTAAATATTGGCTAAAGGAGCGTGTCCTTACATTTGATATTCTAATGATCCTAGGTACTAAATAAGGAAGGTTATTAGTACTGATGTGCTGCGTCAATTACATAATTCTAATTTCTTGTAATTACTGTATTAAGTAATTTTCCTAGTGGGTTTTGCCAGAATTCGTGTACACACTTACGGTCATCTATGCACCAACTCTTTTGTTTAATTTAAGTTAAAACGTTAAATACATCTTGTTATTATCATTATTATAAAGTAATGCCATAACAATAATTTACGTCAGAATAGTTTGGCCTTAATGATAAAACCACAAATTAATCTGGAGTCATAGCACAATGAAACATGTTTAAGTAACTTTAATGAATTTTATGTGGTTTTATTTTTAAGGTCTTTAAACTCATAGATAGCTATCGTTATATTTAGTTTTAACTTTGTTCACGAGTTACATTGTAACTTGCCAATGTTTAGCTATTGTTACCTTAATGCAAGTTTTTGGATTTGTGATATTATATGTAAATATATTTACATTATTTGTGTATATTTAGGCATATTGCAGTATTTCTTCAAATAATTACATTTTAGTGGACATTTCGATAATTACTCCTTAGTGTGCCTAATTACGAATACCAGTGTATATATTCTTATCGTCTATAATGGGTATTTAGCCACATCAATTTTTTGTCTTATACGCAATGCGGGTCATTTCCGTTCCTTCTGTCTTCCAATGCATATCGTATTTTAAGTTCACTCGGTTTTATTTCACTGAAAGAGTGTGGTCGAATAACGTCACGATGTCGTACATATAGTACTTTGGATGACCTAATTTGTTATCTTAAAGAAAAGTTTGAATTGGGTATCCTTTTTGCTTTTGTCATTAAATATGGAAACAGCCTGCTGTTAGTTACGTACTTTGTTAATTATACACGCTTTAGAAGCCAGAACATATCTGTGCTGATTAGCCTGGGTTGAGTACATTAGGTTTACCTTCACATTATTGGAGAGTGCTGGAAATTACCTTATCTGATGTTTTCTCTTATCGCTTCGTCAAGAAATCGAGTTCTCGACAGCAATTCATTTAATATAATGTATTAGTATATATACCTTTTAGTAAAATTATGTTTTATTAGGTGGACAAACTAAATGAAGTGGTTGACGAACATTAAATTAAATCTAGTCTAATATTGTTTCGGAAGTTTGAATACTGTTTTAATGAAAATAAAACAGTTTCGGTTAATGTTTTCTAAGTGCAATTGAGTGCATAACTTTACTTCAGTTGTATTTTGTTGACGGCCAGTTTCAGCCAAATTTCATTTCCAAATAATTCTTCTAGATAGGTTATATTATATGTATAGTATAGTTACCGATTAAGAGTTGCTTTGCTATCGTAAAGCTTTGCGAAAAGTTAAATACTGCTTTATTTGCTTTTATGCTGAAATTAATCAGTAGAGATAATTTTGTTTTATGAAATATGCAAATAAATGCAGCTGTTGTGTTGTTTTCTAAGATTACATGTGTTATTAATGTACAACTTACTCATTTTTTGTTGTATTTGAATTATTTCACATAAAATTTGAGTAGCGCCTGAATTATCCATACCTGATTTACAGCTATGGACATATATCTGCCTCGCTTGCGACCTGATAAAGAAAAGAGCTCTCAATTTACAGTAAGTTTCGTAAGTAATGTACTGAGCTAGGCCGTGCTGAAAACTTATCTACAGACATCACAATTTTGAAACCAAGATATAAGGGATTTCAATGTTGGGTGAATTATCCTAAAGATTGTTTTTTGAACGTCCACTGATTTTGTGTCAGCAAAATAAATTACACAATTGGTTTTTCTATGACTGAGAATACCATTTTGTTTAATATGTTAAACATGTTTTCATTTTAGTAAAGTTAAGGTTAGAATAATTATTACTTCTTATTTGTATTACTATCTATAATAAATATTTATTAATTCAAATAATTCTTAAGTAATTGTGATTATTTTCTTAAAACTTACTCGATCGTTGACTTTTACGTACCCGTTTGAGATTTTATAGATTCCTCTTTAAACTGTAATCTGTAGGTTATTTTTAAACCAATTTAACAATTTTGTATAATAGTATAATATAGTCGTTGTATGTCTCGGTAGACAATACTAATAGCATACAGTGCACGCTAATTTTCATTAATCACTGTTATTTTATAATTGTCATAGTATCCGTCAAATACATCAAGCGTGACAGTTTGTAGAAGAGAATTAATCTATTTCTCTCTCATAGACGTTCACGCATTTGCAAAGAATACTAACGTTTGAACAAAATCGAAGCGACTTCGCGATGCACATTTATCTGTTACCATGCAAACATCGATGTAACAATCATGCATCATTTTTCTGTAATTTTAATTAACATAGTTCGCTCACAAATCTATACTAAATACTCAATTTACTAAAAAAACAAAAGTAAAATGAATATTCCGCCTACTTCTAAAGAGCAGTTAACATTAACGCCACCCGATGTTCGGCAAGCAGTTGAAATAGCATCCCTCGACTTATTATCAAGTATGTCTAAAAACTATACTTGAGCGCATAATAGACGTTTTGTAAATGGAAAGTGGACAAAAGTGGAATCTACAACTGAATCTGCAATCTTTGCTTACTTTGTGGAGCTAAATCTAAAATACCAACGTTGTACATTGTGGCAGCAATATTCAATGCTCAAAAGTATAATACGCCTAAACGGAAATGTAAATATTTCTAAATATGCTAAACGACAAGCATATTTAAAACGGCAGTCGGAGGATATGTTCCAAAAAGCAAACACTTTTACTCCAGAGGATATTAACAAATTTTTGAAGACTGCGCCAGATGATAAATATCTTCTAACAAAAGTAAGCGTTAAATATTTTTACTAGTGTGAATTAACCGTATATTTTTCTAGATCGCATTAATAATGGGAATAATGGTTGGATGCCTCTCAATTGAACTATATAACACGAAAACTAGCGAAATTGAAGATTTGGGCACAACACTACTTGTTACACTCCTAATACAAAAACAACAATTATACGCAAATTTGCAATAACTGGCGAGTTTTATCAAATATGTAAAGAGTATCTATTTAAGCGACAAGTGAAAAGTGACATAGTTTTTCTCCAGGTAAGAAATGCAAAATTTGGAAAACAACAACTGGCATTAATTCCTTTATAAAAATGGGTAGACATATTGCAAATTTTTTAAAATACCTAACCCAGAAAGCTATTCTGGACACAGTTTTCGGAGAACTTCCGGTACGATTTTAGTTGATGCGGGTGGTGATATTACTACCTTGAAACAGCGTGGGGCTGGAAGTATTAATGACTTCACACAAAATAAAAGAATACTACTAATAAAATTTGTAATACAATGAGAAATGTTAGCAGCAGTAATGTTATTACTAAAGAAAATATCGGTGAATTATAGGATATTGAACTAAATGAAGTGCCACCATTAAATGAATTTACAATTAATATACATCTGAATAAATACAATTTCCTTATGAGTTACGGTTAAAATTATAAATGTTAATTCCTCTTAAACTAGTGTGTTTTTGACGCTAAGTATGTTAATTTGCATTTTATCAAACAACTGAAAACACATAATTTACATTTTCATCGTATTTGACAGATCAACATGTCCGTGTTAATTTTAAATGAAATAAGTATTTGAATTAAATTAAAAATACTTGTACTCGTAGACAAAGCATAGTATACAACTCGCATATAAGGGCTATTTATCACTCGAACGATTGGCTCGTTTTGCAAACATCGTTTCATTCTTATATGCTCGTTGTATAATATACTATTGTACCACTTTATAATAAGGAACCAGCTTTAATAAACACACAAAGTTTATAGGGTATTTCATTAAAAAGTTTGAACAAGCAATTCAAGAAGACGCCATTTTTTTGTTAGTGGAGCTGGAGGAGGTAAAAAGTAATTCACTCAAAACCTGTTTAAAAGCTCTTAAAATATGAGAGAACATAATGAAGCTCCCGGTATAAAAAGGCGCCTAGTTTTATTGTTGTTTCTGAAAACTTTTCAGCGAATTAAAGTATGACGTTTTATTAAGTTTTAGCCCACTGAAGGTGTTAAAGGAGGGTCTTTATAACGAGAAATTTATTTTATGTGAAAATGTAAAAATAATTTTGTTTGATTCTCGTAATAGGAAGCTGGAGGTGTTAATAACTGGAGATAAATATAATGCAAGTATTTTCAATGTTTACCTGAATTTTATTTATACCGGTGGTTCAAAACTTTTATCAGAATTGGATCTGGTTTAAATGTTGATATACGGCAAAGTCCTCTACATCTGATTTGATAAAGACAGGGTGTAGGTGACTGTATTTCTGGGTGGCCTTCTGGTCTAATGCAGCTTGTAGACTAGACGAAAATAACAGCAATGGGACTACACCCTTGGTCCCGCTTTAGTCCTGGAGTTGTGATCATGTAAGTGAAGTAGTCATTTGCGTACAGGTGAGACAAGTTGTGGTGTATACGTAGATGGTGATAATCGGTGAGCGCTTTGATCTGCAAAAGTCTCTTAACAGCTTTCCATACGGAAGAGGATATGTTGGTATCTACTACTTAAAAGAAAATTGTTAATTAATAAACGTACTGCACAGGTCATAGAAGTTGCAATACTAAACTGGAACCACCGTGAAATGTTACCATTACAATGCAATGAGTGAATCTACGTACAGTGTATGGTTAACAGCGAAATGTTATATTATGAAGCACTTCCGGTTTGAAATTTTAAAATTTAGAAGAAAAATATGTATATGTTAACGATAATGTGCGATAACCGTTAATGTGCACATTACCTAGATAATCCACAAATTAACTAATTTCGCCCGTTAAAGTTAAAAATATGTGTTTTTGCACTTTACCGCGTTAATGTGCACATTAACTAGGAAAGGACCGTTAAAGTGCGAAGATTTGAATCCGTTGAGGTTAGGTTGAACGTAAAGTTCTCCTGATTGGTCATTCACGATCGCTCGATGTCTCGTGTTGGTGTATCATTGGTCGTGCGCGCCGGAGGGCAGCTTCGAGCCGCAGTCATTGACTACTTTCTAATCTGTGAGTCAGTCAACCATTGTGTGCAGTCCAGCATTTAGTCAAAATGCAAGCCATAGGTGTACTAAAACAAAATATGAGCAACAAATTTAATTCCATACTTTTGAGCAAAGACTATAAGTATAACAGTGTTTTAATTACAAAGGATAAATACTGCGCGCTAATTGAAGATATAAAACGAATAAAAATCTCAAAGAAGAAGGAATCATCCGTGATTACCGCATTATGGAAAGGTACGATGTGCTCACTCTTCAAGGTTCGGAAAAACTCATAGAACCCGTTTCTGGTTCTAATAAAGATGTAAACTCTACGGTCATGTGGAAGAGTTATTTGAAATACTTCATTCCAATCATTCGTCCATTGGTCACGGAGGCAGAGACAGAATGGTCAAGGAATTGAATAAACGCTACAAAAACATAACGCAGGGCCAAATTAAGGTGTTTTTGAATTTATGCGAATTTTGCCAACAAAAACAAAAGAGTGAAAGGAAGGGCGTTGTAGTGAAACCAATGATTTCTGCTCATTTTAACAGTAGATGCCAAGTGGACCTAATCGATTACCAGTCGCAGCCTGACAGAACATACAAATTTCTTATGGTATATCAAGATCACTTGACAAAATTTGTTGTTTTGAAACCTCTAACCGCAAAGCGAGCAGATGAAGTTGCTTATAATATACTAGACATATTCCTTTTGATTGGAACGCCTTGTATACTCCAGAGAATTTAGTAACAACATTTTGGAAAGTTTAAAATCAATGTGGCTGGAACTAAAAATAGTGCATGGTAAACCTCGGCATAGTCAAAGCCAGGGCAGTGTGGAAAGGGCTAACCAAGACATTAAAAACATGCTGACTGAAAATAATACCCACAAATGGAGTGAAGGAGTACGCTTTGTACAATTTATGAAAAATCGAGCATACCATTCTGGTATAGAAAGGAGCCCTAATGAAGCAATGTTCGGATGTACGGCAAGGGTAGGACTTTCGTCATCTTTCATACCTAAATACGTATTTTTCTATTAATAGTGAAGAGGACCCAAAGCAACTAGCTGATACACAACCCATCGTTTCTAATGAAGCAGAGGATAGTCAAAATCCCATTAATTCTCAACACAAGAAAAACAAAGGAACATGGCAATGAAACACAAACAGAAGAATATGGCAATAAAACAAGACAAGAAACGTTACCATCTATAGATCTTGCTTCACGCGCCTTCACTTACTACAAATATAACAATAACGTTCACGCAATCTGCGGTGTAACTCAAGCTACTGAAGGTTTTGGTAGCAAACTGGTATGTTCCATATGCGTATATCAGATTAATCAAGAAAACCAACGAAACAGCGCCAAAGAAAGCTTAGGAGAGCAGGCAAAAAAATGCAAGCATTATCTGATGCCAATCACCCAGTGGCTAATGAAGGCACCACTGTAAGAATAAAGATACCCGACGTGGATAGAGCGAAGACTGATGTTGGCTCAATTTTGGCAATAGTTCTTAATAAATTAGACGACGGGTTTTATAAACTAGGTACTAAAACGGGTGTCTTGAAGCAACTGTATGTTCGATCTCAATTTAGTATTTGTAAAGAAAAATTCATCACAATAGAAGAAGTTCCTGACGTCGAAGTATCTTTACGTAACGTGGCAATAAATCAGTCTCTGGGCAGTGATCAAGTATTTCAAAAATGTGGATGCAAATCCAAATGCATTACAAAAAAATGCCTTTGTCTGAAACATAATGTCCTGTGTAGCTCTAAGTGCCACCAATCCCTTAGTTGCACAAACAAATAGGAAATTACCATATATTCGGAATGTAGTACTGCTAGATATTTTCATTTTACAACTGTTTTATTTTCATTAATTGTATCGTATGTGCAATATGTAAATATAAACTGGTTATTTCTGAACTTTAACTGCTGTATTTCGGTTAACCTGCATATTAACTAGATAAGTTGCACAATGACTAGATAAAGTGAGGAAATAAATGATGTTTACGTACTTTAACTGGTGGGTACAGATAATCTGCAGATTCCCTAGGTAGTGTGCACACTAACGGAGATACACACATTATCGTTAACATATACAACTAGATACCACAGACCATATAAGAGCAACGCTAGACCCGAGCTATTATATGCTGAATGCACTTGTATCGTTGCCATGTGAACGTATATGACCTCTACTTACCATTCAAATACGTTGAGTTTATCTACGCACAATATAATAATTACTACGATAATACACGCGTGTTTATTCGGAAATATTACGTTTTGCAGCACGTTCTATTTGAAATTTGGAAATTTTTATTAGAAATCTACATGAAATTGCTAACTCTCATTATCATTCATAATCAAAATAATTTAACTAGATATTTAATTAGTGTGTTAAGATTATAACTGTACAACTTTTAAATTAAAGTTTTCCACAAGCTTTGGATTTACATTATATTGATTAAATTTTGCTAAATTTCTATTTTGATTGTGACATTTTTCATTGTTAGCCTTGGTCTGTTAGAGGATGTTCTGATTTGTCATTTTCAAGGCAGTTTATTAGTATTTAATCCATTACAGACACGGCTAATCTTTAGGAAAATTACTTTAGATTCCGTAGTTCTTTCCTTTATATAGGTCCTCTAACTATTTACAGCAGACATATTTGCGAGTTCAGATTTCATACATTTATCTTAATTAATTGACAACTGAAATCATGAAAAGTAATCGTTAGTAACTTATTAATAATTTACTGTTAGTTAACAACCTAAAAAAATTCTGAATATAATCTTATCTATCGATTAACTATAATTGAACTGGCACACTTGTTATAGGTTTTCGACGTAGAAAAGCTTTTATTTTCATTCTATGCGTATAATTAAAAATATTTTTGTAGAAATATACACAAAATTGAAGTCCTCTATAAATCAAATGATAAATTAAAGCCACAATTACAGTAATTAGGATTTTAGTTATTGCGTTCTCTTTACAATTCCAGCTAAATTTGAAATACAAACCCTCATTATACTTAACAATGCATTAGTGCTTAATTGTGGATATTTTGAAAATAATTAGTTTTAAACAAACCCAAAGTTCGTATTAATTCATTAGCTCAAAAATTAATTATTCCGTTATTAAAAACGTACAATTTTGTGATTTCTTTTTGTGTGAATGCATCAAAAAGGCGAGGTGGTTAATGGACGTATCAACTTCTCATTCAAGTCATTAAATAGTGACACTCAAATTGTTTTGATAGTGATCAATAGATTCATTTACAGTGAAACCGTTTGACCTAATTAACTTTCAATTATTAGCCCAGAAAAAGCCATTTCCTAACCCAAAAACGCATTAGAAAAATTTAAATTAGTTATACATTAATAATTTAACACATAATTCATGAAGTGTCTGACTTCTTTTATTAGAAAATGTTAAGCTTGGTGGTAAAACTTTTAGATGCAAATTTTGGCACACTTGAAAGGTATTTTTTTCCTAATTAATTAAAAAGAAACCGCTTTGCAAGCTTGAATTATTAATGTGCCATTTAAATTACTCTAATATATTTCTGATTGAACTTAAGTAATTATTAAGAAATACTGAAGTACTTAGGTAATGCAATTGTAGTTGTAATTATTTACGTTAATCAATTACCACTGAGTGTAGGTTCAGAATTAATACTACACGATTGTAGTAATGTCATTCTCTACAAAGGTTATACAAATTTGACGTACGCGTACGCGTACGTAGTGATGTAGAATAGTAATATCACAGATGCAAATATATGCGGTAATGTATACGAAAGCATGGCTTGGATTAATTTCTGGTCTTCAATTATCCAAAAAATTATCCTGTTGTGCGTGGAAGGCGATTGCCTTCGCTCTGGTAAATAAGATCCCTCGTCAGTCCACTTTACGACAGAAGGAGACCCAGTTCTCCTGTCGAAAGATCACCTGAGACAGCCTCTCCCTGGTAGCGGCGGTTTCCATAGCTTCCGGGCGGTCCGTGGTGTCTGCAAGGGCCTGGTAAGCGGTCGGTCGGTGTAGGTACGGTCGGGCAGTCGGTCTTCTTATTCCTCTTCTGTTTGGCGAAGTCATCCAGGGTGGCTGGAAGGGGACGGTCATCTTCTTCGCGTCTTCCTTGAGCTGTGTCGGTGGCGGCTGCAGCGGTGGCGATGGACGTCGACAGTACCGCTAGTTGGGCCTCAGATATCGAGGCGACGTCTTCTGGTGCTGTTGATTTCGCCTTCTTTGGCCGCCTTAGCTTCTGTGCGGTGGCGGCCAGTGGTGCGTCGTTACTCAATCGGTGAGACGGCAGGTGGAGTAGCGACGGTATCTCTTCCTGCGGTGTTGACATCGATGGCGGATCCGGGTGTTCCTCCACCCATCGGTTGTAACCGCGCAACCACTTCCCCCTAATGTACTGCTCACCCATCGTAAGAAAGACGTTGTCGCTTTTTTTGGGTTGAGTACAAGTCTCAAGCTCAAACGAGATGTTTGAGCTCTCCTCAGTTCGAGATGCTAACCTCAAGTGAAGACATGAGATTAGGATTTGTGGTAATTTAAGCAATTTGAAGGGTATATATTATACAGCGTCTTTATAATTCCGTGAAACATTTTAAAATTTAATTATAAAAAACTATACAACAGATTATTATAATTCTTATGCTAATAGAATCAGAAACTCTCCAAGTTTTTTTCATACATCACAAATGCTCAATTTGTCCACCCTGGCTGATACGACAGACATTTAACCTATAATAAAATTCCTAAATCTGGCAATCTAGGTGGCCAACGCATTAACGCGACATCTTTTTGTCCAAAGCGTCCTATCCAACGGTGTGGTAAATTTGCGTTGAGATATCCTCGTGCGCCATTATGGAAATGTGCAGGACAGATATCTTGTTGAAACACTTAATTGATTCATCTGCAGCAACAGCCAATTCTCCAACATATCTCAGTAAGTTCTTCCAGTGATGGTGCACTCCATGAACAAAAATGGTCCGTACATCTTCATCTTAGAAATTGCGCAGAAAACTTTCACCTTAGACGAATCTCACACATGCTCAGGCTCTGTATATTCACTGACATTTCTTACAAGTTTTTGTATTTCTTACATGGCACTCTATGAAAATGAGCGGGAAAGACACCAATTAATGATGAAATGTCTATCGGAATATATACCATGCGTACCCGATAAACTATACGATGACGAAGCAGTAAGCGATGAACCAGGTAGGGTTGAAGAAGCGGAACGTAACATGGATTCAGCGCAAGAAATACCAGATAGCGCAGATAATGACTTGATTTCTGATGGTCCCACTTTTATCGGGAAAGATAAACCGACTAGACGGTCAAAAAATACCCCCTCCCTCCGTCTACTAAAACTAGAGCTGACAACTTAATCACTCGTCTTCAAGGGCCAAAAAATGCAATAAGGCATTTAAAAACTATTTATGAAATTGAATATGGAGAGCACCAACAAACACATTGCAAAGGATAAAACCAATTACAGCAGAGATAGAGATGCAAGAAAAACAGATATTGCCGAAATCGAGGCCTTTTCAGTTCGTAATTCTTGTTACAGTATTCGCGATTTGATGATATAAATACTCTTATACATAACCAGTAAGCCAGATAAGTATGGATTGAAGGTGTTTGATTTAGTTGATTTTAAGACTTTTACGCATGCAATTTGGAAGTTTATGTTGGTACACAGCCAAGTGGTCCATTCGCTATTGATAATTTCCCCTCCGCCGTTGTTGAAAGGCTAGTAGAACCAATAAAAGGCTCAAAAAGGGCTAACATGTGACAATTGGTTATAAGTGTTCCGCTGTCACAAAGGTTGCTAAGTGAATTTAAACTTACATTTCTAGACAGACAAGTATGGTTGGTTTTGATACGAATCTAACACTGGTTTAATACAGGGTTATTACAAATGATGTTCATGATTTCAAGTGCACATAAATCTAGTTTTATTTATCATACAAAAAATAAAATGGTTACATTTTAAGAAAAACTTAAAAGTTTCATCCCGGGTGCCAAGAATTATAAATGTTCCACATGGGAACCCCTTGTGATACGACAGATGTTAAGCGTGTAATCAAGCTCTTTCCATACTTTCTTAAGAGTGTTCAGGTCGATTGTTTCGATAGCTCTGGTAATCCGTTGTTGGATCTCAGGTATGCTTTCTGGTGGTGTATACACTTTGTTTGATGTATCCTCACAAGAAAAATCACAGGGGTGATGTCCGGAAATCTTGTTGGCCAGTTCAAGAGTGCACCATCACTTGTATCTGCACGGCCGATTTATCTGCCAGACAGCCGATTTTGAAGTCCAGAATGAAGTTTAGGGATTCTTGTTCTAATTTCGGTAGAAGTCATTTCGTCATCATGTCCAAGATTTATTCCATTTATTGTTTGTCCAATAAAGAAAAAGGTCCGTACACTTTGTTGTGAATGATAGTACAAGACAAATTAACTTTCGGAGTGTAAGTGCTCGATGTAGGTGTGTTGGTTATCCGAACCCCATATTATGACATTATGTCTGTTCACGGTACCACACAAGTGGGATGTGGCTTCATCACTAAAGACTAAACATTTTACACAGTTTTAATTTTCCATCAATGCCTACAAGTTCTCACAAAAATAAAGTCCGTACATTCCTTTTGAAAATTGGGTGAGGTTTGAAAAGTTATGAGCCAAAACCACTCGGTTAACAAAAACTTTATTTATTTTCTTTAATATTTACCTAATGTATGGTTTAAATAGGTATTTTCTTATGTATTTAATAAACGTCAACATTGAAAAAAATGATTTATTTCGCGTAGTTTGAATGTTGTACAAAGTCAAACTTATTCTTACACTTGTGCCCTTTTTAAAGGTACGTCAAAAAACATTTTTTGAATGCCAACGGAGTCAAAGATCACTCAGTTGACAGAACTACAGAGTGTGCTGTGATTTGTTTGCGTATTTCATAAACGTCAAAACTGAAGTAACCTATTATTTGTTGTAGTTTGAACCTTGTAAAACCCAATCTGCTATTGTGCTATTATTTAAGACAAAATGGTTTATTCTACAGAAGAAAGAGTTGAAATGGTTTTCATTTATGGTGGAAAAAACGAATGTGCGCGAAAGACAGCGCCTAAATGGTTAAATGAACAAGCAGAATTGTCGTTACTGGTCAGATGAAAATCCCCATGTATTCCAGGAAGGTCATACGTAATACCTCTCGAAAGTAAATGTTTGGGCAGGGATTTTAGGCAACACCATAATAGGTCCCTCATTTATAAATGGTTTTCGTACAGGGAGGTGTATCTAGACATGCTTCGGGACCCAGTTGACGCACTGATCACTGAATCTTAGAAAATCAAGTAGATCAGCACGTAAATCCTTTACTCCAAGAAGGCCTAATACACTTTCAACAAGATGGTGCACCTGCGCACTACGCAAGACCTACACGTGATTGGTTGAATATCACACGCTCTAGGTGGACAGGAAGAAGGGGAGCAGTAGAATGGCCACCAAGATCTTGTGACCTCAGTCCAAATGACATTTTCCTTTGGGTTATCTCAAATCAGTAGTTTATAAAATAGCACCACTAAATATTCAAAAACATACGTTTGAGCTACTCCAACTAATTTGTATTGTTTTCTTTGAATAGTTTTTTTATTTTTTATTTAAACCATACAAGAACTATTAAAGGAAATCAATAAAATAAATAAGGTTTTTGTCAAGCGAGTGGTTTTGGACCATAACTTTTCAAATCTCATCCAATTTTCAATGGAAGAAAAAAAGGAAAAGGCCACGTATTTCATTCCCTCCCCAAGGGGAGGGCAGGCTACTCGAGCTTCCCGAGCTTCTTTAGCCACTATCATGATGGATTCCCAGCATACATACATACATTACGTATATATGCATGGTGGGATTAAGGATGGTGTGGTCAGGATGGGATCGGAAGGAACGGAGTTAGGGTTCTGAGGGGAAAATACTACCCCAGCATTCGCCTAAGTAGCCGTAAATGGTGTGCATATACGCAGAGACCATGCCGGTACATGTGTATGAGGAAAAACCCTGAAAAACCTCATACAATGTAGACGGTAACAGGAATGGAACCCATTACCGTCCGAATGCTAAGCAGGTCGTGTCACCACTACGCTACCAGCTCGGTCAAAGGAATACACTGGAGTGTTGATAATGAAAGCGGCTTTCAAATGATGTGTAACAAGTGGGGTGGTTGCATTTCAGATTTTAAAATTGGTGTTGCTATGGTTTACGGGGTTGAACATATCAAGATCCCTTGACTGTCAAAAATGTTCACCCCTAAAATAAAATTGACGTGTCCAGTGATTATTGAATGTTTTGTTGTTTTGAATTACAGGGGTGGTAAGTTTTAAAACGAACACAGTGTATATTAAGGAATAATAATATTCTTCTTTACACCTTAAAATAAAAAGTAATCAGTATCAGCGAAATAGATGTACGTAGTCTCAGTCCAACATCAGTAATCGTACTTAAAAAAGCGCCAGTAATGGAAGGTTAAGATGATGCTTAATAGAAAGTAATAAATTGTAATATTTTGACAGTGCTAAAAACATTTCATATAACTACCTTTTATTTTAAAAATTCAAAATACGATTTGGCATTTCGCGATTTAGTTGACTAAACGGGTTAGTTGTCCATTGTTTGCATCGGGTCATTGATAACGTCTACATATCCTCCTAGTCTCTGTGACGAGTGCGTGTGTTTTAGGGATTCTAGGCAAATTTTGTTTTGCTTTTGCCGTCAATACGAGTTTTCTTGTATATCACAACTGCTTTATTTGCGCAATGAGTAAAACGGAGGTGCAGCGTAAAGCTGCGCAAATTAGGGTATTGTGCAAGCCGGCATGACGAATATCCAGCTATCCGCAGCAACGCACTGCAAATTTGACAGTGTTGTGAAATGGACCCGATATTTAAATAGCAAAAATCAATTCGAGTCAGCAATGATAGCGGTACGTAATGTCAATCTTGGAGATGCCTTAGCTGCTGAGGCGATTGAAGGAGCGCGAGATACATCCCCATAAAGCAGCGAAAAGAGGCACTTACTGATGTAAAAAGACCTGAGAATGGACTATGCGCACCGTTACAAGAATGTGGAAGAATGTAGGCAAACAACTTAAAACAACAGAAAAGTTAACAATTAATATTACAAACGGCAACGTTTCACGCGTGCATTCGAACTTTAGCTTGAAACACGCGGCGTGCTCGGCGCGTTCAGGAGTCTTGACAACTTAAGTCGGACCTTCCCAGAATCTAGTATTCCACGATTCATCGACGCTGGGTGTAAGTTAATAGTAAATTTGCAACTTAGCTCAATGTTTCTCTAAAATGTTCACAATCACAAAATTCTATGTGCGTACAGGTTTTAAATCTCTGAAAATCTGCAAAACCGGAATACGAACGGTAATTAACGTATTTAAAAACTTTAGTTATCTTAAACGTTTGTCAAAAGTCTTTTTAATACTTAACGTCTAACAACTTTACAATACTTTATAACTATCGATAATTGCTTCTTAATTTTACTTATTTGAAATTGATAAGCTTTAGACCCTCTAACATAGAACAATTAGCTTTCCTTCAAAAAATATCGACCAAAGGTGTTGTAACGTGTTGAAACGAGTAACTAATACCTTATATACTTAAATAAACTCCGCCATCCGTTAATTTATTTTAATTGTAACTCAATTTGACCTACCCTTCAACAGTTGTTACATTGCAAGCAATTCATTAAACAATTTAAGTGTTGGTTCAATACACCTACAAAAGGATGACTTGTGATCCGCGCAAATATTCAAGAACACATTGACTGTTGGCATCCAGACACTGAATATCGTCTTCCGGTACTTTTTTTGTTTCCTTCTACTTTGAAATTTTCTTGACACACCTCGAAACGTGAGTTAAAGTGTAAGATGGATTTCTATAATTTTCAATTGTAAAATGATGAAAACTGGATTTTACATCTTCATTTCTATAACTACTAATTTCTTTAATATTTTGGTTTAAGGCCCTTCTACAGCTCAGCTGGATTTTCTATACATGTGATTAGTCGAGGTAAAGACTTATTTCTTAGATTACTTACTTCTCCTTATTTTACTTATTTGTTAGGTGTAAAGGTAACGCGTAAATGTTAAGTGTCAATGGTGGTTCAAAATAAAGGCCAGTTGGTAACTTATAATTGTAACTGGATTGCCGAGCACTTGGAATGACCATTAGGAAGCTGTCGGAATAATATCCATTAAGGGCGATACACACTGCTTATGTATTGACCACCAATTTACTAATGGGAATTACACAATACCCACTGGGGTTTGAATTATTTGTATGCATACAGAACCTGTAATCGTATCTATCTGTGATCGTGCGCACTGCTATTTTATTAATATCAGATTCACTTCTACTTAAGTTAAAATTGGGAATCTTACAAAAGTTTTCTGCAGAACATTTACTTGGATTCAATTCAAGGTTGCTTAAGCTCGTAATATCTGTTGTGGTTTATCCACCTACAGCTGATTGTGCTATTCTTGAATGGTACTCTGGGAGTGTCTAATGTACCTCAACTGTATTTGTCCAGTATTTACGAACTACTTTGATGATCCTGTAAACTAAATGTTGGCTATTATATAAAACTTGCTTATAAATTAACTTTTCTAATTAATGATTAGATTCCTAAATGTAATAAATTGATGGATAATAGAATAATTTGGAAAGATAGAAAGGGAGAATTTACATTCAATTGTTACTACTATCAAACTAAAAAGTTTAATCACTTCACTTTGAAGGCTTATTTTACAAAATTGATGGGACCGATTTGCCTAAAATCATTGCTATTAAGAATTCATATATTATTGTTAAAATATGTAAATTCTAAGTCTTTAATTAGCTTAATTTTAAAACTGTTAATTTTATTTACAAAAGGTACTAAATAATGTAATTTTTCAACACGATCGGCTTTAAACCTTCATAAATATTTTATTTTTCAATCCAAATCGATAAAATTTGAAAGTTAGGTAGTTCTGTTCTTTCTGAACCTACTACCAAAAAGAAATTGTAACAAATTCTTTTCATTTGGTTTTGTTGAATAGGTATGGCAAACCGCAACCGTTTTTAATCTAGGAGAGGCGGAACACATCGACTACACCGCGTTAACAAAAACTGTATACATGTTTGTACCTTCAATTTAAGTCAATATATTGTTTGTTAGTGATCCAAAGTATTATGTAAAGTGAGAACGTATGAAGATATATATATATATATATATATATATATATATATATATATATATATATATATATATATGACTAAACATTATTATTAATTTTATTAAATACATAATTAAAAAGTTTCCTCGAGTAGGATTTGAACCTACGATCTGTACTTTGCTAGAGTACCGCGCTAACCAACTGCGCCATCGAGATTCAAGCCCCAATCGATGCAAATTTTGTTTTCATGTATGTAGAACTGATGTAAATTCTAAATATAATGAATCAAATTACTTATATTAATGGAATATGACCCTGCAATATCGCAAGGATTCATATATACCAAAGTAACTTGACTAATTTTAAATTTTCGTTAGAATTTACATCAGTTCTACATACATAAAGACAAAATCTGCATCGATTAGACAGTTGGTTAGCGCGGTACTCTAGCAAAGTACAGGTAGGTTCAAATCTACTCATTTATGTATTTAATAAAATTAATAATAATTAATTACATATTTACTTTTGAACTTATTTTGTTCATAACAAAACTTATATATATATATATATATATATATATATATATATATATATATATATATATATATATATATATATATATATATATATATATATATATAATATTATATTAACAGATTTCTACAGCATAAGATTAACCCACCTGACCCGATCGATTTTATTTTAAGACAAACAGTAACACGTTAAAATGTGAAGTTAAATCTATACATAACTTGGACTTTAGATAGGCGGATTCTATTGGACGCATTCTCGGCTTCTCATCTAACATATACAGGGCAGGCCACACCCACGAACCTGATCTGGATGTCCTACATGTGGAGTGTAATTTAACTGGAGGCGCATACAGAAACAGTGAGCAATCGCACACAATCTTTGAGTTTGATATGCACGTTAAACACGTTATAAATTAATCAAGGACCCGTCTAGCGTTATTTATTTACCCGTACTTACACGAGATATAGATAATATAACCTTCAATTTGGCTGATTAAGAGTGTCGATTAGTAGACTTCGATAATTAGATTGAAACAGAAAAGTATGGGCCTTAAGATTTTCGGCAGTAGGTCTCTATCTGCAGACGAGAGCACATCATTAACCGAAGACGACGTTCAGTTTCTGCTATGTCTCTGCTATGAAGTATTAAGATGAAATGTAAGAAGCGCTAAAAGTTTATTCACCGTGGTCAGGTACGAGGATATGATGGTGGAATGCGATCATCGAATTTATCCGTACACAACAAACGCATACAGCAACTCCGATGAGATTAATCTGGTTATTCAAAATCAGATTTCATTACTGCTACGTACGATAGTGTTATATATTTAGAAGGTACTCTGACCCTAAGGAAGCTCACAAAGGGTATAATATAACCTTACGAGTAATGCACCTATCTTCCTCTTTGATTATATTCATGTTAAGCGATCAGATGATTGAAACTGTGCGTTTGCCTGGCATTAACAGCATAATTAAAAGATTATCTCAAATACTGCATATCAAAGTACTTGTTTATCGCGTGCAGGTTGGAGTCCGCAAAACAAGCCTCTTCAACTGTTAAACAGCACCAAGACCGCTTGCTGTGCTTCCATATCGCTCAAGTATGTATTGTGATTTGCAAAGGGTTATATGAAGTCTCTAGTCAACATACATTACGAGCTGTTATTGGTTCGCTCCAGGACCGATGTGGACTACTACAGCGGCGAAACGGGTGTTAAGATCAACTTGACGAAAGTTACATGGAAAGTTCCGTATGCAATTCCAAATGATGCTATGAAGTCATCCACCTATCCGAAGGTTAATAGAAATTCGTGGATACAAGTTGCGTTTCACGTTCGAGATTTATACACATGTCTATCCTTACCCCATCAACATCAATGGTTTGGGCGGTGAAAAGCAGTACAGGATTTCAACGTTTTCAATGGTAACTGGTTGCTTTCCATGCCAAAAGCGTAATAAGGGGAAAAGAGTGCAACAAAATTCGATCACTTAAATATTTCGAATATAAAAGCAAATATTAATAATGGAAGATATCCATACGAACAGCAAAATCACGTTTTGCTGATAACAAGTACGTTGATGCTTACAAAGAATATTTAAACTTTCAATATCAATATTATAATTCGCCACCAGGCTCTATGCTTACTTACGAACAATTTAAGTGTCAGCCGATGTTTGTAATTAACTGCACTTGTCAAAAGAGAGTATTCATGACGTAATTATTGATTTGAAGTAGGAAGTCGAAGCATCTTCGGCCTCTGCTGCTGATACTTCGGCATATTGCGTTATTTTTCATGATTTATTAATCGAGTATGATCCATTTACTAGCATTGTACGTAAAATATAATATGTTATTTTATCAATAAAAGTTGCATTTGAATAAACTAGTTTCTTTCGTGTATTTATAGCTCTGTAAATGTGAATTTATGTTAGTTGAAATGAAGGCTGTTGCAGTGTTTGCAGTAAATTCCCCGTCATAACAGTTGAATCTACTTTTAAATTATACTACTAGGTATGGCTACGATCAACCTCTATTACAGAAAACATTCATTAGTTTTAAAATGCGCCATAAACAATCAGGGTTAATACTAAAGCTATACATTTTAGACTCCAATTCTATTATTTTACCACTCATCTCTAGTTCTCCCGCCATACTAAACAAGAGTCTGACAAGGGGGCGAAGAGCTGAGAGCAAGTTCAGGAGCCCTGTAGTTGCCTTCTGCGGGTCCTCCTTATTAGAACCTGTTTTAAATTTCAAGTTTTCCCACCCTAACGATTACAGGGACCTAAATCTACTTTTAGAAATATACCACTAGCAGGAACCACGGTCAACATCTATTAAAATACTGTTTTACATAATATACGTTTATTATTTGACTCTCCTTAGTAGAATACTATTTTAAAGGTCTAGTTTTCTCGCCATAATAATCAAGGCATCTGATAAGGGATGGCGAAGAGCCCAAGTAGTCATGTAGTTGTCATTTTTCGATACCTATTGATTTTTATTATTAACTCTTTATTTTCCAATCGTAACATCTTTATACGCTATGTGACGTGTGCACAAATATTTATGTATATATCCAGCTTTCTGCACTACTTATCTAACAACGCTCGATGGCTGAGAGGTGTTTACCATGCTAGCTTTCCGTAGTTTGACGCTCGCGACGAGCAAACAATTTTTCCATGGTTTATACTTCTAACGCGTATCAACGTCTGCAACGGCGAAGACAAAACTTCTTCAGCAACGGAAGCAGCTCTCATTGGTCAACATATGGGTCAGCCCCTTCATAATCTTTCCAAGATCGCCGCCACGTCTCTCATTGGTCAACAGATGGGTCGGCCCCTTCATAATCTTTCCAAGGTGGACGCCACGTCTCTCATTGATCACCAGATGGGCCAGCCCGCTTGACAATCTTATCAGGAGGATCATCCCATTGGTCCGACGTCCCTCCGGCGGTGCCACGCGGTCGTCCTCATTAGCCCGCCACCTCCATCTTGTGGAAGGAGTGTAGCTTAAGTGCTCGCTCACGTCGCTGGTTGGTGTGACGTCACTTCCTGCGCCAGGATGTACATAGCCTTGCTACTAATTAACTCCACGAGATCAGTGTGCCCTTTGAATTAAATGTTCCAGCTACGCACGTCGATCTTATGCAGCGATGACATTCTTGGTGGTCTAGGTGGTGACATGTTTGGCTGGCTGCATATGTAGTTAGCGGTAGTGCCATAAATGGTGGAGGGCATGTCTATTTGAAATTCAGTCAGTAATGTAGGCGCGAGGATATTAGTTGAAGAACGGGTGCCCTCACGGAGAAATAAGCTGATCCGGTGCTGGTGACGGTTGCCGTCAGTTGCCAGTCAAACGTATAATCATCATCATTGAGGTATGGATTGTAAACTGGGTCGGTACACATGGCTTCGTACGAATACGAAGATGTTCAAAATCTAGACACGATCATTCAGTCCGCATCAGAAATCCAAAAAATAACCTCTCACCCTGTTCCTCAGAGTAACCCAAAAAAAACGGCCCTGCTGGCACCAAAATATGAGAAGCTTTTACGTAGCTGTTATAACACATGGAAGGTTTATTCAGGTAAAACATACAAAATAACTGAAAACTGATTCGGTAGTTTTCGGGCACCAATCCAGGTGAACGGTGGTATCTTCCCTGGATGCCTGGATTGTGCCTGGAGATAACTCCAACAGCGTCACTGGTTCGAAGATCTCAGTGGAAACGTCGACTTCAGATGTCTTTGACTGTAGTCGGATCGGTGCTGCCGTAATCAGATATTAAGCGGCAAACGGACCGCGTAAAATCCGATTTGATTTAACTTACAGCTTGCAAAACCAACATTCAATTCATAAATACCGATGTGATTTAACTTACAGCTTGCAAAAACCAACTTTCAATTTTAATATACCATTTTTATTTAACTTACAGCTACCGAGCTGGTTGATTAGTGGTGACACGACCTGTTTAGCATTCGGGAGGTAATAGATTCGGTTCCTTTTACCGTGTACCTTGTATGAGGTTTTTTCAGGAGGTTTTCATCATACACATGTAGCGGCATTGTCACCACGTATATGCACACCGTGTGAGGCTACTTCGACGAATGTTGGGGTGGTATATTCCCCTCAGAACCCTAAGTCTGCTCCTTCTGATCCTATCCTGACCACACCCATCTTTAATCCCACCATTCATATATACGTAATGTATGTATGTATGCTAGGAATCCATTATTGTGGCTGAAGGAGCATGGAAAATTCAAACAGCCAGCCCTCCCCCTTGGAGAGTGAATGAAATACGTGACCTTTCCTTTCCTAAGTTATAGCCTGCAGAAACAAACTTTCAATTCTAAAATACCGATTTAATTTAACTTAAAACTTGCAAAAACCAACTTTAAATTTTAAAATACCGATTTGATTTAATTTACAGCTTACAAAAACTAACTTTCTATTCTGAAATGGAGATTTGATTTATATTAGAGCTTGCAAAATCCAACTTTCAATTCTAAAGTGCTGATTTGATTTAACTTACACTTTGAAAAAACTAAATCGGACAACGTGCAAGAAAACCCTATATTTTGGCATATATAGTTGAATTTGTCTCTTAATTCACTATTTGAATACCGCATAATATACAGGGTGTTGTATTAAAAAAAAAGGAATTGTAACGCGATTCAAACTTTCTAAATTGGCTCCTGTAGGTTAAGTAGAGTAAAACATTACATTTTTGACACAATTGGAGCTAAAAATATACTTCAAATGCCATAGTTAGAATTGAGCAAACATAGAATCCAAACTGAATATAAATGCTAATAACTTCGAAACGCATGTTTAAACCCACACTATTATACATTGTTGAACACGTCTTTAAACGAACTATTAAAACATGTAATACCATACAGAGTGTTCTACACTACATCTTTTATTTTAACTAATATCAAAATTCAATTCTAAAATACTGATTTGAAAATAACCTCTGTCAAGACGACCATAGATGTAAGTCTATAATGTTGATTTGAAATCAGCTTTTCCCAAACTTATTCGACTTAATACACTCACTTTTTTGAAGGTTTAACCAGCCGACATGCTGTAACTTAAGAACAAGAATGTTTTAGAATCTGTAGAATTCTCCATTTATAACGTAACTGTTTAAATGGAATTATTATTTCAGGTTTAAGATTTCCGTCAATAATAACAAGCCTGGATTTTGGAAAACTACTTTAAATAGCCAACTACATCAGATATTGAATTGAAATCTCGCTCCGTAGCAGATTCTTGTATTTTAGTATCACTTAACCTGTAAAGTATCAACTTCATCATATCAGAAGTGTTGCGACAAGCACGTTCACTGTTTAGTAAGGCTATTTTTTATGAATTTGTATGTGTATAGGTGCGTAATAATTATGTCAAATTAAAAGCTCCTAAATCATTGGATCAAACTCTCATTTACGGTTCGCGCCCTTGATTAGCTAAAAGGACCACACAGTTTCGGAGACGCCAGCGGTTCTAGGGCTTTAAAATCCATCATCTAACCGTTTAGTTTTTAAAATAAGAAATCTGTTCTGATTGTGATTTGCGGCAGAAAAGCTACTTCTGCGGTTAAGAGCAATCAAGGCAATGTTATACGCCTGAAAATTTTGGTTTTAACGACGTTATTGAAGTTAATGGAATCTCTTTTGATTTTATATTGGTTTTTCCTGTTCTATTGTTGGAATCTATTGAAATAAGCAACCTCTATGACATTTCTTATAACAATGTTTTACTCTATCGAGATACGCTCTTCCTCCAACAAACATTTTTTTGTATTTTCCAAAAGCAATCACATCATAAAACCTTCGCGAAATTATTTTTCAACAACTCAGCAAGTTGTGCTTTAGAAAAGCTTAAGTGTTTAGTGAAAGTGTAACGTTAATGACTACTTATCTTGCACAATAATATTTTTAGTTGTGTAAGAAATAACACCCACCGTTTGGTTCAGTTTTACTTTGTCTGTTGATTAACAGGAAATGGCACACTGTATTTTATATCTTGATCAATAAAAGGTAGTGTCTAGAATTGCTAACGTACGTCTGCTATCCTATTTGTTCTATGGACTGAAACGATGTAAGTGTCAATACTTAATTTAGTGAAAATATTTTATTTTACGACTGTCATTCTAACATGTGCAGCATATGCTTTTTCACGTAACATTGTTTACGAACAAGAAGGAATTCTGTTATTAACCAAACAAAGTTTCCTATGTGTAATAATAAATCAGTTCTCAAAGACAACCAAAATTTACGTTAATCCATTCTCTTAACATTATTAACTAGGTTAGTTCTACACAATAAAGTTGTAAATTTGCATCTTAGTAAATTTAATGAACTGAAATAGTAGTTCTATTTCGGAAAGTGGTTTAAAATTTGTTTGCGCTCAATGAACATAAATTATGCAAAAGATTATAAATTATATCAAAATTTAAATTTAATTTAGCTATACGTGAATTTCATTACTAACAGGTATAAACCTACCATTTTATCAAAAAGTCTAGCTTTCATGGGCATGCACGTTTTTTTTACAAATGATTGCATAAACTATATGTGTGCCTGACAAGGTGCACAAAATTACTGCGTGCTCATGTTTTACGTAAACGTGGTTATTATAAGAGCTCTATTGTCGATATGAATCGCATAGCCCCCAAAACATAAATCGCAAAAAAAAAATTGCCGCAGGAGAGTAAAATGGTATCGTTGCATAACCAAAGAAATGTACTTTTACCTTTTAACTAATAGTACACCACTTACCTTAATCAAATTGTGTTACAGGTGAAAATGGCAGTAGAAAGAGGTGTAACAAATAAGGGGGTGAATGACGACAGCTCAGTAGTTGGGAGTAAGGTGTAACGGTATTTTACGTTTAGAGTATATAGAATAACGCAACAGGGAAAGCCATATATCAATGGGCGCCAGTTAGTTTAAAATCAACATAAGGGGCTTATTAGCACATAAATAAACACCAGTCCTACACAGAAATGTTCAAAGCAAACAAAAAACTTGCTTATCTTCTCGTAGTCTCATCTAGATAAATCAATAAACACTGCTAGACCTGTGCGTTTGTAAAAACTTAAAAATATTTGCACGCAATAAAAACAAAATAGCCTGCAGCTAGACCAATTGTAAAGGGCATCAAACTTATTTACTCAAATTTTGCTTTACGTTAATCTTTTCAATGAACTATTTCAAAATCTTAATCTTATAAAATAAAAAAAAACTAAGGAAAAAAAAAGCAAACCGTGAAATCTCCATTAACTGATCAGCGTTAAAAACTTTCGTCAAAACTGTAAACAGCAGTGATGAAATCGTCGTCACTGCTAGACCGTCTAATTAAAAAAATTACTAGCAACAAGAACGTAACCAAAGCTGTTATTGCCTACTTATTTATATAAACCGTAAATAATGAGTTTAAAAAAAATAGGTTTTTTATTACTATCTCAAAGATTCTTTTGTCAATTTTGTTGAAATTTGGTAGTGTTGATTATTGTGATAAGACACATAAGACACTAAGTTATCACTAACTAGATGATAATTATAAGTTCCAGTGGTGTGCCAAGGGCAGCCCCACAAATAATATTGACAAAAAAATGTGCGCTACTGACTTAAAAATTTTATACTTTTATCGGATTAAGCGGCTAACCATACAACTGTTTGGTCTCTTGATATTTGTTCGTATCTCACTTCGTTTTTGAGAAAAAAATACAGCCAGTTCATTGGAAATCGAAGAGTTGTTAAAATGGAATCAAGTTAACTTTGCTCGTTGCTAGGAAATGTTGTTTTATTGTTATGAAAATAATGTTTTTGAGAATCTGTGAGATCTTGTTATTATGTTTTGCCTCTGGTCAAAGGGAGCTATTAAAACATGGTAAATAATTATTCTAATTTGGAGATGACACAAATTGTGGTCTTGGCAATGATAATGATAATGCCGCTCTATCAAGAAAGGTATCATCGTGTCTTTCCCGACACAAGAATATTTATAAACATTCATCGTCGTGTGACTGAATCTGACAGCTTCAAACGTAATAACTCCTGGGGATGACCTCGTACAATTCCAATTCCGAAAGTTGAGAAGGCTGTCCTATACGTAGTCAAAGGGAATGCTGTAACTTGTACGCGAGAAATTCACAAGGAAATAAATATTTGCTATAAAATGGTATGGGGAATTTTAAGAGATTCTTTGATGTATTCAGGCACTTCTTCCAAGAGATTTTGAACCACGTACGCAATTGTGTAGATGTTATCTTCAAAGACTTGCAAAACACCCTCACGTTGATTCAATTATTATGTTTACGGTTCAAGCGCATTTTTCCAGAAATTCAATAATTAATTTCCACAATAATCATATCTGGGCGCAATCAAATCCTCATGCTACTACAGAGACACATTTTTCGGCACAACTTGCTCTCAACGTCTGGATCGATAATATGGGTGTCTATTTGATTAGACCATTTTTATTGCCAGGACACCTTAACGGACAACCATACAGTAATTGTCTACAAAATGATTTGCCCTTATTTGTTGACGATGTTCTTACTCAGCTACGGCAACAACATTGTACATGAATGATGTTGCTCCGGCCCACTTTCGCATATTGGCCGATGAGTACTTGAATGAAGCTTACCAAAATCGTTGGATGGGTTGTGGAGAACCACAATTCTGGTGACCTAGTTCGGCTGACTTGAATAGCCTAGATTTTTATTTGTGGGACACCTAAAATCTTCAATTTACACTACACCAATCGAGACAGTAGAACAACTAAGGGATAGAATTGTTGACGGATGTGAAACTATACGTAACACTTATGGAATTCTTGAAAATAAATAAATATTATGCAACGAGCAAAGTTAACTTGATTCTATTTTAACAATATTTCGACATGCAATGAAGTGATTTTATTTGTTTTCTCGAAGACGAAAAAATATCGAGAGACCAAAAAGTTGTATTTTTAGCTGCTTAATCCGACAAAAATATAACGTTTTTAAAAAGTCAGGAGTGCACATTTTTTTGTCAATGTCATTTGTGAGACTGTCCCCGAGACGCCACTACTTACACTGTTGTTCAGACGTTTAAATAACAATTACTACCTCGTCTGTGTACGGCGAGTAGCTTCTGGTGCTTCTTCTTTAGTTCCTCGATTTAGCACGTAACAACCATAAACTATTTTGTTGTTATATTTCACAAGATCCTCAATTGGTACCTCTATTCTAATTGTGAATGCTTTAATCAATTTCAAACAAAAGTTCTTCAGGACTCTAAACTTACGTCATAACATTAAATTTTGTTAAACTTGTTCTTTGATTATGACATTTTTTATTTTTAGCTTTTGTATGGTAGAGGGTATTTTGATCAAGGCAGTTTACTAATATTCAATTTATTAATGCTATTAATAGCAGGCTTATATTCACATATTTCATAAATTTATTATGACCTTTCTGTTAACTTTTAAAGGTTCTAACACCCTTACGGAGTGTACAATTATTTTTGAATGTTTAGTTATTGACTCTTTGATCTTCGGGGCTATTATCACCACAGCGGTGTAGGTTGGGTTATCTGTTAGCGTATAAAATTTACATAGTAAATGTGATCAAATATATTGTGTAATTTCAACTAAAATGTACATATAAAAACTCATAATAATAGACCTTCCAACCTACACCATGAAAATTAAAAGAAATGAAATAATTTTAATATTTTTTTTTTTTTTGATAATTGTGCAACCTCTTTTATAATAGTTAACTAGGAAAGTATGCAACATTGTATAAAAATAGAAACAATAATCTATGTCAAACAGATGTTTAAAACTTCATGTCTGATAGAGGTCAATATTAAATAATAATAATATTTAGACGTTAACTTGAAAAATTAAAAGAAATGAAATAATCTGAATGATTATTTTTTTGGGGCAACTATGGAACCTCTTCTTTTATACGTCCATGACGAAAACAGTCGACATTGTAAAAACAAAAAAATAATCTGTTAGAATGACGTTTAAAACTTCATGTCAGATAGATGTTAATATATGCATGTTGACTGAAAAAAAATTCCAAAACTGCCCGCTTCCATAAGATATCAATAATGCAGTATAACCATTTTTACCTATATTTAATTAATTTTTTGACTTACTTTGCGTTTTATTAAAAAACTTTATAAAAAAAAGTTATGTAAAATAAAATTTTCTTTAAAAATGAACCACCCCTATCCACTTTTGTAAAAGTTGTAAAATGAGCTCATAAGTCGATTTAGCGACAGGGAAAAAAAAGTCGAAAAACAGTTAACCCTCAGGATTATTTTCTTATGATTAAGGAAAACTGGTATGAGAATAAGTGCAAGTAAGTATTAGTAATGCATGGCGCTCGGTTATATAGTACAGTGCCCGTCTAAAGTCACCCCCACCTATTATGTGAACCATAAAACTGAATTAATTTAACATTTTGGGAATCCGAACTAAGGCGCATATACAATGTTTTTGATGGCATTGAGTGACGTAATCATTAAAACTGGCGGGCAGCCGCTATTTGGAAAATAATTTTAAATGAGATCATATGGCAAGTGATGCCTCATTTGAAAGTTCGTACCAAGTCCTTTTCAACGACATCAATAACATTAAAATATTACTCCTGATTCATGAGTTTCAACCCAAAAACGCCAACTATAGTGAAAGTTCTAGATAAAAGGAACGGTTTTACACAAATTCTCATTCCCTCCGACCCGATATAAGGAGAATCGGTCATATTTCCTATACAGTAGATCGTAGATATGTCATGCTCGTTGGAAAGTTCTCGCCATGCTACATTGAACTGTCACTCCAACCGCCCTAGAGGCACACCCCTTCAATGTAAATAAGCTTTCTCGGCGGATTTGGTACTAAATATGCTTTCATGGTGCTCTAAGGGAAGGTCTTGATGAAAGGAGTATTCTTCCACAAACTCTCATTCCGTTAAAACCATAACTCCGAAAGTATGATATGTAATGTGACCACTCGTTCGCAAGATCTCGACAAGCTGCTTCCAACTGCGTCACTCCTTAAATTTCAAGTTTGGTGTATGATGGGGTTTGCAACACGTTACTACACCCGGCTTACGCGGTTGCTTCTACTACACGTTTTCGTTTTTATACTTATTGGTAAGTAATTACAATAATGATTACAATACGTAAGTGATACACTAAATGTTTACAATGGACTGTCATTGCTATATTAATACAGATACTTCCTCTTCCTCAATTTAATTGGATCAATGCACATTTCCATTCCTCTGGATTTTCTCTGAGCCAAATGTCTGTGATGATCTTACGAATTTTTTTTGTAATAGGTTTATCTTGAAGTTTCCATACCTCAGCAATAATGCCAACTTCTCCTGCCGCTCAGTTATTTCTCATTTGTTGTATGATCTCCTATATCCCATCTATTATAGGTGGAGTAGAATATTGATTTGAGGTGGTTTTTTGGAAGGTCAATTTTTCCTAGGGTTCTTTGCAGTTGAGAAGATTAATAAAATATTGTTTGAGAATTGTACACTTGTCTTTCGTGTTCATTTCTAGAGATCTGTCTGTTCTTAGAAAGCAGAGGTTAGAAGGCTGATAACCCTTAATATTTTCATTGAATGTTCTGTAAAAATTTCTTGTGACTTCTCTTAAAATCCTCTTCAATTTCTTTTAGCCTGTTGTCGTACACTCGTTTTTCTCTTCTGATTTCCTTTAATGATTGTTTTTGAACTTCATGAAATTCCTTCGGATGTTCTGCTGCTGCTGAATTTCATCCATGCCTGTGTTCTTTTCTCAATGAGTTAATCACAGGTTATGTTCCACCACCTGTTTTCGTTTTCTTGGAGGTTGATTCTCCAACGCCTTGCCTTTTGAACTATTGTCGCAAGGCCTGCCCAAGTGACTGTTGGATGTCTATTAATTTCTTCGATGATTTTGTGCCTGTTTACCATCAAGTATTCTGGATCAGGTTTGACTATTTTGTTTTTTGTTGTCTTTTTCTGTCTTGAGATTGGTCTAATCTTGATTTTTAGTATATAACGGTCAGAGTCGAAGAACCCTTTACGCGTTCAGACATTTTTTGTTAGAAATGGCAACATGATCAATTTGGAATTCTTCCCATACGGTGTTGGATGCTTTCTACGTTGCAAATTCTCCTCTTGGCATTAGAAATTATGTCGACATAATTTTGAGGTTAACATTTTGACAATATTTTATGAGGTGTTCCCTTTTATTGTTTGCGCGATAGTGTGCTGAATGTCGCCCTGTGATGTGCTTGTATTTTCTCTCCTTACCTAATTGCGCATTAAAATCTGCCATTAAAGTTTTAATATGTCTTTCTGGTATATTGTTGGTTACTTCTTCCATGTCTTTCCAACAATCTTCAACTTCTTGTGGTTTCTTTGGTTTCTTTCTATTATGATCATTTGTAGGAGCATCTGCATTGATAATCGTGTAACCTCTATTACCTGATTTGAAGGAGATTGTGCAGATTCGTTTTGATGTATCTATGTGTATATATATATATATATATATATATATATATATATATATATATACATATATAATTCTAGATTATATCATATGTCTTTGTTTGAATTTCGATGGTGGATGGGCAAAGCTTAACTGCTATTGTCGACAGTGTCTGGTATAAAGTCATTGTATTATTTGTTAGTTACTGCCCTCTATTATTTTGGGAGGAAGTAAAACTTATCTCCTATATAAGTGTCCACTCTCCCCGCCCTCTCTGTTGTTCATTAACAATTTTTTTTTGTATTTGTGGGTCGAGATCGAGACACAAACAGAAATGTCAGACATATCTATGCTACTAATGGCTATTAGCATTACCCGTAACTAAAATTTTGACCTACTACAGGAATTGCACCCTTTCAGTAAGGGATCCTTATCGTGTCGATAATCGTATTTCCAGATTTACTTCCTTTCCTAGAACAAGGAGTGATTTGGTTTTTCTCCGTTTTAAAGAACGGCTACCTCGTGAGGTGTGAACCCGCGCCACTCCGGTGAAAGACAAGCACTCTAATCATTCCAACTCCGAGGCAGCTATAAACTAGTATTAATTTACTTTAAGATTATGTAACTAATGTCAACTTTATTTTTAGATAACAATGAACTGTTGAGTACAAATCCCAGATATGTTTTAATTTACCGGTTTACTTAAAATGCGTGCTTTAAGGAACATGAACTAAAGATTTTGTGTGCACTTTTGCTAAGTATTACTTACAGGTCTGTTATCATTAATTACATCCACATTTGAGAATATGTCCATTAATGGTGTACAAAGACGTAGAAAAGTAAATTTAGGAGGCGAAGTATTTTTATGTAAAATTTGGTTAGTACTGTTTAATGGGTATTAAGTGCACAAAAAAATATATCTGAACCTTCCCTTATTTTAATTGAATTTCGAATTTCATTCGTAAATTGGCATTTAAATTTGTCATTAATTAGATTACTTTGATGATTTTATTCTTTACCTCAAATACTGTGATAAACATAATACTGTTTGATACGGAATTAACTTGAAAGAAATTCCAAGTATTGAATTGTCTTGTACTTGAACATTCTTAAGGTTAACGAGTATCATTGTTATCCTTACTTTTGTCGTTAGGAAAGTTCTCAACTCAATTAAAAATAGCAAAAACTTTTTACTTCAAAAATTGAACGTATGTTAAATTTTAGAAGAAAGTTGCTGTATCATTCGTTAGGGTTAGTAAACGCTCAGTTTAAAATTATCTCAAATTTTTAATCAACTTCGAAAAGCTGTAGTAAATTGACCAAAACATTGTTTTGTACAAAACTTATGGAGAAAATTGGTTAATCATTAATTAACTTCGTAGAAGCTTCAAAGTTTAAACTAAATTGCATCAGGATCTATTAAAAGTTTAAAGTAGCTTCATTAAGTGTATAGGTATTCGTAGCCTTTTGGTACGCATACATCACATATTTAGTAATACGAATAAACAGTAAAACTGGTGGCAAACACATTGTTTCACGTCAAACATATAAATGGGAAAAATGAGAGTAAGCAAAATCATAAGGAAATGAGCATCGTTTCCTTTCTTCCCAAGTTTCTCCTATTGTGAAAATATTTCGATATTTTTAATACAAAGCACTTAAATTTATGTTCTTAATCTCCAAAAGACTTGGTGAGATAAGTCTAGCTGATCTGTAACTTTCCTTGTTGAGACAGGTGTTCGTTGTAAAAATCGTGTGAATTTTTACCGCTTGTAAAATTTCCTGTTCATATTCATTGGGCCCACCGTCATAATGTTGTCTAGGTTTATTAAACGAACCATGTTCACCCAAATTTCTATTCACATAATGAAAAAACCTTAAGCTCAGTTGTTGTCGTTCTGGAAAACGCTGCAAATATGTTTTGGCAGTCACTACTGCATTTCCATGCAGAGAATAATAAATTCGCAGCATATCTCGTTTTCTTCGTGGAACTGTCAAATTTTTCGTTAGAACGATCGAACGTTGTTATCTTTCCAAAGCACACTTCTCAAAACTAGAAAATTAAAAATTTTGTCGTAAATATAAGGCAAAACTATTATGTGTGATACATCATTGTATTTAGAAAAAAAAAATTGATGTAAAAATGCAAAAATCCAAAATTTCGCCCATAACAAAAACAAAGCTGGATGTTCAGATTATTGTTCAACATAAAAATACGCATATATATATATATATATATATATATATATATATATATATATATATATATATATATATATATATATATATGAGCAACAAAATATACAGGGTGCTCCAAAAAGTGGTATAATACAGGTATGTTTTTTTAAATGACACACCCCGTATATTATTGCATTTTCGAATTTTACATGGACAATAAGCAGCACTTTCATAAGGATTTCCTATACCTACATACAAAGTGTTTCAAGTTATATCAGTTTTTCTGAAAATGTACGGTTTTAGGGAAAACTAAATATCTCCTAATAAAATTAACTCCAACAAATTTATGCTTAGGTTTAAGTAAAGTACTGTTCCCTTAGTCTATTTTCAAATTCAAATCATAGTTACTTTAATTTAAACGTCTATAAAGTTATTTTTACACTATGTGGATTAAACTAAAAATCACATAAAGTGAAACTTTTTGTTTAACCTACATAATGCAATCCTTTCACAGAGTAAGGATAGAAAGCATGTACACAATAGAAACTAAAATTTTATTTATTTAAAATTACAATAAATGTTCGATATGATGTCCATCTTCTTGAATACCCAGAGTTATTCTTTTTCCAACGAACATCTTACGTTTTCTAACGTATTAGGGGTGGCCGTCTCAAAATCATTTCTGATTCTTTTTTTCATATCATCTGCAGTGGTGGGATGGGTGCTGTAAACAAAATTTTTGACATAACCCCAAAATAAGGAATCCATGGATGTTAGTTTAAGACTTCTAGGTGGCCAGGCAATTGGTCCATTTTCCCAATCCACTTATCAGGAAACTTCCTATTTAAATATTCTCTAACAGCACGTGAAAAATGTGCAGGTGCTCCATCCAGTTGCAACCACATATTTTGTCTAATATTTAAAGGAATACTTTCTAAAAGTTCTCGAAAGTCTCTCTAAGGAATTTTTGACCGTTTAAATTGCCATCGAAAAAATACGGGCCAATAACATGATTGCCACAATTCCACCATACACATTAACACTCCATCGATTTTGATGATCAACGGTATTAAATAAATGTTTATTTTCGGTGTAGTTATAATACATATTGTGTCGATTCACTAATCCATTATTATGGAATGTTGACTTGTCGGTGAATAATACATTTTCAAAAAAGTGTTCATTGTCACTAACTTGATCAAGGACCCATAAGAAATAATCAATACGTTTTTTAAAGCCTGTGCCATATAACCTTTGAAGAATTTGTGGGTGGTATTTATGTTTCTTTAAGTTCCTCCACACACTAGGTTGAGTAATTCCTGTTTCTCTTGCATTAACTCTTGTACTAGTATTTAGGTTGTCAACAACGGAACCTAATACCAAAAACTCGTTATCATCGTCATTTGTAACAGGTTTCACTTTTAGTTGTTTTGGCTAAGCTACACTTCTTGTACAACGAAATGTTTGACGTAACCTTTCAAAAACCTTTTTATCGGGATGCACCCGCTCTGGGTATTTTTCTGAGTACAATCTTGAAGCAGGTGAACAATGTTTCAACAACTTTCAACAGACTCGGAAAAAATAACAGTACACAATGACAAAAGTCACGCCCAATGTCAGAATTTTAACACTAAGAAATGCGTTACTGGCAATTCCACAGCGCACAACGAAACTTTAGTTAGATTAGTTAATATGTAAATTGCAAATATCTGAAATCTATCATGAACACATAAGATTGGTACCGAGCTTTCTACTTATTGGTAAGAAAAAGTACTACTACATTAGCAAAAACACATTAAGTAGGAATTTTGGAAGGATATTTCAATCTACAAATGATACAGGAACAGACAAATTCCAAAAATTATTAAACAAGTTGAAAATTTGAGGGTCTAGGTATAGGAAACCCTTATTGAAGTTGAAAGGTAGTTAAGTAAGCTAAACGATAAGCGTATAAAATGCAGGGTGTTTCAGTTAAAATAAGCCGAATATTTCAGAATGGATGTTCTACTAATTTAACTGAAAAAAATGAACACACTGTAAAGATTTGTTTACTACTCCAGTCAATAAATAGACTGAGGGAACAGTATTCTACTTAAACCTAAGAGTAAATTTGTTGGAGCGCATTTTATTAGGAGATATTTAATTTTTCCTAAAACCCTACATTTTCAGAAAAATTGATATAACTTGAAACACTCTGTATGTTTTTATGTAAAATTCGAAAATGCAATAATATACGGAGTGTGTCGTTTAAAAAAACATGACTCTGATATGCCACTTTTTTCTATCGGAAACACAAGTCTCCCCTGGCAGCACTGATTCGCCTGACCTGCAATTTCCCAGATACAGCCTCCACTCTAACTTTCGCCTTAAAGGCGGAGTATGTGCGTATACCAAGGACAACGTAGGTTGTAAGAGCATGTCCACTTTGGAAGACCACAAATTTGACACAATTTGGTTCAAACATTCTGGGCCCCAATTTGTGAAATTCTACTGTTGTTTGTATAGCTCTCCCAATGATAACAACTTCCAAGATCTTTTTGATTACCTTAGTCTGAAAATAAACTACCTCTTATCAAAGTTATATTTTGGGAAATTTTAATGCCCACAATTCCAATTGGCTTCATTTTTCATCTACTACTAATTCTGCAGGTCATAGTGCAGAAGCACTTGCTGTATCCTGTGATCTCACACAAATCATTTCCGAACCAACCAGAATCCCTGACAACCCTAACCATACTCCACATCTCCTGGACCTATTCCTTACAACTGTAAAACAAGACTTCTTTCCCCACTGGGTGAATCAGATCACTGCCTAATCGAAATAACTTTCTCTGTACCCAATCCCACTGTTACTTGAAAATCAAATAAAACTATGTGGTGTTTTAAATCAGCTAACTTGAGCGAACTGAGAGATTTCTTTGCAACCTTCCCCTGGCGTGAGTATTGCTTCAAATAGTCCTCCTCTTCAAACATTGATCTTTCTATAACTGAAGTTATCTTGATGGGTATGGAGTTATACATTCCCAAAAAACATAATAGTCTAGGTCATACCAGTTCCCAACCCTGGTTTAATAGGGCCTTGCACTGATGCATTATCGCAAAAACATAAACTCTATACCAAATGGAAATCAAATAAATCTATCGAAAATCATGCCAACTATATTTCCGCAAGGAATAGTTGCAAAAGCATCATCATCAAGGCCAAAAAGATGTTTGAAGAACGTAAATTCAAAGAATTAGCCTCATGTCCTTTGGGTGGTCGTAAATATTGGTCATTAGCTAAAGCCATCAGTAAAAACTTTAGTACATCTTCCTTTCCTCCCATGAAATCTCGCGACGGAGCTGTAGTAGCTGATCCTGCTGAAAAAGCCAAGCTCTTTGTCGATTACTTTGCATCAAACTCATATCTCAATGATGCTGGTAAAACTGTGCCGTCGCCCAAACCTACCCCGCACGCTATTAAACCAATCCACTTTCGTTACAAGCTCCTGGAATCAATTATCAACAAACTTGACTCAAACAAGACTGGCCCTGGCGGTATTCCAGCTATCGTCCTTAAAAAATGCTACCCCGGGCTAGTACCCGTATTGTCCAAACTCTTTTCGACCTTCATGTCATCTGGAGAGTTTCCCTCATCGTGAAAGTTGGAAAATGTCCAGCCTATTCCTAAAAATGGCGAAAAATCCGATCCCTCAAACTATCGACCAATAGCTATCACTTCCTTTCTATCGAAAATCATGGAGAAAGCCATCAACCATCAACTACTTTCGTTCCTCGAGTTCAATAAACCCTTAAACGACCACCAGTATGGACAGAGTCGTTCAACGGGTGATCTGCTTTCACATGTCACCCAACTTTGGAATAACACATTAGAGAGGTCCGGTGAAACAGTCGTAGTAGCGTTAGATATGACCAGGTTTGGCTCAAGTGCTTACTTGCTAAGCTCACTTCGTTTGGCTTATCCGATACGCTCATCAATTGGATATTCAGCTTTCTTGACAAAGACGTATACGCGTTGTCATCGATGGCTTCTTTTCGAAAGAAACTACTATTAACGCGGGAGTGCCCCAAGGATCAGTGATAGCTCCCACACTTTTCCTGCTGTGCATAAATTACCTCATTGCCTCAACAACTAACCCGATCCACTGCTTTGCAGATTACAGCACTCTACATTGTAGTTCTTCTCAGTTTTCCCACAACAATAAGTCTAGACAGGACGTTAAGGTGAAAATGGCAGCATCAATCAACAGTGACTTAGAACGTGTCCTTGAATGGGGGAGGAATAGTCTAATCACGTTCAACGCCGACAAAACGCAGTGTTGCTTTGTGTCCGCCAAGAAAGGCCGATCATTTCCTGCTGTAAATATGAATGGTTTAGAACTCAAGTTTTCAAACTCTATTTCTATGTTAGGGATGTGCGTACCATCGAACCTTTCATGTGTTGACCACCTTTTGTCAGCCAGAAAAACAGCTGCCCGTAAACTGTGCTTTATATACAGATCTAAACAATACTTCACATCGTAACAGCTCCTTTACTGTATAAGGCTCAAATTCGACCTCATCTGGAATACAATTCCCACCTCTGGGTCAGTGCTCCCCAATACGCCCTTGATATGATAAACCGCATCCAAAAAAGAGCTATCAGGCTTATAAATGACCCGTCTTTGACTTCTGACCTACACCCTCTTGAGCATAGAAGAATAGTTTCGCTTTCCTTGTTCTATCGCTATTACCATGGCAAGTGTGCCCCCGAAATACACTCCTTAATAACCTTCGCAGGCCATCTTCGCTAGGGACACTCGGTTTGCCCATTCACACCATAATTACGCACTCAAAATTCCATCGTGTCACACTAAACGGGCTCAATCTGCATTTTTTCACACGGCGACCAAATTGTGGAATGCGCTACCCAGTTCCTGTTTTCCTCCAAACATTGACTTAAGTCAATTTAAGTTATCCATTCATAAACATTTCTCGGCAGCCTAACAATATCCCTAAACCCTCCCAGTGTTCCTGGGTGCTTTAGCACGTTAAGCAAATCTTAGCCTGTTCAGGAAGACTATAAGTAAAAAAAAAAGTTTTCAGTAACGGTAAACAATGAATATGCTTTTATTTGTCAAGTTGAGAGGCAAACGACGTTGATGCTTATCAAACAAGTCGGAGTCGGCTATAATTCTCATTAAGGAAAACAAGTCTATAACAAACGTCAAAGAAATTTGAGAGCATCCGAAACAGACGAGTTAGAAAATTAAACAGTTTTTTTATGTCTCGATCTTTCTACACCAAGTCTCTTTTGATTGGAATCAAAACTCACCTTTTATTAAGCTGAGCTTCTCTTTTTAATTAATACAGCTTGTAATTTTAGAATTTATGAAATATGCAAAATGTAATTATTAATAACATAAGATAACTTCTTGTTATATTAATATAACCTGCAAAGGACAAACCACTACAGATCTTTCATGGAATTCGACAACGGGAGGGATCAATATTTCCGAGTATAGTCATTAGATTTAATGTTCCCTTATATTGGTTTCAATCTCTGTAAGTATTTCTTGTTTGTGGTTGAGATTTAAGCTTAATCTTTTTATACTTGATGTTGATGATCTTATTGTATTCAGTATAACAATTCCATCATTTTCTAACTCCTGTAAAATTTTAAGTCAAGCTCAGATATTTTCTTATCCAATTGCCTCTAATTTAATCTCACTTTCTTAGAAATTATGCGAGGTCAAAAAAACAAAATTAAAAAGTCATACATAAACAAGTCGCAATAATTTCCAACATTTGTATTTATGCAGACGTCTTTTTTCCATTTATTCAATTCAAAAAATAAAATAAAATACAATGCATAATAACATTAGAATGAGCTGTGTAGTTTAATGAGCCCTTATAATGAAACGAAATTAGAAAGCAAGTTTACAAAATAATTTTAATGCACCGTGGCAAAATTAAATTAATTGATTCGATCACATTTTAATTTCATAACTCTAGAAGGTTTTATTATAGGTTTGTACATAATATGTAACTACTACAGCACTACCACGGAGATGTAGCAGGTGTCTGATTAAGAGAGGTAACTCACTGTATCTCAGAAACTATTTATCGTACAACTTAGGGGAAAAAATCTGTGTAACAAAGTCGCATAAGAGAAACTGCTGGAAATTATTTTCAAGTTTCATAATCCAGCAATAAAGGGCGTAGTTCACAATAATAACAAAAACATAGTTTTTCTATAATAGATGCACAGTAATAGTACTACAAAATTTAAATACTCGTAGTAATCTCCAGATGCATTTTCTAACCATGTTCACCATACCATTTCACATATCTACTACTTTCAGATATTCCCCAGCTGTTAGTAATGCTGACGACGGTAATTGTAATTGTGTTGAATTTGTATGATATATACAAAAATGCACGATTTAAAAACCTAAAAGACAAGTGCTTATAACTCCATAGTATACGTTTAATCATTTACTTCGTTTAATTTAAATGCTACAAAAAGGCGTGTACTACCAATCCCTCACTGTCTTTTGTGTGCAACGTACTACATCCATTCTCCTTTCACCACTAGTACGTAAAATTTACCTATGTCTCAACTGTCCTTATCCATTACTCTGTGCATGTATTTATTTCTTCATACTTAAACAAGTATCACCTATCAGCTTAGCTATTATACGAAAATCGACCATTGCTTTCCTCTTGTACGCGCGTGCGTGCGCGGATGCATGTGTGTATGTGTGCGTGTGTGCGTGTGTGCGTGTGTGCGTGTGTGCGTGTGTGCGTGTGTGCGTGCTGTGTGCGTTGTGCGTGTGTGCGTGTGTGCGTGTGTGCGTGTGTGCGTGTGTGCGTGTGTGCGTGTGCGTGTGCGTGTGTGTGGTGGTGTGCGTGTGTGCGTGTGTCGTGTGTGCGTGTGTGTGTGTGCGTGTGTGCGGTGTGCGTGTGCGTGTGTGGCGTGTGTGCGTGTGCGGCGTGTGTGTGTGTGCGTGTGTGGTGTGGTGTGTGTGTGTGTGTGTGTGGTGTGTGGTGTGTGTGTGTGTGTGTGTGTGCGTTGTGTGTGCGTGCGTCGCGTGTGTGTGTCGTGTTGTGGTGTCGTGTGTGCGTGGTGTGTGTGTGTGTGTGTGTGGTGTGTGTGTGTGTGTGTGTGTGTGTGTGTGTGTGTGTGGTGTGGCGTGTGCTTGCGTGTCGTGTGCTGTGCGTGTGCTGTGCGTGTCGTGTGCGTGTCGTGTCGTGTGCGTGTGCGTGTGCGTTGTGTGTGTGCGTGTGCGTGTGCTGTGTGGTGTGTGTGTGTGTGTGCGTGTGCGTGTGCGTGTGCGTGTCGTGTGCGTGTGGTGTGCGTGTGCGTGTGCGTGTGCGTGTGGTGTGTGTGTGTGTGTGTGTCGTGTGGTGTCGTGTGTGTGCTGTGCGTGTGCGTGTGTGTGTGTGGTGTGTGTGTGTCGTGTGCATGTCGTGTGCTGTGTTTCGGCGCGCTATGTGGCGAAGTGTCTGTGTGTGTGTGTGTGTGTGTGTGTGTGTGTGTGTGTGTGTGTGTGTCGTGTGCGTGTGTGTGTAGTTTGTGTTGTGTTGTGTAAATTGATGTAAGTGAATGTAGTGTGTGTGTGTGTGTGTGTGTGTTGTGTGTGTGTCGTGTTGACTGTGCGTGCGTGACAGATATGATAACTGTAATCATTATAGACACGTATAGATTTATGTAAAATATAAATATAAACATCCCAGAAAAGCTAAGTATTTTAATTATGCTGAAAGTACACATTTTCGTATTTTACGAGTAATTGACACTGTTGCTCGCTGCAACAAAAAAATGAATTAACCTAAAAGAAATGGAATTATTTTCAGTTAATTACCGTGACTAATATTTCGGCAGCAATCTCTAGAGCACACAAAAATTCCGAAGACATGCACAGAGGTTTTGTGATTTATGTTTCCGCGACGAAAACTTAGACTAGACTATAAATTTGCAGTTGGTCCTCGGTAACTAAAGTAGCGAATATTAGCGTAAAATGAATGATGCACATTAACGTTGGTATTTGTTCTTTTTATTCGGTACTTTTCCCACTATTGATTAAAACCTATAATGTCTTTGAAATCCACAGATATACAAGGAAATGTTACAAAAAGTAATAAATATAGTTTAATAAAAATCAAAAAGACCTTTTATACAGACAATACTTAGATATCAACTCTACCAGATACATATACAAAACTAAACTAGCTGCTTTTCTATGCAGAAGGTATTCAACGTACCCAAGATAAGGATGAACAGCATGAGGATCTTGAAAACGGTAAGAGACACGAAGGCGATTAAATTGCTGAAAAGTTGTATAATTTAGGGCATATTCGCATGTAGTTTGCAAAAGTTCATTATGTTTATAGTTTCCTAGATTTAAAACAAAATGCGATTTTTGGGTTTTTCGTTTTTCGTAAGTCCTCCCTATTTTAAAAACTAAAGGTACTTCTTCATTGTCACTTTTGAATTCTATTAGATGGCGTTTCCAAATTGTTTATTCGACGTTTCGTCTCTGAGAAACCATCATCTACTTTTTTATATCACCGCAACCAACGAAGCACTCTGTATTTGATGGTATTTATTATTACAAATTGAACCATGTATTACACATTATGATTGTAAAGCTAATGTTTAGGAAAAATTCAGATTAATATTAGTATTTGATAATATTTTTTATGTACAAATTTAACAACGCCAATTTTTTAAACCTATTTAATTAAAGTTAAATAATTACAATAACTGTTCAAATATGTTACCGTTATTTTCTAGACACAGCTAAGCACTCTTTACTAAGACTTTAAAACACGGTCTAGCGTTTCTGGCAAAATTGTATTAACCTCTGTCATAACCGATACTAACAACTGCTCTTCCTTTGAAAACTCCCATCATACACTTGGTTTTTCAGGTAACCCCACAGAAAAAATCCAACGGACTTAAATCAGGTGATAGTCGTGTACATTTCTTGAGTTATGTGCTGGGGTACCATCTTGTTGAAACCAACAGTTGTTAACAAGTGTTAGAGGTAATTCATCCAAGACATTTTAGCAAGTTCAGATATCGTTCGGCATTTAAATTGTTGTGGTAAATAAAAGGTCCTACTAATCTTCGTCCCAAAATGCTCATCTACACATTAAACTCAAATCTATGTTGATGTCTTGATTCTTTTTTAAATAAGGATTTTGCTTTACCCAATAATGTTTGTTACTTCGGTTGAGATTTTCATTGTTGGTTATAATGCTTTCATCAGACCAAATTATTTTAAAAGTAAAAATTTAGATCTTCGTCACATTTTTTAGTATACCATTCTGCTCGCCGCTCCTGATCATCTGGTGTTAGACCCTGGCAAACTCGAAATTTATATGGATGAAACGTATTCTTACTTAAAATGAATTGTGCTGTAGAATTAGCTATACCAGTACGATGTTCAGTTTCTCTTGTCGATATTTGAGGGTTTTCAAACAACGGCTTGTAAAACCGTATTAGCTATTACGTCATCAGATGGGATAGAGCAGGTATTCTTTCAAATTAGATTCCAAACGTCTAAAAATGGTTGCCTTCGTTCAGGATATTTATCCAAATACATCAAATCGGTAACTACACAGTTTCTGTGGGACAAGATGTAGCATGTCAACATATCGAACTTTTCTTCGTTTGTAAATAAACAAAACCAAAAAAAAACCCACAAAGTAATGGTAATAACAACAACTTAAAATACGTACAATTCAAATAACAACAATGATCTCAAGACAATAAAACTAAGTTAAACAGTTTTCAACAAAATGTTGAAACAAGTTTTATTTTATCAATGCCTTCTAACATTAACTGATATATGAAAATGCAAAAATGAAAATCCGAATTTTTCAGCTTCAAGACCATATTGTGTAATACATGGTTAAATTCCTAATAAAAAAAAATATCGAGCACAGGGTATTTCGTTGGTTGCGGCGGTATAAAAAAATAATAATAAAATAAATAATAAAAAAATTTGAAAGCGTCATCTTTTTAAAATCCTTTAAAATAAATGAAGGAATTACGAAAAAAGAGAAACCCAAAAATCGCATTTTGTTTTAAATCTCGGAAACGATAAACAATAATGAACTTTTGCAAACTACATGTTAACATACCCTAAATTATACAACTTTTCTCTAATTGACCGTCTCCGTATCTCTTACCGTTTTCAAGAACCCCGTGCTGTTCATCCTTATCTTGGGTACGTTGTATACCTTACTGACTTAACATTACAGTAACATTTTTATTTTGAAAAACACACTGTATGTTCATATTTTCCTGTTTGTACCTTATCTCATACAGAGTGTTTCAAAAAAACATGGTGTGCTTGCTAGGACAGGTAGAATAGTCAAAAATAAGAGGGTTATTATAAGTTTTTGTTACGAACGAATACGTTCAAAGGTAAATATGTTATTAAAAATTATTATTAATTTTATTAAATACATAAATAAAAAGTTTACCTCGAGTAGGATTTGAGCTTACGACCTGTACTTTGCTATAGTACCGTGCTAACCAACTGCGCCATCAAGGTTCAAGCCCCAATCGATGTAAATTTTGTCTTTATGTATGTAGAACTGAAGTAAATTCTAAGTATAATGAGATTACTATCAAATTACTTATATTAATGGAATTTGAGCCTGCAATATCGCAAGGATTCACACATACCAAAGCAACTTGACTAATATTAAATTATTATAAGTTTTTCTTATGAACCAATAAGTTGATGTATTTAATAAAATTAATAACAATTTTTAAAAATAAGTGGGGTTTGCTCAGTAAAAACTATTTCTAACTGCCTCTGTTTTCGAGATACAGAGTGTTAAAGAATATTATTTTATACACATTTTTGACAATTAATTGAAAACTACTGGCACCATTGTAATGAAATTTGTTAGGAATGTTTTGCTAAAGCTGGCACATCCAAACACTCCATTGTTATATCTGACACTCAAAAAGGGAGCTAGTTACATGATTAATGGAGAGTACTTGTAATGGTAACTTTTTTGAGATTATGTTTTTAGGTCGAAATTTTTAATAAAATTATTCTCCATTCAGTTTTACACCAAAAAGGTATTCGATATTGTATACCGTTTTCCAAATATTTGGATTTAAAAATGATGGGACAATTCGTAATGTTAGTCAAAAATTTTTATACAAAATAATTTTTATTAAAAAAACATGAAACATTAGACTTATTAAATTAACAACACAATGAAATTAAAATTCGTTGGATTCGGAAAAAATTAATTGTCAAAAATGTGTATAAAATAATATGCTTCAACACTCTGTATCTCGAATAATTATAATCCAGGAATAATTTTTACTGAGCAAACCCCACTTATTTTTGTCTATTCTACCTGTCCTAGCAAGCACGCCATGTTTTTTTTTCAAACACCCTGTATGTCGGCAGCAACAGGAAACTTTTTATTTTTAAATGCAAAGAACATAGGTGCTTATTACATATGAAAGCTCTGGGGATTCTGAATTCAACACACTTAAAACTTTCAAAATCGATTCATGCTAACGGTTTTTATGACAGAAAATGTAAAACAAGCAATTTATATGATCTTTTTTTAATTAAACCCTTTATTTTAACATTTTTTAAATTTCACTGTACAAAACTTGGTACAAAATAAACTTTCTCGCAAATACAATAAATAAGTAAATTAACATCTTCAATAAACATAATTTTATCCGGTACAAAAGTGCAAAACAAATAATAATAATATAATATAGTTAAAGTCAATTTTAACAGAAAAGAATACTATAAACTAAACACAATTTGAACAACGCGAAAAACAATAACATAAATTCAATTCACTAAACACAAATTTTCAAGGTAAAAACTGTTCGAATTGCTTGCCATTAACTTTTTGACAATATCCGATTCTGTTTGCGAATTCTTACATCACTTTGGCAATAACATTTTTGTTTATACCTCGAATGTAATCAGTTTTTCGATTTTTTAAAATGTCAATATTTTCAGGCATGTCAACGTAAATTTTTAATTTAAAACACTCGATTATGGTCCACTGACTGTTGAAAACCAACAACGTTGTTTGGTATATTCGGATTTCCATTATTTGAAAAAAGTGCAGGAATCGAATAGTTTGCGTGTGGGCCTCAACTATCCAACGCGAATTTTCGGTACTCCTACACCTTCAATTCATAAAAACAGATTTTATTATTTTTACGTATTTAAAAGAAAATAATTTTTATTGTACAAAAAACAATTTAGCTTAACTGCTATTCTGGCTATTAGAAGTTCCATTTAGACAAAATGTGGCTTTATCAATAAATAACATTTTTATGAACATTAGGTACCGTTTGCGTTATTTTTTCGCAAAATTATAATCTGCGTTCACAATCGTCAGGGTAAATCTCTTTCACTAATTTAAGTTTATAAGGATAATAGTTATTGTTCTTCAAAATTATAACTACTGGCCACTCCTTTGTTATTAGCTGTTTTGCAAGTGATACCATGTGGATTTTCTTTACGTTCAATAGCATATCAATTTGTCCATTTTCATTCAGCTTGGAACAGCCGGGTTTTGGAACATTGCTCGTAAGTCTTGTTTCTCTAATTTTTTTTTAAATCCTACTTACAGTCTCACGACTAATATGTTTGTCAGGATATTTAGCACTAAATAAATCGCGAGCTTTTTGTTGCGTTCTTTGCTTGTCGCCGTATCCAATAAAAATAGATATTGTTATGCGTTGAGTTCCAGTTAAAAGCAACATAATTAAATTAATGAAATTGTATGCAGGGTATGCCACGACGAGCTTAGTCGATAGGTATATGGAAAACTGCTCAAATTATTTGTTTGAAAATTTGTATAGGCGGGTTATTTAAAGAATCTAGTTTAACTAAAATATGCTCAGTTTCATGCAGCTTCCGGTTATACCGAAGTAGACCCTAACTCTGTCATTTTAGTTGGAATGTACCTATTTTTATTATATTTCTAAAATCTACGTTAAAGGGCATTGCTGGATAAGAATATGAAAAGTCCCCCTTCCTGAATATACCTTTGACATAGATCATTCAACTCGGTATCAACAGGAGATCGATTGACCCAAGTTTTAGTTCTCAAGGTCGCCGCTAGAGGGCGCAATGGTCAAAAACCGGTTATTGTGTATTTTAACGATTTCTCGATTTTTCGATGCGCTTTGCGGCATTCAATTGATCTCAGAAGCGTGCATCAATTCAATTTTTTTTCGATTTTCGGAGCATAAAACTGATTCTTGGCGCCCATTTCAAATTTTTCGAGCCCTGTGTAGCCCACGTGTTAAAGGGGTGGCGAAAAAAATAAAAATTTTTTTTCAGCTATTTTAATGTTCTTTTTGATGGTGCATCGCAAAAGTTATTTTAGGTGGTATAAAAATTGCAACAAGTAGAATTTGTTGAACGATTTTATTGAAATTTTCGTCAACGATGTCTTTTATTAGAACAAACAAACGATTAAAATTTGAATAAAATCTAGCTAGTAGTTTTTTTGTTTTTTTTTTCCTTTACACTTGGTAACAATATTTTTGATGAAATAAACCAATCAGTGTGTAATTAACCGTCAATTTTGTAAATTGTTTGTTCACAATTTCGTTCTGAACTTGGGAACAAAGCCAAGAGTACGTGAACATCAACATTTTTCCCAATTGACTGATTTTGAACGTGGCAGTATTATTGGCATGAGAGAGGCAGGACTTTCGCTAAGACAAATTGCTCGTCGTGTAAACCGAAATGTTACAACGGTATTGAGATGTTGGTCCAAATGGTACAAGGAAGGGGTGCAACAACGTCGCCCTGGATCTGGACGTCCCCGCAGTACTACAGATCGCGAAGAACGTCGCTTAAAACTTTTGGCCACAAGAGACAGATTTTCAAGAGCTCGATCGATTGCAAATGATTGGATGAGAGGTATAGGACCCAGAATGTCAATGCCATCTGTGTATCGCCCGATAAGGTCTTATGGGCTGCGTTCACACGCGCACACGCACACACGTATACACGCACACACGCACACACGCACACACGCACAAACGCACACACGCACACACGCACACACGCACACGCGACACACGCACACACGCACACGCACACACGACACACGCACACACGCACACACGCACACACGCACACACGACACACGCACACGCACACACGACACGACACACGCACACACGCACACACGCACACACGCACACGCACGCAGCACACGCCACACGACACACGACACACGCACACACGAACACACGCACATACGCACACACGCACACGCCACACGCACACACGCACACACGCACACACGCACACACGCACACGCACACACGCACACACGCACACGCACACGCAACGCCACACGCGCACACGCGACACGCACCGCGCACCACGCACGCCACGCGCACACGCACACACGACACACGCACACCACACACACACGCACAGCACACACGCACACGCACCACGCCACACGCACACGCACACACGCACACACGACCACACACACGCACAACGCACACACGACACACGCACACGCACACGCACACGCACACACGCACACACGCACACACGCACGCACCACACGCACACACGCACACGCACACGCACACACGCACACGCACACACGCACCACACGACACACGCACACGCACACGCACGACACGCACACACACGCACACACGCACACCACACACGCACACACGCACACACGCACACACGCACACGACACACACACACGCACACACGCACACACGCACACACGCACACGCCACACGCACAACGCACACACGCACACGCACACACGACACACGCACACACGCACACACGCACACACGCACACACGCACACGCACACACGCACACACGCACACACGCACACACGCACAGCACACGCACACACGCACACAGCACACACGCACGCACACGCACAACGCACAGCACCACGCACACACGCACACACGCGCACACACGCACACGCACACACGCACACACGCACACCACGCACACACGCACACACGCACCACGCACACGCACACACAGCACACGCACCACGCACACGCACCACGCACACACGCACAGCACAGCACCACGCACACACGCACACACGACACGACACGCACACGCACACGCACACACGCACACACACCACGCACACGCACAGCACACACGCACACACGCACACCGCACACCACGCGCACACACGCACACACGCACACACGCACACACGCACACCACACGCACCACGCACACGCACACACGCACACGCACACGCACTCACGCACACACGCACACTCGCACACACGCACACACGCACACACGCACACGCACACACGCACAGACGCACACACGCACACGCAGCACACGCGCACGCGCGCACGCGCACCACACACACGCACACACGCACACGCACACACGCACACACACAGATATATATATATATATATATATATATATATATATATATATATATATATATATATATATATAATATTGTACTTAAAGATAACAACCATAATTTAAAATAACACAGTGTCCCGCACTAAGGTTTGACCGACTTAATACATAAATAATACCAAAGATACAACCGGTACTGACATAATGCTTTGAGTTTCTGCTAATGTACACGTTAGCGTAAATAGTAGAGAATAAAATAGTACCAAAGATGGATGCTGAATGCTAACACAACACTGGGTATTTTATGTAAAAATTGAGTAATAATTATTCTAAAATTTTGTTATTTGTAGATGATGTAGAGCTCCCTGCTAAAGGCAGCGTATATCGTGTGATAGGTTCGAAAGCAGTACAGTGATTGTTAGTACACACGACAATGGAATAGTCTAACCTGGTGTACACGAATACTTGAGCATTAATTAGTACAGCTTAGATTCCATCATCGTAATCTGTAGTGATAATGTAAAAGTACTTGAAGCATAGCTTCCAGTCATTTACATGTAGTCCCAGTTAAGAGAACATCGTATCAAAACCAAAAGCGAGCAGAAAAGGCACATGACGTATAATCTCAACACACCAATAAAGAAGCTAGAAAGAAGGTAAGTGATAGCAATTTATTCATATAACGTTGTTTTATTGCAGTAGATCAAAGACACAGACAGACGCGGACGCGGACACGGACACGGATACAGACACGGACACGAACACGGACACGGACACGTGTATGGGCGTTTGGTAAATAGTATTTACTACTTGTTTGATTTTGATTTTGATCAAATTTATACTTTTATCCTGAATCCCGTTAAAAGACAGGAATTAGATTAAATTTGCATTTCTTATTGGTACATGGAATATTTATACAAGATTTATTTTCAGTTTTTTCTGATGTGGAAACAAGATAATAACCCAGTTATTATTTATTTTATATTATATGCGTGGCAAATTCCCATATGATTAATTATTTGAACGAGAATTTGCTTAATCTTATTATAGGTGTTATTAAAGTGTATATTTTGATCATTTTCAAATTCTCATAAACTCATAGCATCGTTAATTTACCACTACTGAGGACGAAACGTTATCGAAACGTATAGACTTATATAAAATATAAATATAACAATACACCATTTTGAGACCCAAAAGATACTGTAGGGATAGTGAAAGTGTGCGAGTGCGTGTGATTGTGCGTGTTCACATGCATGTTTGGATGAGTGTGCTCGGATATGTGTACTTGGACGTGTGTGCTTGGATGTGTGTGTTTGGGTGTTTGTGGGTGTGTAAGTGTGTGAGTTTTTTGGTGTGTTGATGTATGGGTAAACGCTGTGTGGGTGTGTGTGCACATCTGACATGAAGTTTTAAACGCCTATCTGGCATAGATTATTGTTTTTACAATGTTGCATTTTTTCATTATGAACGTATTAAAAATAGGTCGCATAATTATCCTAAAAAATTATTATTCAGATTATTCCATTTCCTATAATTTCCGCTTTGTAGGTTCGAAGATCGTGTGTTGTTCCTCACCAGATCTTTTAGTATTACACACGAATTTATTATTAAATTTTATATCTCTTTCTGCCATAAATATTCGTTAGCGAATTTTATGTGTAGAAAATCGTACAATTACGGTGCAATATATTGTATTCACTGATTTTTTGCTAATTCTATGACATGTAATCCTTATCGAAATATAAGCTCATTTTTACTGTAAACTAACCATTTTCCAATTGTTTTCATTAGTTTCTCCTTTAATTCCGAGCAAACGAGTATATTATCAAGCCAAATGTATTGTTTAGGATGGTTCAAATACTTAACCTGTTTGGCATTATCATAACATAACACAACATAACATAACCTTCACCTACCCTTGCGGGGTAGGCAAAACAATCCCTGCCTCTTATTTATTTTTTATTCACAATCTTTCTCTATGCTTTACTATCTCCGCATACCTTCCTAGCTTCCGCAAGATTCATACATTGTCGCTGACATATCCTTTTATTTTTAAAACTCCTTATCTTTCTTTCTTGTATAATACATTATACTGCATTCAGCAAAGTTTAACGCGGCCTACAAGGCCCGGCCTTACCTCTAATCTCACCCACATATATTTGCTTCGTTAATTTTTCGTTGTCCATTCTGTCAATGTGACCAAACCTATCCATCATCGTCCTTTCCTCGCCACACTCTTTCATTATACACTCATTCTTTATCTTATCCCTTCTCGTTTTACCACATGCACTTCTCAAAAATCCCATACCCACTTCAGTGAATTGATTTCTAGTTGATTATTAGCATTCCTTTTTTAAATTTAAAATTGTTTTGAATATGTTGCTCAATAAGTATCTCTAACATTCGCAATAACTTAAACATCACGATTAACAAAATCCTTATCACTTAATTTTCTGCACACATTTTCTTCCGCGATTCCTTTGGAGGCGATATTTGTACTGCGAATTGGAATATTTGCTCTATATACAAATACGCTATTTTTATATTACCATATAAAAATACGCGCGTGGTACACGTCTTGTTTGGTTATCCTCATTTTGTATACGTGTTCGCAGAACAACCGCCTTTGGATCCAAAAGGATGGCCTTTCACAAACTTTGTCCCCAAAAAAACAATAGTACTGAAAACAGTACAAACTTAGCGCTTAATCCATATTATAACTTTATCTTTCTGCATTTGTCTCTGTCTCGGCCTACTAAGGGAAAAGTGTGATGACATAAAACTAAAACTGCCGACCACTACCTTAGGACAGAGTAGAGAAATAAAATTTTGTTTCCATTTTGAAACATTACCAAATTTGCATTTTGCATGACTCTACAAGCCAAACTTCGTCTTTTGTCAAACCAAAGTATTCTTAGTTCAATATGCTAATATCAGTAAACAATACGAAATCAATGACAATAGCAAAAGACCATTAGAAGTAAGCAGGCAGTTCATGAATAAACAATAACTCAGAACACATATTGCGCTTAAATATTAAAAGCTATATAAAGAAAACTGACTTTTAGGGCTTATTTGATTACCTATAATGAAAGGCTCTTTGCTCTATTCGGGTGTTCGAACACATCGTGATGCGTTTACATACAACAGATTTTTAATAGAGAACACTTACTTAAAATTGAATCACCTTTCAAAAAAAAATGCTTACAACTTTTGCTATAAAGTTGACAGTTTTTCAGATATTTAGAAACAACCGTGTGGACCATATTAACCTTTTAAAGCTTATTTATTACCCTACAAAAAGTTTCGTGAAAAATCATCTAAAATTTATAATATGACCTGTAATAAAGGTCTCTTCGCAATATTCAATAAAATTAACAGTTTTCGAGATATTCATAAAATGCACATTATCTCCCTCTTTAAGTTACCTTTAATAACCTAATTTTGATAAATTGAGAGATTTTAAATGTGTACTCTAAATACAGCATTTAATTAAAATCGGTTACCTATTTTATAAGTCGTAGCTGCACACACACGTAAAATCCCCAGTTTAGTAACTTACTACCTCCAATCAAATAACCTAGATCTTAATACATGTAGACCCAATTAAGACACACCGTGTACGTAGTCTACAACTATGTTTGACAGTACAAATATAGTAGTAACGTAAAAAGTCAGATGAAGTTCAAAATAAGTAGATGCCGCTTGATGTATTTATTATAGCTGCCAAGCCATTTATTTTCTACGTTTCTTGCTGTTCAAGTAAATGTCAAATAAATTTTCTGAACGAAAACGGCTTTTTATCTTTTGCAGTTTTAATCAACTACTGAAAAAACCTCACTTATAGGAAAATTAATGTTTTCTTTAATAAAGAAATAAACAGTTTTCCGCTTGGGTGTGTTGTAAAGTCTGAGGTAAAGTTCCCAACTTCCTAGCTCAATTTCATTAAACCTTTTCAGGATTATAAAGAACGTATAATCCCCTTGGTCCATTTATTTGTTCTATTCGTACCAGTATCACTATATTTATAAACCAAAATGTAATATGAGATATTTCAACGTTTGTCAGTACAATTAGAAAACTGATATATGGACTTGATGTTTATAATTAAAACGACTGAACAAACGATTATAATTAAAAATAAATGTCATTGTTTCTTCAATACTTACACAACATGAATGAACTTATGTAAACAGTCCTTTATTAAAAGCGTTTAATAATGCAGTAAATTACCTTTATTAAAAAGTGATCCTATAGAATTTTGTTCAGATTTACCATTACAAAGTGAAATTTACGTAACAGTAACACACGATTATTTATCATTTATTTTTAAAACGTATTTCATGTTACACGTGTTCCATTAACCTTACCAGGGTTCATATTCCTTGCGAAATTCAGACGCATAAAAAATATACCACATTGTAGTGAAGTGCCATAATAACTTGTAGATTATAAAATTTTCAACGCTTAATAGGAAAAAGAGAAAAATAGATGTATGATAAAAAGTATGTTTGTGTACAAACACAATGTGGTCCTTCAATGTGGGTTAATAGGCCAGTCACATAGTACAATAAAGTCACAAACTAACAGCTAGTTCTGATCTTTTAATATGTTGTCAAGACGACTACCAGTAGTGTATATCCAAGTTTGCAGCTTCGAAACACCTGTGCTAAGTTCGTAGCACTCCAAAACCGCATTTTTTTTTGTTTTTTCACTATAACTTCTAAGCTATGCGTTTTTAATAAAACGTGTTATTTAGGTCTTTAATGTTTAAGTTTTGAAACCAGCACCAGCTCTGTAGGTACAATAGTTACCAAGATACAGCCCTCAAAAATTGGGAATTTTTCCAAAAAAGTGAAATGTTAAGAGTTGGTCAACTATCGACCCCGTAATCGGGGAAAATACTCATTTTACGGGTAAAGTCATAGGGGGGGATGCAGTGAATATAGTTAGTTTTAATTTCAGCACAAAACGACGTCTGTAGGCCCGATAGTTTCCTCACAATGCTAATAACTCAAAGAAATGGGAAAACTGCAATTTTGGCAAATTTGCTCTGTTAAGTTCTCATGACGGTTTGAGGGTAGTTTGAAAGGAAACCCCTTTCTTGCACCCGCATGATATCTTTTTCGGAAGGGAGGGGTGCCACTTCGTGTATCATGGTTATTTGAATGAGTCCCTGATCTTCCTTCTTCATTGAGTGGCATCTTTTTCTACCCCCAATCACATCTGAACTTATTGGTAAGTTCGGTAGGCATAGAAGGGTATCTCCAATGTAGCCTCCTCCATACAGAGCTACTAGGAACTTCGCTCCGGCATCTGAGGTGGCTCGGTGGATTGAAGTAGGTTGGAGGAACACTTCAGCTGTGGTGATGAGTTGAGGGTATTTCTGGATGGCGTTCCACAGTTTAACCTCCTCATACCCGAAAAGGGCAGTGGTGATGTTGCACTCAGTGAAGGCGTGGAGAAAATTAATACAATAAAACAAAGCATGGATACTATACTCTCGTAGAGAAGTTTATTACGATAGCCTAGCTTGGTAACGAAATGCAACTGAAGCATCAGCAGTGTAACATTTAAAAATTCACAGAAAATATAAATGCAAAGAGAAAAGTCATGATATTGGTATGAAACTGTTCACAAAAAAAATTACTGTTTTTTAACGAATCGTCAAATTTTTTTTCCAAATATTGCATTTTATGGCTAAAAAACTGGTTTTTGGGCTCCATTTTCCAATATGATGACCATAGCACAACTTTTGATTTAAAATGATTACACTATTAGTCAAATAACCCTCAAACCGCCGTGAGCAACAAAGCAAATTTGCGAAAAATGCAATTTTTCCATTTTTTTTTATTAGCATTGTGAGGAAACTGTGGGGCCTACGGACGTAATTCTGTGCTTAAATTAAAGCTAATTACATTCGCTGCAACATCTACTTCTATGATTTTACCAGTAAAATGAGTATTTTCACCAATTTCGGGGTCGAAAGTTGACCAACTCTTAACATTTCACCTTTTTGGAAAAAATTGTCAATCTTTTGAGGGCTGTATTTTGATAACTGTTGTATCTACAGAGGTGGTCCTGATCTCACATTTTAGAAAATATAACCTACTTTAAAAACCTAAATGAGACGTTTTATGAAAAAACGCGTTGTTTAGGAGTGACCGTGAAAAAACAAAAAAAAAAACAAAAATTACGCGGTTTTACGAGTGTTACGAAGTTAGCACAGGGCTTTCGAAGCTAAAAACCTGGATATACACAACTGGTAGTGGTTCTAACAACACATTAAAAAATCAGAACTACCCGTTAGTTTGCGATTTTAGCGATTTCTAGTGTACTATTTGACTAGCCTATAATATCTACGTATAATGGGTGAGAGATAGATCGTTATCACAATGCATGAATAGAACATGGGCACCTTCTTTTTCACTTTAATTGCTTTTTAATGACTTTCACGAATTCCCTATGAAACGAGACATTGAAATTTCGTGTAATGACTGGTTTTGTCCATGGTCAGCGATCTAGTGGACCTGTGCTAACACGACCTGCTAAGAATTCATGAGCTAATGGATTCAATCCCCGTCACCGTCTACCCTGCACGAGGATTTTTCTGGGGGTTTTCCTCATACATATATACCGGCATGATCACTGCCTATACGCACATCATGTGTGGGTATTTAAGCAAATGCTAGGGTAGTATGTTCCCCTCATAACCCTAACTCCGTACCTACCGATGCTATACTAACCACCCCTTACCCTTAATCCCATCGTGCTTGCATACTTAATGTATGTTGTTGGAAATCGGTAACTGTGGCTGAATGAGCTTGGAAAGCTCAAGCAGCCCGCCCTCCCCATTGAGGAGGGCGTTTTCTTCCTTCCATGGTCATTATCCAAATTTCCTTAATAACTTATCCATCATGGCTTATTCCTGGTTTAGAGTTTAATTACAAATTTGCGGATTTAGATTAATCTGATTTTGGGTTGCATTTCAAGCGGTATATTGGGGTGGCACTTGGTCAGGCGTATCTTTTATCATGAAGTTGACATCTTGACAATAAGCATATGCTAAACCAATTGAACGATATTTTTTTAGGTGTTACTTTCATGTGCCATTATGTTTCCATGTACCTTATTGGTTTTCGGCCATCTTGCTTGTGCCATTATGTTTCTGTGTGTTTTTGCCTTTCGGTCATCTTGTTTGCGGCATCTTGTTTTTGTGTGCCTTTTTGGTTTTTATCCAGTCTGTTCCACCATCTTGCTTCCTTATTTGATTTTCAGTCATCTTGCTTCCATGTGCCTATTTAGATTTCTACCATCTTGTTTCCGTGTGCCTTTTTTCTTTCAGCCATCTTGTTTTGGCCATGAAATTTGTTTGTTTATCTCAGGTCCTTAATAAAGTTAATGAGCAAGACATTATCTAATGTAGATTGTTTCAGATTGATCTGTGTTTCGAGGGTTACATCCGTATCTAAGCCCTTTTGGCAGATGCAGATTGCGGTAGGGGATTGCATCCGTATCTAGGTCCTTTTGACAGAGACAGCTTTCAACTTGCAACCTGCAACTCAGGTGTGCACCCCCTGTCTATCTGAGATCCTTTAGGTGTATATTATCTTATTTCTGTGTGTAAGGTCCGTTTTGCAGAAGCTGATTTCAAATCAACATCTTAGACTTGTATCTTGTTTCTGTTATTAGGATTCTCTGATTGAAACTGGTTCTAGATCAGCATACTGATAAATCTAATAAGGTTCGCTGGTTGATATGAACATCTTGAAACATCTAAGGTCTTTTGGACAGAGGCTAATTTCAAATCCACATCTTCGGCTTGAATGTTAAATTTTGCTTCTATATCTAACATGTTTTGATAGAAATTGGCAAAAATTCTGTTCAAATATTACTTAACGATTAAATAAATGAAAAGTTATTAAATTGTATTATGCGTTTGCATGTAAACGTGTTTATTACTTTTTCGATGGCTTGATATGCATCTTGCTTTTACGTATAAGATCCTTTTTGAAAAGATAAATGTGGTTCAATAGTTACCAATATTTACAATCAAAAAAATTTAATAAGATCCTTCTGACAGAGCTGGTATAAGACCCTTGGTCAGTTCACACCGATTATAGCATATGGTTTCATCAATAGAAAACAAATCAACTACTAGTATGTGCACCTTGAAGATTGTTTTCCCACCTGAGATCTTTTTGATAGAAGGTTATTTTACGCTGAAAACAAACACATTTGCCACGTCTCTAACCTACCACGTCACATAAAATTGGAGGAAGTGAGTTAGCTCGACTAGTAACCCAGTCAAACGGTCCTGAGACCGCACAGCACTTGGATAGCGTGGGTGTTCTGAAGCGTTGATAAAAAGTAAATGGGTAGTTAGGTTAGTTAGAAAGCAAGAACAAAAATTGTAGATAGAAAGCTAGGGAGAACAGACAAGAAACAGGCGCCACAAGCTTTAAAGAACACACATTATTACCTCTTAAGAGAGAGGGACCCTGTAAACCTTGAAGCAGGGAAGCAAAAGGAATAATATATAAACGACAGTTCCCTCAGAAAGCACTATTTATTGATAAATTTCCCAACAATGAATGATATGTGTCTATACATTTAACCACAACACGAAGACTAAACAGTGGATATAACTTACTCTTATCTTTATTATAAGGAGACGTTGATTACGTTTCCAAAGGCTAGGTAATTCATGCATGCACACCGAACATGCATTTATTTCCCCTAAAGCAAACCTAAGCATAACCTTATCCTAATATCACGATATGAAACACAATATTAATACCGACGAGGGCAAGACGCCAGATTTCACTTATACTAACCTCAACTTATAAATTTATAAGAAACAACAAAAGAACGTAATATCTCTCTGGTCCATTGAAAGAACTTACAGACGTAAACCTGAAAAGGATATATATATATATATATATATATATATATATATATATATATATATATATATATATACCAGTATATTTATTAAATTTTATTAATTTTATTAAATACATAATAAATTTTATATTGAACCTACTGTATTTTAAGTCGCAACCAACTGCGCCACCAAGGTTCAAGCCCCAATCGATGTAAATTTTGTTTTTGTGTATGTATTTTACTATATTTAGAATTTACATCAGTTCTACATACATAAAGACTTGGTGGCGCAGTTGGTTAGCGCGGTACTCTAGCAAAGTACAGGTCGTAGGTTCGAATCCTACTGAGGTAAACTTTTTATTTATGTATGTAATAAAATTAATAATAATTTTAATTACATATTTACCTTTGAACTTATTCGTTCATAACAAAAACTTATAATAACAGTAATATTTTAATTCAGAAAGGTAACGATCCAACTTGCCTTTCGTTTCCCATGGCCATCCCAAACTCTTGTTGGTAGAATTTGTCTTCTACCTGGAAATATGTAGTTCTAATGCATATTGTCAGAAGTTCCATTATTGTGATTACCGAAAGTTTCGTGCGTTCGTCTAACATTTCATACCTTTCCAGCTTGTTCCTTACGATAATGCCTTATCTTTGAGCACATTTGTGAATAGGCTCACAATGTCGGGGCTTACTAGTATTTCTTCGTGGTTTGTTTGGAAGTTTCCGATAGTCTCCACGAAGTGCTGCGTATTCTTGTCCGTAGGCTCGGTTTTTCCTGGTAAGAGTGTGATGATGCCTAGCCGATAGTGTGCTAATAGGTGAGAAGGTGAATTTCTCGAGCTCACAATTGGTCTCAGAGGAATTCCTTGCTTATGAATCCTTTGGTAGGTCGTACAGATGCGTAGGGTTGCTGTAGTGTGGGGTAAGTCTAGTTCTCTGGTAATCGGAGAACCGCCCTTATGTTTTGCCAGCTGCAGGTATATCCGTCTTTCGGTTGATGGTGTGGGGTCTTTGGTATTAGTTTGTACTCGCCCCGTCTAGTAGTTCTTGGAACTTACAATTGTAAGATACCCATTACCACAGTCGCGTTTCTTTTGTCTGCCGGGAGAATTTTGATCGTTGGGTCATTCTTAAGGAAATGACCGCTGTCCCTTCTAGGTTAGAGAGGTTAGGTTTAGTTCGCCTAGATGAATCTAAAACTGATCTATCCTTACTTCTATATTCTTCGGCTCCTTCAGGATCTAATTTCATAGCTGTTTCTTCGATTTCGGTCATTAAATCTACTTTCGGAATATACCTCGGTGTTATCGCATAGTTCAAGCCTTTGTCCGAACCTTCATTTCGTTTTCGTTCAACTGTCTACATATATATATATATATATATATATATATATATATATATATATATATATATATATATATATATATATATATATATATATATATATATATATATATATATATATATATATATATAGGTTTGAAAGTAAACTCAGCAATACAATGTTTATTAGTGCATGCGATAATGGAATAATCTGACCTAGTGTTGAACGAATACTTGAACCTTATTTAGCACAGTTTAAATTCCATCATCAGTTAAGAAAACATCGTTGCTAAACCAAAAGCGAGACGAGAAGGTACATGAGGTATAATCTTAACACCAATAAAGAAAAGCTGGAAAGAAGGTAAGGATATAATACCAATTTATTCATGTAACGTTTTACCTCTGTAGATCAAAGAGGAGCTCTATGTGACGATTTAACACGATGGGGTTCAATTATAATTCTTTACGAAACAATATTGAATTATCGTATATTAAGCCTGAAAGTGAGATTCTAATTACAACGAAGCTGAAAGAAGCAGAGGAAACTCTCCAAATTGTGTGTGCAAGTAATATTTTCTTATATCCGCATAAATAGCGATTATACTATTTTCCGAAGTAAAGAAATATTATATATGAAAATTTCCCTATAAGAGTGAGAAGTAACATCGACGAAATAGCAAAAATAGAGATTTTCTCAAAAGGGAAGAAATTTTTCAACCCAAAATGTTCTGATCAAAAATCATTGTTGTCAAAATTTATATGTATCTCAATAAAGAATTTTTAATAATATGTAAATTATTTAATGGCACCACCATCTAGTGGTGATTCAGCAAAGTAACAGATATCTGTAAAATGTATCAATCTGAAACTAACCAGAACCCACGTACATCCTATAGATGGTACTAATAGGTTTATGTAGAACTTGTATGAAGTAGAAAAGTACGTACGGTAATAAATTATGATTTGTAACGTAAATGGCAAAGGCAGTAAATGCAGAAAATTGCCATTATGGTTGAGAAATAACAATCCTAAATATTCAATCTACGGATAAGTTTTTTTTTATTTTTAGAACAGTAAACAAAGGAAATTATGAAGTCGATACGAAGAGATCCGATATCGATTTTTACACGTTACACATTAAAGCAATATTCTGTTGATGAGCGCTGCTACGGCATTTTACATCTTAGGTCCTTTTGACAGAATACATAATCTAATTTAAGTAATACATTTGGCTGGATTGGATCTCTATTCTTACAGCTTATTTCAGCATCGTAAAAAATAAACAACTGTTGAAACAGATTTCAACAGCAAAGATTGTCCATCTCTCTCACTACCTCTTAAGGGACCAATTAGTTGTCTCTCTTGGATCATAAGGATGTGTTGTGTAATAAGAATGTTACATCCATTACTTCTGCTGTTATGTTATTTGAGCAGATAACTGTTAAAATCATTTGGTTATTGCTACTTCTATTATTTAGCGTTTTCTTAAACATACTATCTCGCTAAATTAAATAAATTAGTCTTATTGATACGGTCGATGGTCAGTCGTACCGTACTTAACGTGCACTTTCACGATTGAGAAGCACTTGCATTACGGTTGGGAATGTCAAGTTACAAAGCTCAATTGGAACGTTTTCTTTCCTTTCTTTTAAAACTGGTGGCAGATCACGTCATTTTAATCCTTGAGCAATATCAAATATTTTCTGGATCTAACTAATCCATCGACTAGGCTCGGTTTTATATTTATTCCCCATTATTTGGAGTGAATAATTGTTATTAGTTGTTTCTTTCGCTCAGGCGGATTTAAGGCTAAAATGCCAAGTGAGCCATGCTTTTTTTTCTGTTATGAAACGTTCTTTACTTTTTTAGCCATCAACACAACTTATCTCATTATAATTGGTAACTTTAAGACAAATACATACATTCTGACTAGAAAATTCTCACCAATTTGGTTTATGAACGTAATCGTTATATGTAAGCTTTCGTTATAGGAACGAAAAATATAATTTTCATTGGATTTAAACTAACTTCGAGTACCGAAACACACACATTGATTGTCTCCGAACCGTTTCTTTCGAAATTTTACTATGTTTGAATTGGTATTAAGATAAGGTTGTCATACCTCGTTAAAGTAAGATTTATTCTAATGCTTGTTTATGTAATAAATTACAGAGGTTTCTACTTGGGGATGGGGTGAGTCCAACAACCATAAACAAATTTATCCGGGTGGTCCGATAACTATAAACACAATTCCACAAACTTTTGAACTACTTGTTAATTTTGTAAAGTGCTACATTGACTGGAAATCGCATCACGCCGGTACCTCCTGGTACCATTCTGGATAGCCCGAAGATTTATAATCAAATCAGACGACGCGAAGATTCAAAGCTAAGTCAAAAATCATCTTTACGCTTATGTGAATACGCATTTTAATGCTTTATCTGGTTGTGAATACAAATAGACCTGAATTTATAATAATGTGCAGCTCTACCTACGGTACTTCTAATGTAGAAGTATTTGCCTATCTGTTAAGAGATAGCAATTACTAACTGCTCAATTTTATTTTAGGCGAAATACTTTACACTGTACAATATGTATAGATGTCTTGCGGGCGGGTTATACAGTAAGAAAGACTAGCAATTTTTATTTCATTCTTGTTCTAAAAGCTGTCTTTACCAAATACATAACTATTTAGCTTTTGGTTATCTGAGGGGAATAATTAGACATTTACTTTTTTTTTATTCCATTCAATGATTTATCATACATGGTTAGTTCTCAAACTTCGTTTAATATATTAAAGTAGGTAATTGGTACATCGAACTATTAACTTATTTGTTCTACGTTTTAATATTAATTTAGACATTTAGTTTTCTTTCGGTTTTTTTTTTATTTCCTTCTCTCCTATCAAATCCTATCAAATCCTAATCAAAGGACAAATACGGCTACCAGAAGTAAATATTCCATCAAGGCAATGCACAAGGAAATTCAGCAGAAGAAACTCGAAAAGCTAATGCAGGACAAGAAAGAACCAACCAACATCAATCGCAAAAACTCTGTCATAATCATCTCTAAACGACAGTCGAACGAGAACGAAATGAAGGTTCTGGACAAAGGCTTGAACTATACGATAACACCGAGGTATATTCGGAAAGTAGATTTAATGAGCGTAACCGAAGAAACAGCTATGAAATTAGATCCTGAAGAAGCCGAAGAATGTAGAAGTAAGGATAGATCACTTAGATTCATCTAGGCGAACTAAACCTAACCTCTCTAACCTAGAAGGAGAGCGGTCATTTCCTTAAGAATGACCCAACGATCAAAATTCTCCCGACAGAGAAAAGAAACGCAACGCGACTGTGGTAATGGATATGGACACTTGCAACAGTAAGATCCAAGAACTACTAGACGGGCGAGTACAAACAAACACTAAAAGACCCCACACCATCAATCGAAAGGCGGATATAACTGACGCTGGCAAAAATAAGGGCAGTTCTCTGATTACCAGAGAACTAGACTTACCCCACACTCCGAATCTGTACCACCTACCAAAGATTTATAAACAAGGAATTCCTCTGAGACCAATTGAGCTCGACAAATTCCACACAATAATGGAACTTCTGACAATATGCATTACAACTACATATTTCCAGGTAGGAGACAAATTCTCCAACAAGATCTTGGGATGGCGATGGGTTCCCACTATCACCCATAGTGAGCAATGTATATGGAAGACTTTGAAGACCAAGCTTAGATATGTGGACGATACTTTCGTAGTTTGGCAACACGGCAAGCGTAAGCTAGAAGAATTCCTAGTTCGTCTAATAGCCGCGCACCCTCCATAAAATTCACAATGAAATTGGAGTTGGAACAAAACTGCAATTCCTGGATGTACTTGACACAGGAATGACAACACTTTCACGGCAGGTGTATACAGAAACCTACCCACACGGGGACGTAGCTACACTGCAACTCCAATCACCACAAAACGTGAAGTTAGGCGGGCAAAATGCTTGTACGATAGAACAAAAACAATATGCTCAAAACAAGAGGACCTGAACAAAGAAAAAGAAGATATCTCTAAAACACTCAAAGAAAATGACTACCTAACCTAAACAGGGAAAGGGTAACCAAAAAGAAGAACCTAAATATACAGCGATAATACCATATATACAAGGTACCTCAGACAAAATACGAAGGATAGGCAAAATACAAGATACGCACTGCCTTCAAATCGACCAGAACGCTCAGGGAATACTAACCAAAACCAAACCATACAATGAAGATCAGAATTCCAAGAATTGTGTATACAACCTACCATGCGAATGCGGCAGAGCATACGTAGGAGAGTTCAGTAGACCACTCAAAGTGAGAACGCAGGAATATAAGAACAACGTCTGCAAGGGCGAAACAGAAAGATCAAGAATCGCCGAACATGTCTGTAACGAAGACCACCGCATCCAATGGGATAACATACAGATAGTGGCAGCGGACGAGAACACAACTCGTCGAAAACTCAAAGAAGCCACATACATCGCAATAGCCGAAAACACAATAAACCAAGCTAGTGTGGAAATGAAACAAACCCATGTGGATTCCAATAATGCGCGAAGAGCTTAATCGCAATACACCTGCGAAATAAGTTACGGCGCAACAAGCGTAATAAACTTCTGCGCAACCACGAAAAGTGTGTACATATATATATATATATATATATATATATATATATATATATATATATATATATATATATATATATATATATATATATAAGTTCTAAAAAATATATATTGTATTACTCAATGGCTTATCGGTAAACGTATCAGGCTAGTTAAGTGCTAAGTTCGAATCTGAGGGTAGTCAAGTGCTTGGGAAAAATCATAATATATGAATTCGACTCAATTGCGCAAACACTCCTGCTCAGGACTAAGCTTGATGACTGAAGCAGAGTCCGCTTCCGAAACGTCGCGCTCAAAAAGCAAAAACTGCGGAAATAAGCCGATCAACTCAACTAGTATCCAAGATAATGCTTCTACTTCTACACGGGCCGTTACAACAAATATGAATACATCGCAGCAGCTAGTATGGAGTGTTGGAGAGTACTACAAAAATAAATATTGCTCATTCATGTCAACTACTGCATCTAACATCATATTTACTGATGAGCGAAGTTTACAAACTCAAGTATGTTTAATCGTCATAACGAACACGTCTGGTCCATTGAATATCATCATGAACATCAAGGACGTCGGCCGCAAGTACGATGCGTTCTAAATGTATGGGTCGGTTTATTTGACAACCCAATCAATGGTCCATAAATTTATGAAGACACTTTGACTGCAGTTGGATACTAATATTTGCCTCAACCGCTTGCATAACATCTGGTTCCGGCAACTGATCATATATAGCAATTATTCCCTCTTAAAGTTATTTCTAATAATGGCGGCATAAGTTGACCGGCACATTCACCGGACCTTTCTCTCTTACACTACTATTTATGAGGAACTATGAAAAATTTTACTAACAAAACTGTATCCCATAATATTACGAAGAAGAGTCATTTGAGGGTAACACAAAATTTAAGGAGACGCATAAGCCTATGTTTAAAGTGGATGATGGTGTCCAGAGGTAGTGTGTGTTGCCCATCAGCCGGTACATAAATCTCACAAAACGTAAAATAGTATGCAGTAACTTCCAAAATTGTAGAGAAAAGCGTAAGGATTCACATCTAATCCAAAAATCACGTATCATAACTATGACCGTTACGACTTCTGGTGCAGTGCAGTATTATTTATTACCTATGTATTATTTACATTTGACGTTTATTACATTTTTACGGTTGCAGTTAATGGTACTGATTTGCATATGGTCCAGATACCTGTTACATTAGGCACGTGTCACATGTGTCGCTATTATATAGTTACAATTGCTATCCATTATGTTTATGTGTAATATCATTAACAATTGAAAAAAATTTAACAAATTTTGGCTCGTACATATACATATGTAGTGTGTGCATGTGCTTGTGGGTGGGTGGGTGTGGTTGATTGTGTGTGTGTGTGTGTGTGTGTGTGTGTGTGTGTGTGTGTGTGTGTGTGTGTTGTGTGTGTGTGGATGTGATGGTAACATCACGATAATTCCAGAACGGTAAGCCGTACGTACTTATAATATCGTATTTAAGCTTTTTCTCATTTCTCCTTGACTGGAGGTTTATTAAGCCATATTCTTGGTTTTTATCAGATATTTTTGAAACAGCTGCGTATTGCAAAGGTATAAAAAAGCAATATATAAATTTTATAGTTATAAATTAACCATTTTCTATGGAATTTGTTATTGAGAAGCGTAATTTATAATTCCTGGTATTCGTTAAAAGTCTTTGAATATCTGAATAACGATCAACTTTATAAGAAAACGTGTAGAGATATTTTTTAAATATAATTGAATTTTATACTTCTTTACTGTATAGAATTATTTGGTACGAAAATGAACTAAATAAGGTTTAAAACGCGTAAACTGTATTTAGGATACTTAAAACATGCGTTCGACTTTGGAATTTTTTTTAAGTTGGAATCTAAACGTGTATCATCGTCTATCTGACATGAAGGTTTAAACTTCTTATCTCACACTAGGCGGATTTTAAGCCATTTATAATATAGATTTAAGATACTACTTACTGTGGCCCCGAATAAAATGCACGGGACACTTTACCTTGATTTCCTAACGAAATCTACATGATTAAATATTCTGTTTTAAAATCGTTTCGAGAATTCCAATTGGTTACTGACATTTGCTTTTATACTACATATTGCGAAGTATACCAATGGTACTTAGAACCAGTGTTATTATAGATTTAATTTTTGTCGTCTTCTCAAGTTCATTTGTCCACAAATTTTGGTAACGTCATAATTAAAACAAAAATGTTTATGCTTCACTTATTTAAAAGATTCAGTAACAGTCTGTATATAAAGTGGACGGGTTAAGGTCGTTTTCTAACTTAAATGAATGATACGGGTCTACAGTGAGTGTAGCTTGAAGCACACGATAGAAAGTGAAAGGTATGCCGGTTGCTCAGATGAGCCAGATGAAGAACACTCGGGTTCGTGATGAAAATTGAATAAATCATACATTTTTGTAAATCCGCAAAATCCGAAAAGAGCAAAGGGTAGTTGATACAAATACAAATACAAATACAAATGTACCACGCACTATTAAGGATACACGAAAAGGGCAAAGTCATAGAGCAAAAATTTTGACACGCGCACATAAGAACACAACATAAATAAAACAAGTAACGTGCTCTAATTGTACAATGAGCACACAAAAATGGTACACAAATGAGTAATCCCAAATCCAGCACAGAAAGGATCGTTTATCTAAAGAAAAACAAATAAATAACTTGAAAAGAAAACACTAACGGTAAGAAATCAGAAGTAACGCTTAAACAAATTGAAATGCTGGTGACTCGCAACAGAATAAATAGTTCTATGTAATTAAAGGGTTAGGTGTAACTAAAACAAAGGGTTATTTTACACTATTAAATGCTACAGATTGGGACGATGTACATATTACATCATGAACACATTTACCTTGGCGCAACCTGGGACTGAGAAACTGCCTGTATGTGATCGATAAATATAAAGAAAGATTATTTTAGTTTATAAAACCTAGTTACAAATTGAAACATGTAGTGTGGATGAATTTCACATTTTTTTTATATTAGTATATTTGGATATCATATGTACGATTTTTAAATTAATTTTAGATTGCCGTAATTTTTATTTGAAAGTTTGTTATCGCTGTTTCGTAAAAAGAATTAGATTTTATTATGGTTTTAGAGAGTTTTAAGAAACATAACATGTGTCGACTTAAATTTATGTTCATTATCGTGTCTGATAGCGAGAAGGTTCGGCCGCCATTAAATATGCCTGCGTACTTTCGAGCGTACCAGCTCATTTATGAATTCAGCTCTTATTGAGGCAATTGTAGAAGACTTATTTAGTACAATAGGATACCTTATTTAAAAACTGAATGTGCGTATCTCAATTATGGTATGAGATTTGTTTTTTCCTGGGAAATGTCCATTATGCAGTTTTAGTATGGAAGATTTTTTAGGTTAAGATGAGGTGATTTTAACGCGGTAAAGGGTTTTTTGTTTTTAGATTCGTTAGTGAGGGTTAGTCTGAGAAGAAAGCTGGTCGGAAGCTTGGTGCAAGTGATGTAGTTTATGGGGCGCGCAAAGCTTACCTACATTCTAACCGGTGTTACCTGAAGATATCGTGAGGGAGTTAACCATTTTCACTGTTTGTGGATTATAGATAGGTTTCGCCACACTGGGGAAATTATTGTATTGTTCGTCGATTAGTAGTAACATTTTCGTTTACATTAGAGAGAAGTATAGTGTTTATTTTAGTGCTTTCTTAGTTTTTGGAGTACATCTAAGCTTTAAGCGGATTGAAATAAGTTGTGTCGTGTAGGGTATTTTGCTGTGCCAAATTATGCTCATTTACTCCATTGTACCCACAGCATGTTCAAAAATAGACAATAAATTGTTGTAAATAAAGTTGCTAATATATTTTGTGTAGATAAATGACAAAGACTTTCGTCTATACAGATTAACGATTGTGTTAATAAACACAGGTGAAGCAGGTAGTTAAAAAGGACACCTGGGTTAAATTTAAAGATTTTACTGTTTATATGCAATTGTAAAATTGAAAGTTAGTTTACCGGATAGGAGTACTTTTCCGATCAACTAGTGAGTGGTCAATCGTGCGAGTTAAATAAGAGAATCATTCTCAGTAGATCGTTCCTTTATTTTATACATTTTTCATCTGATTGTAATGCTCCTTGTCGTTTTCAATAAACTCGCATTTCGAAAATGTATAGAACTAAATTTCATTTATTATAACTCAAGCGATAAGGATCAAAATTATCGAATAGCTGCAGAACACAATATTATTGTTTAAAACTGTTTAGATTCTTTTTTTAATTGTGTAAAATGTAGTATCACAAATTCAGCTGATGTTCAAATAAAATTTAGAAATCAAAGAATTATACTCAATCATTCAATATTCTAAAGAGAAATAGTGAATACGTTTAAGTTGATCAAGTGTACGTATATTTCGAGCTTTTTATTGTGTAAACTAGAGCGTGATGAAAACTTGATTGCCCTTTATTGCAGAACCTTATATAATAAATACTCCTAAATTAGTTTATTAATTTTTATCATGTTATTTGGTCTAGAAAGAAACGAGGTACTATTGATAACAGATAACTTCAATAAAGCTAAAGACACAGATAAGATATTTACAATTTACCATAGCAAAATCTTTTAAAAGGATTGAAGACACTTCAACATAATGGACTGGCCTAGATCGCATGAACTCAGATCAAAATCGAAATTATTGTTCTTGTTGAATATAATTATTTTTCAGTTATTTCGGTTTACACTTTGTAGCATTTAAACTACAATATTCTAAGCTGAACCTAATTGGTAAAATATTTGGAAACGCAACGCTACAATTTTGCGTTTATAATATGTACATTATGAGACTCAAACGGGTTGCTTTAATGTTTGACTTTACCTAATCGATCTTTTTGTGTTGGTGCGTAAACTAACGAAGTCCTTTGTTGATGTAAACATACATATAAGCGTGTATATAGTTAAAATTAACAATTCATTTACATGAATTTACAAGGTGAAAGCTTAAAACCTAATAGAGATAAAGTCTAAAGTCATTTGCTTTAAATCAAATCATCCGGAGAAATGATATACATCGAGGGACTCGTTTCACAGACGGAAAGGCTGTCTTTTCAGTGTTGAGTTTTCAAACTGAATGCAACATAACTTTAAACCTAGACATTTAGCTATATAGTCTGTCTCTGTCTTTAATAATTGCTTATTAATGTATTCTAATGGTTACGATACTCAAAATCAGATGTGGAGTATTAATCCATTTTATTATGTGTTTCAAGGTAAGATATTAATATGCTCGCAGATTATAGCGTTCACATTTTTGTATGTAAACCTACATTAACGTTAATAAATTCTTTTCTGTATATTTATTGATTTAACTTGAGTGTTAATTATTGAGATTATATGTAGTGTTCTTTTATTCTGTATAAAAAATATTATTCTACAGCGGACTACAATTTATTTAATTTTGTATTGATTTAATATATTTAAAGGTCGTAATGCTTTAGTAGCAAATAAAAGTTTTAATACCCTATATTTGAATATAACCTCAAACAGGGAAATGCCCTTGTTGCCAACCTATATTCAAAATGATGAAAGCTCACATACAAACAAAACAAGTGGAATTTACTTTTTTTCAAAACTTTTGATATAAATACGCCAAATAGAGAAAACAGTACAAGAAACTCATTTCATAAGACGTTTTATCTCACTCATCCATTAGAAAACTTGTTTCCTAAACTTGAACTCGTGCGATAAAAACACATATTGTGAAAGTAGTTTCTTAATATAATAGTAGAAACGGGGTACCATCCTTCAATTTTTGTGACGTCACAAGCCTCGCCCACTGGGGCAGATTATCCCAATAAGAATTAAAATAGTTAATATTTTTTTTAAACTCTGCTACTGTTTGTTCTTTTTCCAATAAATCCATATACTCTTCTTTTGTACTGCTAGCCTGTTGTATATAGCCCAATTTTCGATATTTTAAGCTACTTCTTCCAGTTCCAACTTCCGCTTCTTTGTGGATGGCACGCCAGCTTGGGAAAGGGGTTCTATTTCCTTAATAGGATGTGGTTTTAGTTTGCTATTAATATTACTTCTTTTCTTACAAGCTTGGGGGATTACATTAGTTCTTTAACGAGACCATTTCTCGACATCTTAATTTCTTCCGGTATTGTAGAAAACGATATCGTAGATTTCGTAAAATAGGTTTCGCCAGCCTTAATAAAACTCTTTTGCATAATACGTATTTCGTCTTTGTTTTCTTCTTCCATAACCTCTATGTAGTTTATAGGCAGACAATTAAAACCAAAGGCAGAAATTGCATAACTTATTATTTTTTCTCTTTCTTTCGAATCGGCCTGTAGTTTTAATTGGATCCCAATCAACTTTCTTGTATTCTCGTTTCCCCAGTATACAAATTGCAACATATTGTTAAACACTAAACAGAAACTATTTTGTAAACGGTCTGTTAGTTTTATCCACATACAGAATATATTGGTGCATCCTGGAAGTAATTTCTACTACTTCCCAATAATGTTAAACAATCTGCTAGAGGGTTGTACATCTCGTTCCAGAATAATAAGCCTCGTTGCTATAGTTATAAATTGTTGCGTCCGATCTGGTAATTCCGTGCTTCTTGCCTAGAGTAGAATAAAGTGTTTCCTTTGATCTTGCATCGGGACAATTTAAAAATCTATAAGATGGTTTCCGATAGTTTTATTAACGTCAGGGCTTGTTTGTCAAATAAATTTGTTGAAAATTTTTACTCTAGCATTGGAAGTTAACCAAGTTAGGCCAAGTTATACCAACCGTATTATCGTTATCTTCAACCACATTACAATTTTTCTTGCACTTGCCTTGGAGACAGAAATTAAAATTGTTAGTTAAGTAGTGGCTCATTTCTACCTTATTAAATATTCCTGCCAAATCTTGTATAATGTCCAAATCAAAAAGATAGTAGTCTTCCTTCTTAAGTTGGGTTAATAAATCGGTCAATTCCATTTAATATCGGCAATCTCGATTTTGTACGGAATACAAACTGGCTGGGTTTGCAAAGTGTAACTAAAAGATATTTTAGTTACACTTTGCAAACCGTCTTTTCCAATAATTTCCATAACACCTTTGACCATTCGGTTCGAGCTATTTAAAATAATCGGAAGCTTAGCTTTAACACCATGCCTAGCCGAAATACATATACCAAATATTTCTCGGAGGATACTATTATACACACCACAAATGTCTTTCTTTGCCAAGTGGTGTTTTTCCTTGTCCACTGTAATGATCCAATCCACAAATTTTAACAACCATTATGTTATGGCGAAACGAATCGGTAATCGCCATAAATGATTCTAAACCCTTGTCTTGTAACAAACCTCTCCTTTCGCATAATTAATGTTACCAATATCCGAAACAAGATTGTTATTTCGTAAATTCTCGAATAACAGCCATTATCCAAATCTTTCGTTTTTGGGTTTAATTTTTGTTCCACCAAGTTCGGAAAGACTAACACCTTAGAAGGATTAAAATCAATCGTTCCTATATCGCCCATCTATAAGCGGCAGTGTTCGGATAATCTCGGTTATGTTCGGGGAGGCTTGGGTGGGGGGTCGCCGAAGCAGCCTTCGCTGAATGTCTCGCGTCACAAAATTTTATATGAAATGTTTGAAATCGGCCCCCAGTCACAAGAATGTTTCGACTTGTATGTGCTGCTAATGAACTACCGAGGCACGTACCTAAACCGTGTGCAATTATATTAAAGACAGATCCTGTAAATAAACCAGGCCAACATTGGACTGCTATCTACATTGATGAGAACGGTAATGGAGAGTATTTTGGTTCCTTTGGACGACCCCCGTAAGGTTACCATTCACGTTTCCTGGAGAAGAATTCTAGAAGGTTTCATTACAACAAAACGACACTGCAAGATTACCATTCGGATGTGTGTGGACTTTATACGTTAATGTTTCTGTATTTTAGATTAAATAATTTAACAACATCTGATTTTGTAAATAAGTTTTTGACTACATGATAAAATAATTCAATTGCTGCATAATGCTTGTTTTTCAACCGTTCTACTCTGATAAATAAAAGCGTTTCTAGTAGTATAGTTGTTTTAATTAAGAGTTATGTAACAGGGGAAGATGACCCGAGACCTGGTTCAGGGGTCCATACCTATATTACAAGTTAGTGTTAGGGCCCCCTTATTTCAAATTTCTTGCATAACTATTACAAGGAATGTACTTTTAAAATATACCGCTAAGTGGAACCACCTTTATTACAGAAAACATTCATTAGTCCATACACCACCAGATGTCGCCACAAACAAACCCAAATTATTCCTAGAGATACACCGATAGATGGGGCCACAAATTCAAATTTCACTCAAAGGGGACTGTCTCATGAGACAGTATGAGGTCCCCTATACCATACCATCGCGTCAAGGGGCCAACACGAGGGAGCGAAGGTCCGAGAGCACGTTCCGAAGACCTATACCTGTCTTACAAGGCTAGAGCCCCCTTATTACAATTCAAATTTAAATTTTATACCAAGGGGTCACGACAAGGGGGCGAAAGCCCATAAGCTAGTTCCCATACCTGTCTAACACAAATTCCTATGCAATTTTGACACATGTTTCAGAAAATTAACCATGAAATAGGATTTTCCGCAGTCTGACGGACCTGCAACGATTGTAGAAAAAGGGAGCTGAAACTGACTATCCAGTTTTGATGCTGAAATAGTACTGAGGTTGTAGAGAATTTGAAACATCTTAAATAAAATTAGAAGAGATCAAATAAAATCTTTTTTATTATGAATAACATTTCTCATCTTTACTGGTCTTATCTATTGGTTCTTCTTCTGGTAATGTGACTCCATAATAATTTTTCGCTACATATTGGAAAGCTTGATAATCTTCGTGCGTGGGCTTATAACAGGGCGACTTCACCACACATCCCTAAATTATCGATATCTTGTCTTTATGCATTAAAAAAATGAAAAACTTAAAGATAAAACAAACATATACTTACATTCAACCAACTCTTCGTAATCCTCCATCAAATCGATAGTATCATTTTCACACGACAGTTAATAACCCATCACGGAACAAACCCAATATTTGATTAGCTGTTAAAAATTCCATGACGATGATATGCTGTCCTAACAGAGCTAAATTAACTAAACTCGATTGCACGTATTTACAGAGTCTTTTCTAGATTACATCATTGGAAATCCCAAAGGACAAATTACGTCATCGAAAATTCCCACGGTCAAATTACGTAGACAAAATACAGTCACGTAGTAGATTAGGTTCTGAACTTGACTAAAGTAGATTAGGTTCTGAACTTGGCTAAAGTAGATTAGGCTCTGAACTTGGCTAAAATAGGTTAGGTTCTAAACTTCAATGTCAGTCCCAAGGCCAGCCTCAACATCAAAATAGCAGTGGACGGGATCAACCCCAAGGCCAACCCCAAGACCAAATTACGTCGTCCACGTGGGCGAGTACAAAAAGCGGAGGGGAGATCTTGTCCCAGTGGGCGAGGCTTGTGTCGTCACAAAAAGTGGAGGGGATGGCGCCCCGTTTATACTTATACTATTTGTGGTTTACCTAAAGCTTATGTCAATTTTTATTCGTTTCCTTTATGGTGACTTAATTACTGACATGTTCGTTTTGACATTTATTTTTTACGCATATACGTTACGTTCATTTATTTCACCATACTATTCTCGTATTTCTTATAATTATCTGAGTTATTTATATTTACAAAGCCATTCGCTTTGAAAAAAGCACATTAATTTTGTTTATAATATCACGTGCTTACAAAACAGATTCAGTGGTTAAGTGGTTAAGTTAAAATAAAATTCTCTGCTAAAACCCGTACCTTACGAAATGTCACGAAAGTAAGGGTCTTTCTTACGATACAGAGCACACATGTGTTTAAAAAAGCTATAACATTAATTAATACGACTAAACAGATCTATAAAAACTAAAAATTAATTCTTCTAAAGACTTTGGAAGGATCCCCTTTCAACTCAAAAACAATACAAAAGGATAATACTCGATACATGCACATAATCAATTACAATACCAAAACCAAAAAATATGTGTATGTATGACCAAACTATTATAAATTCAACTTCCTTTCGGTCATAAACTCAAGAAAAATTCTGAATTGTCTATGTCAATTAGATTAGGCTGCCAAATTCCCTTTATTTTTATTCTGTTGGTAGAATGCATAATTTAGCAACCGGCCGTTTACACACTCTACTGCGCGTTTTTACACTCGTGACACGTATCACCTTATCCGAACCTGGATGTACTTTAACAACCCGTCCTATCTGCCATCTCAAGGGTGGCATTTTCGTCGTGCAAAAACACCATCGTTCCTTCGTGTACCGAGTGCTGATCGTTTTTCTGCCACTCCGCTGTAGCTCGCTAATATATTCTTTAGACCAGCGGTTCCAGAAATGGTGAACAATTTGCTGACTGCGTTGAAATCATGATAACGTCGACTCCTTGACATCGACCAGATTGCGTTCTGCTACACTGTTCCTATCAAGAAGTAAGCGGGCGTAAGAGGATTAAGTCATTGGGGTCAGAAGATAAAGAGGGGCCGGGAATTTACTACCGCTACTATTTGCGTTAGGCAAGGATGTTTTATTAGGCTGCGACCTTAAATACCGCATACATTTCTTAAATTCTGCACCAACCCAACAAAGTTTGTGGAATTATCATATAATACCACTAGTGCGTCCAAAATTGTGGATAATCCGGGAATGGCGGTGTTGCCTGGAAACTGCATGAGTTGGTTTTCTCTGTTGGTTAAAGGTTAAAGGATTCCGAGTTGTTCCACGTAGACCTTCAATTAGACGTTTCTAGAGTACTGGGTATATTAGAATTCTGAAAATTTGTATACTGGGGTTTTCGCAATTTCCTATCGATTAAATACCCTATCCTTATCTTTAATAGTTTTCGAGATATCTTGAGTTTTCACAAAAGTTATCAAAAAACTTAGTTTCATTTACTGTGTCATATGCCCTTTAGTTTTTCGCCTAGGAAGTTCAAATTTTAATAGATAAATCACGAAACATAATCGATTATCTGGGATATAAGAAAGCTAGCTTGTTTACACATGGTGCCTAAAATTACTGTACCAATTGTGACAAATTAAAAATCAAATAACTCGCTTATTTTAAATGGAACACCCTGTGTTTTATTATGCCAATCCACGCATTTTTAATTCCTTTTCGATTGGTATTTACATTCCTATACCTAAATATTACGGATTTCAAGATATTTGGATGTTATTGTGGTCACTAAAATAAGGGGTGGATAACTATCCGGGTGGCTTTGAAACCAAACCCTTAAAAGTCAATTAAATGTCATTAATTATTTAGCATAGTTTGGTGAGATATATTAAAAAAGATGATCAATAAAATAATTGCACTGAAGTGTATTATTTTCATAATGAAAATAAAAACCAAGTAAAGTATTTTAGGAAAAATCAAATTTTGAAAATTTGTAATAATTCATACAAGTCAATACAAAATTCTAAATATCAACAATATTGAACAATGAGAATGTAAAAATTTATTTAACATAAGTAGGACTTGAATTTAGTTATCATTTATGGCGAGTACAATCGAATTGTTAGAGCAACATAATGCGTATTTGAAGAGAGACATCCGGAAAACTAAAGAACATATCTTTCCGTCTATCCGCATAGCATCAATTAGAAATGGCAGAGGAAACTTATACGTATTAGGAACTATTTACAGAGTGGTTTTAAGAGACGGTGATCTATTTTAATTTTACAATAAATGTTCGAAATTAGCACCGTTTACTTCCAGGAATTTTACAACCCTTATTCTGACATTACTAGTAACTCGGGAAATATATAGCGGCTCTATTGAATTAAAGGCATCCTCTATTTATCATATTTTCCTTAGTAGTGGGTGGTTCCTGATAAATCTTGCTTGTAATACATCCCCAGATGCTAAAATCTAATGGTGTTGGGTCCGGCGAACGGGCCAGCCAACGATGAGGGCCGTTGTTTGCTATCCATCTGCCCTGAAAAGTAGCATGGAGAAGATCACTTACTATCTTCCTGTTGTGAGGGGGCTCCATCTTGTCAGTACCATACTTCAGCAGCTTCGTCAGGACGCAAGTTATTAATAGCTGCTATTATTACTTGTTGTAGAATATCAAGATACCTATTAATAGTACATGTAATTAGTTTTTGTCTAGATTTCTTTAACTAATTCCAATCATAAAACGACAAAGAGATATGCGTTCAATAATTATATTACGACAAATCTCATATTTTCAAATTTAATTACTGTGAATCGAGAAAATGCATTAAAAATTTTAGGAAAAATACCAGGAAAAATTGCTATACACTTCAAATCATCGAATATCACTTGATTATAAATTTATACCTGTTAGATTTTCGTCATAAATTTATATGCCAAAATTCTATTGTCCTTCATGGGCAAAAGACGTTAAAACTCCAACTGTCTTGAAAACAACGTTCTCTAGTTATATGAGGATTTTCGTCAGGCCAGAACTGACTATTGTGCCGATTAAACAATCTACTTCGTGAAAATTTGGCCTCATCACACCATATAATTTTCTTTGCGAAGTTTTCGTCCTCTTGAGTTTTCACAAGAAACCATTCACAAAACTCAACACGTCGGGGTAAATAATCAGGTTGCAAATGATGAACTAAGTAAAATGAAGAAGGTTTCCATTTATTTTCTTCAGAATACTGTAGATAGTTCCTAATGAGAGACGTAAATTTCTTCTGCAGTCTCTAACTGACGCATGTGGATAGCCGGTAAAAATGACAGAATACTTATTTCATTCTCTTCGTTGTCCAATAGTGGCTTAACTTTGTTATTTTTGGGCGAAACATTCCATTTTCAGAACAATTGTTCAAAAGTATTCTAACCATGTCATGACTTGGTCTATGTTTATCTGGAAATCTCTCTGCAAATACACGACATGCTCTGCTAACAATTCGATTGCATTCTCCATAAATGATAATTAAATTTAAGAAATCGTTATTAGTATATCCAGAGTGTGTCATTATTATTAAAAACACTCACTATTGCAAACTTTAAATACGTAAAATTACTTTACAGCAATGACAAAAACTTTGCTATACAATTAATGACATTTAAGTGACGTTTAAGGATTTGGTTTCAAAGCCACCCTGACAATCAACCACCCCATTATTTTAGTGACCGCAATAATATCCAAATATCTTCAAACCCGTAATGTTTAGATATAGGGAATGCAAATACCAATCGAAAAGTAATTAAAAATGCGTGGATTGGCAAAATAAAACACAGGGTGTTCCAATTAAAATAAGCGAGTTATTTGATTTTTAATTTGTCACAATTGGTACTGTAATTTTACGTACCCTGTGTAAATCAAGCTAGCTTCTAATATCCCAGATATTCGATTATATTTCGTGATTTATAAAATTTGAACTTACTAGGTGAAAAACTAACGGAGATATGACGAAGTAAATGAAACTAGGTTTTTGATGATTTTGTGAAAACTCAAGATATCTCAAAACGATTAAAGATAAGGATAGGGTATGCTAATGAAAGCTACCCTTAAATTTGACGTACAATCTGAAAATAAAATAAAAATGGCACGTTCATGTTTGAAATAATCGAGTTAACGTCGACTTCCGGTAGAACCGGAAGTCGCGCAACAATGACAATATTTTTAGTCGATTGGAAGTTGTGAAAAACCCCAGTATACAAATTTTCAGAATTCTAATACATGCAGTACTCTAGACACGTCTAATTGAAGGTCTACGTAGAACTTTATATATTATATATATATATATATATATATATATATATATATATAAGCAAACGGACAAAACCTTTATTTAATTAATTAAAATTTAAATTTAAAAAATCACAAAACTTTAATTACTAAGCGTGTAACAAAATCGAACAATACTTGCGTCCAAATGCCTGATTTTTCACTGTATTCTGCGGAACACTCTTTTCAATATTGGTATCAATGGTTGCTCACGAAATTTTACGAAATCGTTTCATTTTTACAATAAACTTAAGTTACATTTTTTAAAGTGACTGTCAGTGTTTGACAAATGCTTCTTGTTCATGACAAGAATAGCTCGGTTACTACGGTAGTTGAGTATGAGCTCATTGCAGTTGAATTATCGCTGTTCATAATGTTCAATGGGTTATCGCTGTAGGCCTAACGAAGTTGCATTGATGTATAGGAGTAAATTATACATGCAGGAAATATTCTGGATAAATTCTTGAGGGTTTTTCCCTCCTTACCACAAAGCGCTTTAAAGCTGCTATAAAACTTTCAGTACTGAGGTCGGAGACTAATTCAATATGAATACCTTTAATGGCAAAGCAAACAAAAATACAAACGTACGCCTTCACAAATTTACTACCCCGACTCTTTCTATTCTTTATAAAAATAGGGCCACAATAATCCACGCCACCGATGTTAAAGGGAAACGTTTGTTCTTTGGTAAGGAGCCACCGATGTTAAAGGGAAACGTTTGTTCTTTGGTAAGGAGCCCATTATTGGATTCGTAAACCGCGGACTTGAACGAAAATAAGTTACGCAATTTCGTACAACTGACTTAACTACATTACACCCTGATATCGGGCAATATTTTTCCCTACCTGTTGCAAATAGCACTTGAGGTCCTGAATGCAAGGTTCTTAAATGCTCACATTTTACTATTAAAAGGGTTAGTTTGTGTTTAGGCTGTAGCAAATATGGATGCTTTTTATTGTTTGAAAAATTTGAATATTGAAGCCTCCCCCCTGCTATTATAACGCCGTCTTCGTCTAGAGTGACGGAGATATCCCTAGAAAAAACTTCTATCTGAGCTACTTCTATTAATGTTTGCAACGCCTTATTCAACTAGTATGTTGTAGTTGAGTGCTGTAAAATTTGAATCTTAAACAATAAGCCGTGATTCTTTGAAGGTTTGTGGAAGATAAGTATTTCTCAAATATTTCTAAATTGACATTAACGATTGCATTAAGTGTTGTTGTTTGCCGTTTAACTTCATCTCGATACTGTGGAGCTTCTTGACACTAATTATATGGCTCTGCCGGAGAATTATTTTTTGGTCCCTATAACCAAGCAGGACCATTCCACTAAAATATTAAATGCAATAATTCGTTTGGATCAACCTCACGCGATAATAAGTCTGCAAAGTTATCCATAGACGGAACATGTCGCTTTATTTCTCCTTATAATTTTCCTGTATTTCTGATACACGATTTCCGACAAATGCTTTTAGGCTACTGGGACACGGCGTTATGCACGCTAGCGTTACAGTAGAATCACACCATCCAATTACATTAGAGAATTTTGTATTAAGAGCTTCCGTAATCTTAATTATTCATCTAAAAAGAAGCACATCCCCGTAAAGTTCTAGTGTTCTAGTGTCTAGTGTCGGAATCTAAACTCCCTTTACAGGTGCTACCATAAACTTGGAGTATAATAATCGCACAAGAACATTTCCCGTGTTATCTTCGCTGCGAATATACAAACACTCCCCAAAATCGCCTTCCTCTGTATCGTAAAAGCCATGCATTTCTAAACTCGCGAAGTTGCTAATTAAAGCATGCTGGGGAATTTTACTATTGCCCACACTGTCTATCTGATTCACAAATTGGAGCCAGCGAGTGTGTAGGTTTGAAATATATTCTTTGGAACGATAATATACGGTGCTAATAATCGTAACGGATAAAAACTTTTAGCTACAGTAGAAAGGATTTTTATAATTTCATCGCTTATACGTATGGTGCCTTCAATTGTATTTGCTCCCGTGAGCAGTCACCTACGTAAAATCCTTTAGGATAATTTTCCAGGCATGCGGACATTGATGAGAATTTTGGCGAACTAATTACTGAAGGCAGCGAATTGATAAAACAGGACGCAGCCTTTGTACCATATCTAACCGTGTTCAAACGGTAATAGCTTAAACAATCAGATGAACTTTCGCGCAAGACAATACTCTGCAAGTCTCCTTCCACTGGCTGAAATAGTACTTGACGGTACACTTTTGCCACGTCTGTAGAAACTACGTATGGGTATAGGTGCGAACACTAATTAAAATTAAAAATAAGTCATCCTGCAAAACGGGTCTTGTCAGCTGAACATCATTTAGTGAGGCCCCCGTCGTCGATTTCGCGGATGTATCAAACACTAGTCACTATTTTTGTAGTCATACTATCCTCCTTGATAACAGCATGATGCGTAAAATAATAGTTATTGACAGGTTCATCATCTAAATTGGTTATTTTGGTCATATGGTTTCCTCCCTCACCTCACCCTCACCCTCTCCCTCTCCCTCTCCCTCTTCCTCTCCCTCTCCTCTCGCTCTCCTCTCTCCTCTCTCGCTCTCGCTCTTCTCGCTCTCCCTCTCCCTCTCCCTCTCCTCTCCCTCTCCCTCTCCCTCTCCTCTCCTCTCCCTCTCCTCTCCTCTCCTCCCTCTCCCTCTCCCTCTCCTCCTCTCCTCTCCCTCTCCCTCTCCCCTCCCTCTCCCTCTCCCTCTCCCTCTCCTCTCCCTCTCCCTCTCCCTCTCCCTCTCCTCTCCCTCTCCCTCTCCTCCCTCTCCTCTCCCTCTCCCTCTCCCTCCCTCCCTCCCTCTCCCTCTCCTCTCCCTCTCCCTCCCTCTCCTCCCTCTCCCTCTCCCTCTCCTCTCCCTCTCCCTCTCCTCTCCCTCTCCCTCTCCCTCTCCCTCCTCTCCCCTCTCCCTCTCCCCTCTCCCTCTCCCTCTCCCTCTCCCTCTCCCTCCCTCTCCCTCTCCCTCTCCCTCTCCCTCCCTCCCTCTCCCTCTCCCTCTCCCTCTCCCTCTCCTCTCCCTCTCCCTCTCCCTCTCCTCTCCCTCTCCCTCTCCCTCTCCTCTCCTCTCCCTCTCCTCTCCCTCTCCTCTCCCTCTCCTCTCCCTCTCCTCTCCCTCTCCCTCTCCTCTCCTCTCCCTCTCCTCTCCCTCTCCCTCTCCTCTCCCTCTCCCTCTCCCTCTCCTCTCCCTCTCCTCTCCCTCTCCCTCTCCCTCTCCCTCTCCCTCCTCCCTCTCCCTCTCCCTCCCCTCTCCCTCTCCCTCTCCTCTCCTCTCCTCTCCTCTCCTCCCCTCTCCCTCTCCTCTCCTCTCCTCTCCCTCTCCCTCTCCCTCTCCTCTCCTCTCCTCTCCCTCTCCCTCTCCTCTCCCTCTCCTCTCCTCTCCTCCTCTCCTCTCCTCTCCCTCTCCTCTCCCTCTCCTCTCTCTCCTCTCCTCTCCTCTCCTCCCTCTCCTCTCCTCTCCTCTCCCTCTCCCTCTCCCTCTCCCTCTCCCTTCTCTCCCTCTCCTCTCCCTCTCCCTCTCCTCTCCCTCCTCTCCCTCTCCCTCTTCCTCTCCTCTCTCCTCTCCTCTCCTCTCCCTCTCCCTCTCCTCTCCTCTCCCTCTCCCTCTCCCTCCCCCTCCCTCTCCCTCTCCCTCTCTTCTCCCTCTCCCTCCCCTCTCCTCTCCCTCTCCTCTCCCTCTCCCTCTCCCTCTCCCTCTCCCTCTCCCTCTCCCTCTCCCTCTCCCTCTCCCTCTCCTCTCCCTCTCCCTTCCTCCTCTCCCTCTCCCCTTCCCTCTCCTCTCCCTCCCCTCCCTCTCCCTTCCTCCCTCCCCTCCTCTCCCCGTCTCTTAGTGTTTTGTAAACCTTTTTTTTATGGTCAACACCATGTCAACAGCCTTTTAATCTTCCGGGCATCTCCATCCTTTTCGCGTTCTTGTCGTGTTTGTTTGGTCCAGTTGTTTCTCCCCATTCCAACTCGGTTTTTCTGTAATCGTTAAAAAAATTTTTTCAAAATGCTTATCTCTTGTACCAAAACAGATATTAAGTTGAATGAAAAAGAAAAATGTTAAGAATAGATCAGGTTTTGCAGAACTGTAGAATATAGATGGCGAAATTGCTCTACAGGGTGTTACAAACTTGGGGTAAAACCATACTTTCTTGTTTCCTGTATATCCCACTGTGTAAATTATAAGCTCAAAAAAAAATTTTCAATTTAAATTTTAAAAAAATTTTAAAACCCAACAAAAATTTTATCCTAAAACAAAATTTTTTTTTAAGAAAAAATTTCTTTAAATCCCAAACAGTCGTAGTGCAATAAAGTAAAGTCGTTATATAATTATAATGCAAGCAGTAATAAATCATATCTGGAACGATTCCTCAGAAGTTCACCGTTATACATGGTCACCTACTGTTACAGTAACAAATGAATAATAATTTAACATTGTGTTGTTGGTGCTGTCAAAATAGTGATGGTAATAAAAATGAAGAAACAAGCAAGGTTATTCTCTAACACTGACTGGTCATATTTCAACATAAGGATGATTTATCTGTACAAACAATTGTTTATTATAAATATCGAACGATACTCATAATGCAAAACATATGAAATGTACATCAACCTTGACAGTGTTCTATGGGTGTAACTGGATCAAGAATAATTGTGTTGGAAATGAAGAAATGGAATGACTTCTAAAACGGCATTCATATGTCAATTACATTTTCCGATCCAGGAATTGAAAATAAATTGACTTCAAATGTAAACGAAGAAAATACAATCCATGATCGACATTATGAATCTCTATCTAGCAATCTTTGTATTTTTTACAATTGGGAATCGATTAAAGGATATGACAGAATTGTTAAAACTGTTAAAACTGATGTTATTGCACATTCAATGCTCATAATACAGAAGCACTATTCAATTTAAAGGATATAATAAGCTATAGATTGGAATTTCTTGAATCTTATAATCTGGCGTATCTCTAATAAAAGCTCATACAGCAAAATTGGTAGTGATGATGACATGTATAAGAACATTGAAGATGTTATAAATGCTAAGTATAATATGAATTCACGTAATACTGTATGTTTAATGGAAATATTTTACTATTGTCCTGCTTACCTAATGTATAGAATTCACTAAATAAAGAAATATTAACAACTATGGTTTGTTTTTGTGATCTCGATTTCCTTCTAGGTAAACAATGTTAGTTAAGAAGCGAAAGTGTGCGGGTGGTTTAGTGAATTACATTTACCTGCTTACCAGTATTGTGGCCCTGGTACAAATTTAGGAAAACGACTCGCATGCGGTTACCCTGGCACTAATCGATTAGACACTCAGTGCAAACTTTATG